>CAWUFW010012903.1:0-510831 GCA_963921515.1 Calotriton arnoldi | reverse complement strand
GAGGGGTCCGGAAAACTCTTAGAGTGCGACCGCCATCTTGACGCTCTAAGCCACGCCCCTCTAGTTCACCAATATTTATAATCAAATGTATATTTAAGTAGTTCACACAATGTAATGTTTAATAACAGTGATTATTATAAAAAAGTTTTTTAAAGTTTTAATAAATAATTGAATCACCATGTCTTTTAGTCTTTCTTTAAAGATAGTTTTCATGTTTGTATTTTGTGGGCTGAAAAGTGTTAAAAGAAAGACTCAGAAACATGTTATGATAAGTATTCTTGGGGTGATTGATTTAATGACCCAGGAGAATTACTGTTTTATTTTAATGTTGCTGGGGGGGGCTCCTGCACTCCCTCCAGACCCCCACAACATTAAAGAAATGTGTGGTGGTGCCAATACTCCTTCTAGGACCATCTGCAAGCTAAGAAAATAACTTAAATAGCCCTCTCAGGGCATTATGTGGAGCTAATTCAAAGAGCAGTGAATAATAAATTAGCTGCTACTGCCACTCATTTATTATTAATTTTTTTTTTTTACAAAAAGATATTCTTGTGTGTGTTCCGGTGCCCACCTGGGTAACCCACAGTATAAATTGTTTTTAGTGGCTGCGAGGGGAGCCCAGGGCCCCCGTGGCCCGAGCTGGCTCCCCAGCTGGTACCGGTATTTTTTTCTCTTAAATGGGTTCGCCAGTGCCCACCTAAGGCACCTACAGTTCCAATTATTTTTGGTGCAATGGGGGAGCCCCTTGGTCCCATGGCCCCAGCCGGCTCCTCCGTCAAGAGCCGGACACTTTTTTAATTATAGGTGGGTGCCCCGTGCCCACTTGGGGCATCCACACTGCCGCTGAGATGTTGGGGTCCACAGGGTGAGCCCCAAGGCCACTGCAGCCCCAAATGGCTCCCTAGCAAGCATCATACTGGGTGCTAGCGGGAGCCAGCACATTCTCTTTGCTCCTGCCTGGGCTGGAGCAGTTTTTATAACTGCTCTTGCGGTGCGGGAGCAAAGTTGAGTTCCCTGCCCGGGAGAGTGTGGGCAGGGTGTGCCCGCACTCTCTCAGGCAGGGAACCCCTGTGTCCCAGGGTTGAACTCCCTGAGACACTCTACAGAATCGAGTCAAAGGATGGGATCCCCGGGGCTAGTACCGGCACGGGGAGGGGGGCATGGGCCCTTCTCCTCTTTTAAAAAAAATTCGGCCCCAGGGGTTGGGTCCCCGGTTCTTGAGCAGACTCAGAGAGAGGGGCTGCGTGCCCCCTCCCATGTAATTATATTTTGTCATTGGGGTATGGGGACCCCGTGGGCTTGCAGAAGACTCTAAAGGGGGATGTGCGACCGCCTCCATTTTCTGGGGGATGGGGTTCCGGGAGCCTCAATGAATCTCAGGGAGGGAGACCACACACCCCCTCCCCAAATGTATTGATTCAGCCCCAGGGGATGGGGCCCCGGAGTCTGTTCCCCTTTTTTTAAAATTGCGGGTCCCGGGGCATGTGGTCTCCAGGGACGAAACCAACTCAGGCAGGGGGGCCCCACGCATGCCCCTGTCCACAAATTATATATAATATTGATCCACGGACCCTGGCCCACCCCAAAGGGGTCAGATTAACTTTAGAAAAAAAATGGATGTCACCATTTTGTTGTTGTTTTTTTTTTTTTGCTGCAATGCGCAGGAGTATTTATTTTCAATTTTGGGGACCCCCACAAGGGCTGGGGGCATAGTATCCCTACCCGGCCTCCTTATATCATTTTTTTACTCATTTTCAGGACAGGGGACTAAGGGGCCGATTACGATGGCGGGCAGACAAAAAAAAAAAGGGACCGCCCGCCATAGGTGCGGCGGTCCCGCAATACACATTAGGATGCGCCCGCCACACTGGCGGGTGCATCCCGTATATTTTACATTGCGGCGGCGCTGCAAGCAGCACCCGCCGCAATGTAAAATAGACATGTCGTGCCTTTACATGCACAACGTGACAGGCACCGCGTGGTGCCTGCCACATTGTACATGCAAATGCAGGGGGGTACCATAGGTACCCCCCATGTGCCCCCACCACCCCCAAACTATATGGGGGCCCGCTATGGGCCCCCAACAGCAGGAACCGCCAGCCTTTCCATGGCGGCAATGCAGCCATGGAAACGCTGCTCTCACCCTGCATCGCAATATGGATGGCGGTGTCTTCCAGACACCGCCTCCATATTCAACACGTGCTCCGCCGGTCGACGAGTCGACCGGCGAAAAGCGGCGGACGGTCTTTCCGTCCGCCTTGGACCCCCAGCCATCATGATATGGCGGGGGGTCTTTGCGGTCTGGATGGCGGGCGGATCGCCCCCGCCGGGCCGGCGGTGACCACCGCCGGCCCGGCGGGGGCGATCCGCCCGCCATCGTAATCGGCCCCTATGTCCCCAGAGCCCTGTAATAGCTGTCACAACATTTTTGCTCATATTGTGGCCAGCCAATCAGAGCACTCGCTCCCGCCGGAGCAAGATGGCCTAAGAAAAGAAGCCCCCTAGGCCAATCAGGCACTCTATTTTTGGAAGTTGAGCTCACGGGACTCAGCTATACAAATATTTTTGTACCTTAATTTCTCAAAAACTACTGAATGGAATTACATCAAATCACAAAAAGGAAGAGCGCTTTCTGGACTAAGATCTAGCTTCCTGCCAAATTTGGTGTAAATCCGTTCAGCAGTTTGGGCTGTAGCCCTTTTCAAAAAAGTCTATAAAAAATGCCTGGGGCAATTTGGTTTGGGGACCCCCTTTTTCCCTCGCCTCCTGCTTCATGTATCATTCAAACACTTTCCAGAAAGGAGCTGAGGTGGCTGAACATTTGTTTTGGAAAATTTTGTGAAGATTCGTCAAATTGCACCAAAGTTATTAGCAAACCAAAAAACGCTTTTCCTGTGAAAATGCGGACTTAAATATAGCAGTACATAAAGCAGCACAATGTTCTCTCAAATTGATATGGGTTGGGGTTCCCTACAAAATAGCAGATAGATACTATTATGTATGATATCGTCCTCCATGAGAAGTATAAGCACCCTGAACATTCCTGTAGCTAGGTTTGATAACCCTCTCATAGATGCACTTTTGGAACCCAAGAAGCAAATTCCTGACATTTTGGATCCAATAAAACTGCAATGGATTAGAATGTACTGGGTTGGAAAAATTGAATTGTGTCTAATTGAGGACATCTAGGCTATTTACTATGGTTTAGTGACTGAAACATGCAATGAGCATAAATGTGAATCTCGGCGAGGTCGGCTCTTACGTTCATCTTTCTGGGGTTGGTGCACTGAATATCATGAAATTCTGTAACAGTAACAACGATTATTTAAACGGCAGATGTGCAGTATAGATCACTTTATAACATTTGTATTTGTATTCTTTCTATTACAAAGGAACCTCTACTGTGCTGCTTTAGGATTACAGAATTTTCATTGTAAACTAGGTCGACATCCTATGATCGCACCCATCTGTGCGCCCAACGAGCAGCCACCTTTATTCAAGCTTTTTTGAAGTAATAATTATTTCTCAATCTTAGAGTTCATTCTCAGTGTTCAAAGGAAGTGCAGGATTTCCCAGGGGGTAGAAGTGCGCTTTTGATGTATCAGAACTCATTAAATTGAGCGTGCATATTAACATCGTAAGGGCTGACAATTAATATTAAATAAACAGAGAAAAAAATGGAAAAAAAGTGTTGTTCTATAGATTCAAAAACTTCACCCTCCGACTTTGGCTAAAAATAGCCTGCTCTTTGAGTGCATACAACTAAGTGCTGCTCGAGAAGCAAATGCTGACTCGGTCTATCTGACATGGGACTGATATTAAATAAACATCAGCAGTGATGGGAGGCCTTTTTCATCTAATGGAATTCAAATCATCCGCCTGTCCCTGCGGGGGCATCAACTGTATTTCACTAGTTACTTTGCAAGGCAAAGTGATGCCTGGCAATGCTTTTCAGAAAGCTGGAACAGCCCAATGAAACATGGAGGAAGGTAGTGCCATTGGCACAATGGATGATAGTATTATATTGCTAGTTTACAGGGGACACAGGAGCGACATTTATACATGAAACCACTACAAAACCCCACACACCACACCGATACACCCTTCTACCCCAACTACCACACAATGGCAAAATCACTCTCACACAAAACACCACTCCGTCCTATACCACTAACGAATCCACACATCACCAACACAACACAAAGTCACACCATACATATCTTTAATACATCCAGGCAGACACTCCCTGTTCATACAAAGCACCAGCTCTACCCTCTACCTAATCCTAACAGACCCCTTTCTGTCACCACCAAACATATACTCAGCCCTATATCATTTCATCCACTAACACCCTCCTCCTCTTTTTGCCAAAAACACACAATGAAACAATCCTTACACTCCACCACACGTTACCTCTTCCAGCTATCAAATCTAACAAAAACACTCATAACTCTTGTCCATCCCCTCTCACACACCTCATACACTCTTTTCCAAAACACATCACCACCCCTTTACCATTCAACTTCCACTCACCAACAATACTTTACATGTAAATCATTCTCAGAAATCCTCAACATAATCTCCTCTCACTAGTCCACAAAAGCAAAACATAACACACACACCAGTACAACAAAATCTCGCAAAAACACTACTGCATAATACAACTAGAAGCATTCACCCACTCCCATTCTCCTGACTACGCAAATAATACACATCCTAAACCATCTTTACTGCCAAGCTTTCTCTCTTACCCCACTGTTGGACTTGGCCCTTTTTGCAGGGTTATCCCCAAACTTTATGCTTCTTCCTCCTATTTTCTCCTGACCTGTTGTTGTTGGTTCTAGGACTTTGGGCACTTTACCACTGCTGATCAGTGCTAAAGTGCATATGCTCTCTGTGTAAATTGTGAACATGATTGGTTATCCATGATTGGCATATTTGACTTACTGGTCAGTCCCTAGTAAAGTGCACTAAGTGTGCCAGGGCTGGTAAATCAAATGCTACTAGTGGGCCTGCAGCACTGATTGTGCCACCCACATGAGTAGCTCTGAAAAGGTAACTCAGACCTGCCACTGCAGTGTCTGCGCAGTTGTTAACTGCCATGTCAACTTGGCAAGTGCACCCACTTGCCAGGCCCTAACCTTCCCTTTTCTTACATGTCAGTCACCCCTAAGGTAGGCCCAAGGTACCCCTGTGGGCAGGGTGCAGTGTGTGTGAAAGGTAGGACATGTACTGGTGTGTGTGACATGTCCTGATAGTGAAATACTGCCAATTTCGTTTTTCACTATTGAAAGGCTATCTTGCCCCATAGGACAGAATGGGGAATGCTTTCTAACATTTTACAAGCATATCTTCCCATAGGGATAAGATTGAAAAATAAAGTTTAGGCTCTCTGAACTCAGAATTTAATAACACATCTTTTACTAAAGATGGTTTTTAAATTGTGTGATTGAAAATGCCACTTTTAGAATGTAGGCATTTTCTTGTTTAACCATTCTGTGTGCCTCTGCCTGTTTGTGTATTGACTGTCTGGTTTTGGAGTGACAGGGGCTGGGGAGGTGCATTCTCTCAGACAGCCACCGGGGGGGGTGATGTGTGTCCTGCCTTTACTGAATGAGTCAGCACTAGGTTGAATAGGCCTGATCTGCATTTGGAGTGGTGGGAGGAGTAGCACCTGTACCTGAATAGGGCTGTGCCTGCCTTCCACAATGCTGGCTCCACCCCCCTGTGCTGTGTCTGGAGCCAAGGCTTACACTGACAATGGATGTTGTTGTGCACTTGCAGAGTGCCCCCCAGAACTGGTTTGAACTGGGCTCAGAGCCCCTTGCACAAAGAGAACAAAGACATTTTGGGGTATAAGTATCAGATCCAAAACCCCTGAACTGTAGACTACTTCTGGAATCAAGAGGAACCTTTGCCAAAGAGAAGAGCTGGAGAAACTGAGGAGAAGTACTGCCCTTGCTGTGTGTCTGGGGTTGGCCTGCAGTTGCTGTTTCTGCCAAGAAAAGGAGAAGGACTTTGCTGTGTGCTGTGTCCCCTACTTGAGGAAAGTCTCCAAGGGCTTGAGTAGAGCTTGCCTCCTGTTTTGAAGTCTCAGGAACACAAAGACTTCACCCCCAGCTCCCCTGAACTTCCTTGCTGGAGGTTCTGACCTGCCAGGAGTGCCTGTGACTGTGTGGGGCATCTGGAGGTTGTTTATGCTGCTGGGAGCTGGAAAGCAACGCAACAAACAAGGAATTCAACGCATCGCTGTTCTGGCGACAGTTTTCCGACGCAACGCCGTGGTGCAAGAAGAATCTCCCTGCACCGCCGCGCCGCTGCTGAAACCGGCGCAGCGCCTGTCGCCGCTGCAAGAATCGACGCATCGAGGGATCGCGACTGAAAAGGTTAACGCAGCCCCGCTTGCCGACGCCGCATCGTTCGTCGCCGCATCCCGGATTTCCACGCATCATCCCTGTGCCGCAAGTTTTCCCTGACACATCACCCGCGGATCGGAGTTGTCTCAGAACCGACGCATTGCTTCCCCTTACAAACCGGACCCGAAGCATCGCTCCCCTGTGTACAGCGGAACTGTCGCATCGCATCCACGAAGGTCTCAGGAATGACGCATCTCTTTGTTTTTCAACGCTTCTCATCACTGCGGCTGTTTGGCTTGGTGAACTTTGTCGCAACAACAGGTACTTTGCAAGAAATCACGCATCCATAGTTTTCTATGGACTCAGTTGCTAAATACCCTGTGAAAGTCATTTTTCTTAATACTTGTATGTTGGAATTTTGTCGTTTTGGTCTTGTTAAGTTTAGATAAAGATACTTTATTTTTCTAAACCGGTGTGGTGTCCATTTGTGGCGTTATCACTGTATTACTGTGAGTGTTGGTACAAATACTTTACACATTGCCTTTGGGATAAACCTGTCTGCTCGTGCCAAGCTACCAAGGGGGTGAGCAGGGGTTATCTAAAGTGTGTATCCCCCTTACCCTGACTAGAAGCAGGGGTCCCTATTTGGACAAAGGTACCTACCTCTGCCAACTAGAGACCCCCATTTCTAACATTGGAGGCAGCGGTGGGATACACACTTTAGATAACCCCTGCTCACCCCCTTGGTAGCTTGGCATGAGCAGACAGGCTTATCCCAAAGGCAATGTGTAAAGTATTTGTACCAACACTCACAGTAATACAGTAATACAGAGCATGAAGACACCCAAGGCCAGAAGTGGCCTCACCAGGGTCAGTCCTGGGGTGCTCTGACCTCAGAGCTGGCAACCCCTGACCCACAGGTGGGAGAATTGTGCAGAACACCTGCCACAGGTGCCCTGACAATTCTGGAATCGAGGGGGACTGCTCCCAGTGGGGGTTGCAGAGCCCCGGGGAGGGGAACAGGGTGTGTGAGAGCCCACCCCATCTCTTGTCCAGCCGCAGGGTACAGACCCTGGGCTGGTGGGCCAGTGTCAGGATGCCATACCTGACTTGGCAGGAGGGAGAGTGGACAAAAGGTGCAAGGCACCTGGGGCTACCGCCCCCCACTTTCTGATGCCACAGAGGTTAGAGAGACCTGAAAGGCATGAGGCCTGGCTCTCATCACTGACAGTTGTCAGTGGCCAAAGTGGCTTGGTTTCCAGGTGGACAGAGTTGCCCCTGGGAGGGGGACAGGAGTCACACCCCGGGGAGGGACTGGGCCACACCACTGTGTTGGCCATGTGGGTACTGTCTGCCTGTTGGGACACATCTGTGAGCATAGTAAGTTTATGTGCTGCACGGATGTGGTCCACAGGTGAGGAGAAGGGTTCCCCATGGGACAGCTTAGTGGGCTCTGAGAGTATGAATAGAGGGATCCAACTGGGTTCAGGAAGGCGTAGAACGGGAATAGACCCCTGCTGTTGCGGGCCAGGTTCCATGTTCTATCGCCCCAAGCAGGGAAGCCCATCGAGGTAAGGATTGGTCTACCCTGGCTTTAGGCTGGAAGGGGGTTGTGTTGGACTTGGCCCTTTTTGCAGGGTTATCCCCAAACTTTATGCTTCTTCCTCCTATTTTCTCCTGACCTGTTGTTGTTGGTTCTAGGACTCTGGGCACTTTACCACTGCTGATCAGTGCTAAAGTGCATATGCTCTATGTGTAAATTGTGAACATGATTGGTTATCCATGATTGGCATATTTGGCTTACTGGTCAGTCCCTAGTAAAGTGCACTAAGTGTGCCAGGGCTGGTAAATCAAATGCTACTAGTGGGCCTGCAGCACTGATTGTGCCACCCACATGAGTAGCTCTGAAAAGGTAACTCAGACCTGCCACTGCAGTATCTGCGCAGTTGTTAACTGCCATGTCGACTTGGCAAGTGCACCCACTTGCCAGGCCCTAACCTTCCCGTTTCTTACATGTCAGTCACCCCTAAGGTAGGCCCAAGGTACCCCTGTGGGCAGGGTGCAGTGTATGTGAAAGGTAGGACATGTACTGGTGTGTGTGACATGTCCTGATAGTGAAATACAGCCAATTTCGTTTTTCACAATTGAAAGGCTATCTTGCCCCATAGGACAGAATGGGGAATGCTTTCTAACATTTTACAAGCATATCTTCCCACAGGGATAAGATAGAAAAATAAAGTTTAGGCTCTCTGAACTCAGAATTTAATAACACATCTTTTACTAAAGATGGTTTTTAAATTGTGTGATTGAAAATGCCACTTTTAGAAAGTACATAACCATCTAGGTGACCAGGTAGATGTTCTTCACTGTGTTGCATTGTATCACATGTTGTCTTTGTTTTTTCAAAGTCTTTTCGCAATACAAGTATACTTTATTTGACAATGTTGACAGAACGTAGTGTTGTCTGAGATATGACATGACATAAATGGTATAACTCTGTGTTTCAAACAAAAAAAGCAAAGTGAAATAAATCACACGGACTTTAGAAGTTCAGTCTAAGGTTTCGTTCAATTAATCATATGCTGTGAATGGTCTACCTGGTCACCTAGATGGTTATGTAATATTACAGTGGTCCAGGCCAGGTAGTATAGGACCCAAGCCTTTTCTTGTTCCAAACTTTTAGAAAGTAGGCATTTTCTTGTTTAACCATTCTGTGTGCCTTTGCCTATTTGTGTACTGACTGTCTGGTTTTGGAGTGACAGGGGCTGGGGAGGTGCATTCTCTCAGACAGGCACCTGGGAGGTTGATATGTGTCCTGCCTTTACTGAATGAGTCAGCACTAAGTTGAATATGCCTGATCTGCATTTGGAGTGGTGGGAGGACTAGCACCTGTACCTGAATAGGGCTGTGCCTGCCTTCCACAATGCTGGCTCCACCCCCCTGTGCTGTGTCTGGAGCCAAGGCTTACACTGACAATGGATGTTGTTGTGCACTTGCAGAGTGCCCCCCAGTACTGGTTTGAACTGGGCTCAGAGCCCCTTTCACAAAGAGAACAAAGACATTTTGGGGTATAAGTATTAGACCCAAAACCCCTGAACTTTAGACTACTTCTAGAATCAAGAGGAACCTTTGCCAAGGAGAAGAGCTGGAGTAACTGAGGAGAAGCACTGCCCTTGCTGTGTGTCTGGGGTTGGCCTGCAGTTGCTGTTTCTGCCAAGGAAAGGAGAATGACTTTGATGTGTGCTGTGTCCCCTGCTTGAGGAAAGTCTCCAAGGGCTTGAGTAGAGCTTGCCTCCTGTTTGGAAGTCTCAGGAACACAAAGATTTCACCCCCAGCTCCCCTGAACTTCCTTGCTGGAGGTTCTGACCTGCCAGGATTGCCTGTGACTCTGTGGGGCCTCTGGAGGTTGTATCTGCTGCTGGGAGCTGGAAAGCAATGCAACAAACAAGGAAGTCGACGCATCGCTGTTCTGGCGACAGTTTTCCGACGCAACGCCGTGGTGCGAGAAGAATCTCCCTGCACTGCCGCGCCGCTGCTGAAACTGGCGCAGCGCCTGTCGCCGCTGCAAGAATCGACGCATCGAGGGATCGCGGCTGAAAAGGTCGACGCAGCGCCGCTCGCCGCCGCCACCGCATCGTTCACCGCCGCATCCTGGATTTCCACGCATTGTCCCTGTGCCGCAAGTTTTACCCGATGCATCACCCGCGGATCGGAGTCGTCTCAGAACCGACGCATCGCTTACCCCTACAGACCAGACCCGATGCATCGCTCCCCTGTGTACAGCGGAACTGTCGCATTGCATCCACGAAGGTCTCAGGAACTACGCATCTCTTTGTTTTTCAGCACTTCTCATCGCTGCTGCTGTTTGGCTTGGTGAACTTTGTCGCAACAACAGGTACTTTGCAAGAAATCACGCATCCATAGTTTTTTATGGACTCAGTTGCTAAAACCCTGTGAAAGTCATTTTTCTTAATACTTGTATGTTGGATTTTTGTCATTTTGGTCTTGTTAAGTTTAGATAAAGATACTTTATTTTTCTAAACTGGTGTGGTGTCCATTTGTGGTGTTATCACTGTATTACTGTGAGTGTTGGTACGAATACTTTACACATTGCCTTTGGGATAAGCCTGTCTGCTCGTGCCAAGCTACCAAGGGGGTGAGCAGGGGTTATCTAAAGTGTGTATCCCCCTTACCCTGACTAGAAGCAAGGGTCCCTATTTGGACAAAGGTACCTACCTCTGCCAACTAGAGACCCCCATTACCCCTTTCTGTCACCACCAAACATATACTCAGCCCTATATCATTTCATCCACTAAAACCCTCCTCCTCTTTTTGCCAAAAACACACAATGAAACAATCCTTACACTCCACCACACGTTACCTCTTCCAGCTATCAAATCTAATAAAAACACTCATAACTCTTGTCCATCCCCTCTCACACACCTCATACACTCTTTTCCAAAACACATCACTACCCCTTTACCATTCAACTTCCACTCACCAACAATACTTTACATGTAAATCCTTCTCAGAAATCCTCAACATTATCTCCTCTCACTACTCCACAAAAGCAAAACATAACACACACACCAGTACAACAAAATCTCGCAAACACACTACTGCATAATACTTCTAGAAGCATTCACCCACTCCCATTCTCCTGACTACTCAAATAATACACATCCTAAACCATCTTTACTGCCAAGCTTTCTCTCTTACCCCACACCTTACACAAATACGCCAACACAACAACTCTCATTCAAATGCCTCTCATCCACTGCACAATTTAAAGCCTTCCAGCATGACCTACATGCTGCACCACCACCCCTAACTCACTCACCTTCCACCCTAAACAGATGCAAACAAAATAAACAACATGCCACTCTTCACAACTTAGCATCTCCATGTCTATTACACAACAAGGCTGCTCTACAAAAACAACACAGCTCACCAACTCACTCTCAGCAACCATCTCCACCACCTACACACAAAGATCCATCAAAATGCCTTCTAAGCCTGCTGGACGAAGAATGCAATATAGAAAAGCAATACTGTTGCTATCGTCATACAGCTAATGCCAGCACTAATCAAACACCTGCTACTGCTCACTCTTCTACAAAACAAAGTCATGCCACCACTAAAACACAGTCTCTAAACTGCCGACTAATACATGCTTGCTCACTCTCTAAAAACAAGCATCACATCTACGACCTACTCACTGACACACAACCTGACTTACTCTTCACAATTGAATCATTGTTGAGAGATGACATGTCTCCGGTGTTGCATGAAACCGTTCCTCTAGGCATCAAACTATCACACAAAATCGTATAGGCAAAAGAGGAGGTGGACTAGCTGTTATATTCAAGCAAACAACAAATCTCACTAAAGCTGACAACGTTTCCATACAAGGTTGTGAGGCCTTCTTCACCAGATGCATCTCTACATCAACTTACTCCTGTAACTTCCTTATCCTTTACAGACCTCCACCCAGCAATGCAACACTCTCAGACACATTTCTAGATGCAGTTTCAAACCTGAAAACACTACACTCCAAGCTATGCATTCTCGGTGACCACAACATTTGGTTTGACAAACCTAATATGCCCCATTCAAAAACCGTCATCACTGGCCTGGACACACTGAACATACATCAGATCATCCACAAACCCACACACATCGCTGGACACATCCTAGATGTAATTTTTGCAAATCCAGAACTAGTCACCTTTTGAACGATTACTCCAGTCACATGGTCAGACCACCATTTGCTTGTTTTCCAACATAAAAACCACAAAGCAACACACCTAAAACCACCTTACATGCATCCACCTATCGACCATGGAACAAAGTCAATTTTGAATACTTAGAAACACAATGAACATCCAACACAGATCTAGACACAATTAATTCCGTTCAAAAACTGTACGAGTGGCTACAGGAAGCTTTTGATATCCTATTGCCACTCAGAACAACTGAACAGGACAAAAGAAAACAAGCACCTTGGAGAAATACAGACCTACAAGAGATAAGACAGCAAATTTGAAAGCTGCAATGCTCCTGGCTCAAAACAAACAGAAATTAAGACAAACTTCACCTACAGAAACTTAACAGATTACACAAGTCAGAAATCAAAAAAGCTAAAAACAAAAGGTACTATTTAGACAGAATTCAAAATGTTAAATGTACAAATAAAGAATTTTACAAAATTCTCACAGAAGTTTGTAAACTTAACTCCCTCCTCTCACAACACACACCAAACTCATCTAGAGCCACACATTTCTTTGCAAGGAAAGATGTCCTAAGGAAATCACATACAAGGAACTTTCTCCATGTCCCCTTCTGACCGTAAAAGGACCAACGATGCCCTTAATCTAACAGCTAGCCTCATAGCAGCTGCAACAGGCTGACTCTCCTTCATCTGAATTTAAGACTGCTGACAATTTTCCAGCTTCTTTTTTACCAGTATAGATGAGGTTTGAGTTGTGAGCCTTACTAAGAAGGAGATGAGAATCATACTTCAGCAAGGTCTTCCAATTCTGCTGCAGTGTGTTGTCTGTGCTATTGGAAAAGCACTGGATGGAACAAACAACAAGGTAATGGAAAGAACATTTGAATTAATCTCAGCCACCAGTGATCGCTCAGAGACGAATTTACAGTTCATAATTTTTTGCCCAATATGCCACTCTTAGACAGAGATCTGTTTTGGTCTTATTCCAATAGGAACAGTCAAACCCAAAGTGCCTGGCCAGATGAACCTCCTGAAGGAACTCAAGCAACCCCAAAATGATTTTGACCTATTTAACCCTCCTCAGTGTTGTATAGATTGAGTCCTGTGGCAGAGTGAGCACCAGGTCTGTGCAAACCCATTGCACTTGGTCTGTCTACTGCAGGAAGCAAGGTGACAGAGGGAAGGCTAAGATGGTATATGTCATTTTCAAACAATAAGTCATAGAGGATGAGAATAGAGGGCCTGTTTTGTTTACTTATTGTAGGCTCTTTTAAAGTCCCCTAAAAGTTTTTTAAACATATATATGAGACAAGTCATGGACATGCTCTGGTAAAGTGAATTAGCAATCTGCTTCTATTGCTAGTGGCAAACACATCTAAATTTGTGTCACAGACCAGTGCATCTGCTGAGAGAACTAGCTGTCCTTGGAGAATGTATTGGCCAATAGACTTTTGGTTGTGAGTCCCAAACATTTTCTAAAAAAGTTAAACTAAATCATACCCCGTCCCTGCATTCATTGAAGCTAACATGACCATCAAAGAGACAGAGAACACATGAGGGTGAACATGGTTGCTGATTTAAGTATGCACCTGCATGTGTTAGCTAGAGTAATACCACCCTTTTTTAGTTTAATCGCTTATAAACGTACTTATTGGATTTTAAAACTGGTTTGCAAAACCTTTAGAACATGGATTTTACATTTACAAATTTACAATAACAGCATTCGTATGTCAACATCAGAAAAATAAAGAAAACTGACACAACTTGTCACACCCTGTTCAAGGGGCCAATAATCATGCACAGGCTACAGGACCTTAGCTCTGGGGACTGGGGTCATTTGCATTGTTGAAGCAGCAGCAGCATCTGCTCAGCCACAGTTCACTGGTGCAGCTGCACAGTCCACTTGGGCACACTTCGTTGATGCAGTGACACAGTCTGTTGGTGCAGCTCATCCAGAGAGACTGTGTTTACGTTTCCTCAAGCACTCTACTAAGCCTTTTTGTTCGGACAAATCCTCACAGCACAAGGCTCCACCTACTTCTCGCCTTCCCTGGACAGGCAGACCTCCTTCAGAGTTTGCATGCTTCCTCCTGATCTCAGCAGGCATGTTGGCTTACAGCCGCTTCTTGTCAGGTCAAGGTAACAACTTCTTCCTTCCAGACAAGACTCCAAGTGATGTCTCCTCATGTCTGAGAAGCTGCCAGTCAGGCAGACACCAGCTCTAGTTCACTGAAGTCCTCTGAGTACACTGCAGAGCACACTCTTCCAAACAGAACTTGGAACTGGAACAACAAGTGGGTCAGTGACTCCCACTTTTGTACAATGAAAAAATATAGGGGATGTGTATTCTGTTTCTGCACGTTATTAATCGGTTTGGGATGGTTTTTCTTTCAAGTATCCTCTCAGGCTGCTCTCCAGACACAGCCTTTGTGTAGAGTAGACACACTCTTTGTAGTTTGCAGGTGGAGGTTTGCTGAGTTGCATGAAACTAAAAGTAATTGGCATATTAAATACAGATGAAAAATACATGTCTGTGCTGAACTTAAACAGATTGATGGCTGGGCTGCTTGCATAACAGAGGTAAAGGTATTTGGCACATAAAGCATGGATGGGAAACACATCTGTGCCAAACTTGAATATAACTTGATGACAACATTGGAAGGAACACTTTGGGTGTGATTTAGAGTTTGGTGGATGGGTTACTCCATCATAAAAGTGACAGATATTCCATCTGCCATATTACAAGTGCCTTTAGATATAATTGGGGCTCCCGGTTTAATGTTTTTGTTTTTTTTTACATTTCCGTCTGTATTTATCCATATTTATATTTTTGCCCATCTTATTGGTATTTATCCATATTTATTTTGTGTTTTGAGTATAAATGGAGCCATAAAATGGTATATTTCCACATTTATTGAACTCTTGGACGTGCACTTGTACGTGGATGCCTGTTGCGTTTTAGCAAATTAAGTAACCACATATCACAAAACACTACACTCCAGGTACATATTTAGTGTTATACACCCAATATATGTTAACATATGCCTGCATTTAAGAGCATCTCATCCTGTTTTTTAACTTTCCATGCTGTCTATCTGCTCAGTTGTTGCATGGAATTCTTGAAAGACAGCATGGAGAGTGTCTCAGCAAAAGCAACATTTTCAGCATTTTTCCGCTTTTAATAATAAATATAGACAGGAAACTGATTGTTTTCTGTCTCTATTTATCTGTAAAAATCTGTAAAAACAGAAAACTGGGAGCCTTAGATATAATGCACTTGTAATATGGCGGACGGGATATACGACATGTTTGTGATGGAGTAACTCATCCGCCGAACTCTAAATCTGGCCTTTTGTCTTAAGTTCCCTAATGGTAAGGATAAAATCTTCCCTTGGGAAAACTATATGTCACACCACGTGATAAACCACCTAGCATGCCAATCAGTCATCAATCACACTCTATTAAAATCGTTTTACTTACCAAAACGAGTACCACATGGATGTGGAAAATGCACAAAGCTTTAATGACGTGCTATCCAACACAATGTCAGTACATGTGTAAACTTCTTATAAAAATATATAGAAACAAGGTAGAAAAGAATAAGACAACAAGAATCTGTCTATTTTGCTGATGCCAATCCACTATAATAAACAACAGGGATTCCTGATGTATTGGAATTCTCATCTATGGTATCCCAGTTGTTAGAAATGGGTGTCTCTAGTTGGCAGTGGTTTGCACCCTGTCCAAGTAGGGACCCTCACTCTAGTCAGGGTGAGGGAGTCACACAGCTAAGATAACCCCTGCACACCCCCTTGTTAGCTTGGCACGAGCAGTCAGGTTTATCTCAGAGGCAGTGTGAAAAGCATTTGTACATACACGGTCAGCAACACAGTGAAAACACTACAAAGTGAGTCCACACCAGTTTAGACAAATAGCCAATATTTATCTGAATGATCTGAATAAAACAAGACCAAAGCGACAAATATCCAACCTGCACAAGTGAAGATATCACTTGTCAAAGGTTAAATCAGTTCAATCCATAGATCACTGGATGTGTTTCTTTTCGCCAAAAGTACCTTGGATGGGTCAAAACTCAAAGACAATGCGAGGCGCAAGGGAGGTGAGGCACCAGAAGAGCAAAGCAATGCCTCAGTTCCTTACTTCCAGGGGAAGTGATGCATTGGTTCCTTACTGCAGTGGAGGTGATGCATCGGTTCCTTAATGCTATGCAGGGGAGGTGATGCGTCAGTTTCTTACTGTCAGGGGAGTTGATGCGCTGGTTCCTTACTGGAAGGGGAGGTGATGCGTCAATCTCCGGTCACGCGGCCTCGGTTACTAACTGCTGTCCAACGTCGATGAAGAAATCGGCGCCCAGGGAAGATACTTTGAAAATCCAGATCTGCTGCGTCGATGCCACAGCTGTGAAGCAGGTGCTGCATTAGAGTTGGAGCGGTGCATCACGGACTTCGGTGATGCGATGCCCGAAACTCACGCTGTGGCGGTTCTTCTGGCACTCTGTGATGGAAAGTTGGGGCTTGCGGTGAAAGCTGTGGTCGATGCACTGATTGGGAACCACGCTCCAGTGCTGGCAGTGGCAATGCATCAAAGTTTATAGCGATTAGTCAATAAAAACAGACATTGGGAGTCAATACATGGATTTTCCCCTTCAGTTCACCAGATTCTACTTCCAGGGGTCCAGAGACTGGATTTGGCACCACTTGGCAAGTCAGGAAACCTGCAGAAGAACCCATGCACTGGTGAGTCTTTGATGGCCCTGAGATTTCCTAACAGGAGGCAAGCACACACAAGACCTTGGAGAACCTTGGAAGCAGAATACAGAAAGCAAAGTCCAGTGCTTTCTCTCCGCAAGCAGCAGGCCAGCACAACAAAGCAACAGGCAGAGTTCAGTTACTCCTACAGCATCCAGCTCTTCTTCCTGGCAGAATGTTCTTAGTCCAGAAGTGTTCTGATTTGAGAGGGTCAGAGGTCCAATACTATACTCCTTTCTGCCTGTGAAGTAGGCAATCTTCAAAGGAAAGTCTTTGTAGTGCACAGGACCCTGCCTTTCCCTGACCTGGCTCCACACACACTACCGGGGGGGTGGAGACAGCTTTGCGTGAGGACAGGCACAGCCCTATTCAGGTGTCAGTGACAACTCCTCCCACGAATCTGGCTCAGGAAGGGCCATCAGCCTGGTGACGGCCCATCAGGATGTGAAAGGCACACCTCAGCTCCCTCTGTGTGACTGTCTAGAGTGAATCCACAAGAGCCCAACTGTCATCCTAACACAGACCGGGATTCACATCATTGCAATTGTCAGGGCCATGTGTTAATTTACTGAGCTATCTTACTTATTTATCTTAAAAGGACTCTGCACTTAAAATCCCATTTTGCTATTGTGTATTTCCCCAAATATGTATTCACCCTTACAATGTCTGTCTCCAAACTCCCTTGTGACAAATCTCTTCTAAGAGTATTTCCTTTTAAAAGCCATATTTTTGTAGTTATCTACGTTTATGCGCATAGTGTCCTGCAATAATATTGTATGTTGTGCCTCTGCTAGAACTTCTGATTTGGGATACTATAGCCCCTCTTAATATGCCACTTAGAATAAAACTCTGCATGAAGTAATAAATCAAAACAATTGGTATGCAGCTCACCCTGTTTCACTGACTATCATGGAAAGTTGACCTCTCTGTTACCCTCACAATGTTTGAGTTGGCCTCCAAAAATGACAATGGTAATATGAACTCAAAACATTGTATTATGGCTGATTAGGAACATCCAGGAACTATTTAAGGTTCAGATAGTGGCGCGCTTAAAATGGAAGTGATGTGTTGTTATTCACATCTGATACCATGATCGAAGATTGTAACTTCCATATACTCAAATATCTCCTTTTCAAAATCGTAATTGTATTTATATAGCGCTTACTACCCCTAATAAGGTCCTCGGACCCTACCCCCAAAGTAATGGCCCAGTGCCCTGATGTATTGCATTGATTTTAGAAGCTTGGAAGACTTCCAGCCCCTCCAGGGTTTGATATAATCCCACAAATTGTACCTGTGCATTTTAATGTGTTATTCATTTTTTTGTGAAGATTTGCACTTTGTATGAGGCACAGTGCAACCTGGGAGCTTTACATGGGGACAAGAAAAAAATTGTTAAAGGTTGACTGGGCAAACAGAAAATTACAAGATTAGAAAAACAAATAAAGTGGCAGATATGGGATACAAACCTTTTTAATATCACAATGCACATCATACTGTTATTACAGCTACAACTGCCGCTATTATGGCCAGTGCAGTGCTTAATAGATGTTAGAATTATACAGACTGCGTGTTTAAATTAATAACTATAGCATTTCCTAAAAAACAGAACAAGTATTAAGTTATTTAAAAAACAAACGATTTTAATGACGGAGCCCAGCACAGAGAACAGATCGTGTTCATGGCAGAATCCAGACGAAACATCATGCATACACTCAATTACACGGGCGCACGCATATACACATACAACTACACAACGAAAAACAATCATGCAAACACACAGACACACACACAAATGATCTCAGTCATTCACGCATGCACACACACACATATACACGCACACAAAAGCTATTAAAACAATTTTACATTGGTCTCCTTGGAACTCTGAACTCGACCTCACTCACAGTTGATCCTTGCTCCAGTATTCTGACTCCCACAAAACTTCCAGGCAAGGCTTTTCTAGTCCTTGCCTGGAACACAAGCTACTACTGCCCCATCAGATGCCAGGATAAAGCTGGAGGCAGGCCCTTTTTCCCTAACCTGCCATCTGATAGGACACAGGGAGGAAGAGTGACCAGCCCCACCTGATCCTCATTTGCAGGCATGCTGCACTGCCCGCATGTGCTTCATGTCTTCTATCAACTGTGAACGTGTGAGATGGACTGCAGAAGCCACCGCCTGACACATGCGCAGTTCGAAACAGACAGTGGAGCCCCCTTTGTTGCTGGCATGATATCGGACCTTAATTTGAAAACAGACACTCGTTTTCCTGTAAAAGTGTAACATCATGTCAGCAGGTAATTGAAGACGAGGCAGGCCTGGGCCATTTGTTGTTGGTTCGCCCTCCCTTCGCCCCCTATGGGCGAACCGCCACTGTTCCGGTTACTTATGCTAGCTGTGAACTTCAGGTTGTTATCACCGAGGTTAAGCTACACTAAGACCTCATCCAATTGTTGCACTGAGCCTTCCCATATAAAGAAAATATCATAGAGAAATGATGCCAGCACTTAATGTTTTTAAAAAAGGGGGCCATCTCATTGTAAGTATTTTTGTTTTCAAATTACCTCATGTATAAACAGGCTTGGCTCAGTGCACAGGTGGCTCCCATGCTCATCCCTTTTAGTTGGAGGAACATATCTTCCTTAAACAAGAACATTTTATCTTTGAGGACCATGGATAAACATTTAGCTACAAACTCCTTGAATATCTGAGTTCTCTAATACCTCTCTGATAACCTCAACCATATCGTCTTGAGGAATATTTGTATAAAGGGCCTCAATGTCTAGAGTAACCAAAAATTCACTGTTATTAAATTGGGTCCCTTCTTTTGCTCTGTAATGAACATTACAGAGCAGTGGTTAATCAGATCATGTGCCATGTGGTAGGAGAAAGGAACTGAGAGATAATTTGATCAATTTGAGGTTAGCTTCACCCTCCCTTTTCCAATATGAAGTACTGCATGTGTTCTGATGAAGGCCGTTGCTGTTATGGCCTCTTAGACTGAAACACGCTTCATTCCGTTGGACAGAACTATGCAATGGCAATAGAAACAGAGTATAAGAAACACCTTAGTGATGTCACTGCATGGAAGAATAGTCGGAATATAAAGAGAGTAAAAGAAAGAGACAATTTATAGTAGTAACTATGGGAGTGTTGATGATTTTTAGTGAGTGTGTTTTTAAAGGAATTAACTTGTATATGTATGAATTAATGCTGTATGAAGTTTGAATATGAGTTGATGTAATGGTGATGGTGCAAATTTTGGGGTTTCAATAATGAGCTCACATTATATTTGTATTCATATGTCTATGTACAATATGTATACACTTTGCTATGTGGACACAATAAATAAAAGATAATACAATAAGAATCCAATAAAATCTGTAATTAGTTATTTATCCTATCCTAGGTTAGCTACAAAACAAAAAGAAATGTCGGTCAACCAGGTTCTTTTATGTTTATTTAACTTGCATACGATTTACTGTGACCTCCTTTTGGATAAAATAGGGGTATCCCATTTTCTCTGCTAGCGTTCCTGACCTTTACATGTGGCCCCCTATTGAACAGCAGCACTGGGCTGCTGTTTACTTGACTGAGCCCTAACAATCAGAAATATGTTGAACAAAAAGGCCAGCGTTTGTTTGCACATTAAATGAAATAAAGCAAGAGAAGTCCATAATGTGTCTTGTACAATGTATCTTTAGGAAACCTGTGTAACAAACATGTGAAAAAGGTAATAAAATATCTTCAAAATTCAAAAGAGTGTAATTCTCTAACATATGGCAGTGTTTCCCCTTAGTGCATCAGATCGTATTACTGCATTGAGTGGCATTTAAGTTTTAGTTGTCAAACATTAACTTAGACACGTTCATGCCTGTTAGAAAGAGGCTTCTGGTTGGCTCGCGTATGCCCCTAAACCAGGCAGAACGCAGCACTCTAGTCAGGGTAAGCTAGATACACACCTAGGATAACCTGTGCTCACCCTCTGGTAGCTTGGCGCAGATCAGGCAGGCTTATCATAAGACGATCTGTACAGTATTTGTTCAACACACTCACACAGTAACACAATAAAAACACTACAAAAATACTCCATCCAGGTTTAGAAAAATAGGGAATATTTATCTGCATAAAATAAGACCAAAATGGCAAAAATCTAATCAGTAGATCATGAGCTATCAATTCCACAGGAATCAATGTAAAAGCAGTGCTCTGAAATTTACGGGCGTTATCAAAGTATGTGCAGTACTGTAGTCTTAGAAGAGCCGGTACACTTCTATTATGGTATCTAGGGTCCTGTTGGGGGTTTGCAATCGGAAGGTTTTCAATGCAGCTGGATGCGGGGAGTGCAGCACAGCTGCAAGGACCACTCGGGTCTGGTCACAGGTAACCAAAAGTCACTTTTACACATGACTTGTCCTTGCAGAACTGCCTCTGCAATATGGATGTAGATCAAAAGAAGCAGATTTGAGATCTTTGATGTCCCTGAGACCTCGGGAAGAACAGAGAGCAAGCCAGCAAGACCTTGGAGTCACTCTGGGGCTTAGTCTTTAGTCCTCTGGTAGGGCAGAGGGCAGCAGGGCAACTCAACAAAGCAGGGAAGCAGTTCCTTAGAACAGTCAGGCACAGCAGAGTGGCAATCCTTTAGCACAGCAGCCTTTACTCCAACAGAGTTTCTTCCAGGTCCAGTAGAGTACTGATTTGGTAGGGCCAGAGCCCTGGTACTTATACTCAAAAGTGCCTTTGATATAGGGGGTGACTTCAAAGGAACTCTCTGGCGGGTACAAGGATTCCATTCAGCCCAACCCTGGCCCCAGACTATCGGTAGGGGGTAAATCAGCCCTTTGTGTGATGGCAGGACACACCCTATTCAGATGTGTGTGTGAGCCACCTCTCCCACTTAATGCCCAACAAGGCTATCAGTATGCAGTCCAGACATGTATTAGAGACAGGCTGCAAGCACACAGATCAAAGTTAAGAGCAGAGAAATGTCCACTTTCTAAAAGTGCCATTTCTAAAATATAAATGTCAAATCCAACTTCACCATTAAGGAGGGTTTATTATTACCATTCTAAACATACCAAACATGACAAAGCTGCTCCTTTCTGATCAGGAATTACCACTTAAAAAGGGAATTCCCAATGCTAACCTATGCGAGGAGTAGACCTCACAGTAGTGAAAAATGAAATAGGCTGTTTGTCACTACCAGGACATGTCAAACGTAAAAGTACATGTCCTGCCTTTTACTTAAACAGCATCCTGCCCAAGGAGCTACATAGAGCCTACCTTAGGGGTGACCTATGTAGAATAAAAGAGGAGTTTAAGGCTTGGCAAGTAGGTTTAAATGCCAAGTCAAAGTGCCAGTAAGCTGCATACACAGGCCCTGCAGTGGCATACCTGAGACATGGTTAAGAGGCTACTTATGTGGGTGGCACAAGCAATGCTGCAGGCCCACTAGTAGCATTTAATTTCGAGGCCCTGGACACATGTAGTGCACTTTACTAGGGACTTATAAGTAAATTAAATATGGCAATTGCATATGAACCAATGCTACCATGTTTTAGGGAGAGAGCAAATGCACTTTAGCACTGGTTAGCAGTGGTAAAGTGCCCAGATTCCTAAAGCCAACAAAAACGAGGTCAGACAAAATAGGAGAAGGAAGACAGAAAGTTTGGGGTAACCCTGAAAAAAGGGCCATTTCTAACAATGCCCTTCTCCATCTCTGTCAACAATATCAGCAATAAACCAAGAGTCATGTTAGTTGCCATGTGCACTCTTGATGTGGCCTATCTTGTTATTATACATGTAACAATATTAATTCAAGCACAATAGAAGTTTTTGTACAGCGTATATCCTGAACTCATGCTTTGTAAGGGGCCCTCATATATGATAATGATGAAAATAGAAGGCAAGGTGAAATAAAACAATTACTTAGGATCAGACAATTTGGTCAAATGGGGAAGCCGAGATTGGTCCCAGCTTTTCTGGTTTCACCTTGATCTATTCAACTTCTAAAAGGGTATCTATTTCTCTCTATTGTTCACATCAAAGTTAATGCTTTGCCATTATTTCTTCAAGCTTGGTTAGCAGACAGAAGCCACATGTAGCCATGGCACATTTTGGCTTTGTGGATCTGCGAGTACTTGAGCTGAGCTGGAGCGAGGCATCTGGCTTGAGCTTGACTTGAGCCTTCAGTGGCTCACCCACCTCTATCACATAATGGCAATTAAGGGGACTAAGGCATAGGAAGTTGTTGATTTGACTATGATTTTTAAAAAATGGATGAATTAGGAGTACTATCACCACAGTGCTGGACTCCTTTATTCAGCGTCCATAACTTTCTCACTACACTAAATTTTGGTGAGAGGACTATGAGGCTGGGTGGTCTCTCCCCCATAGGTAACATCAAATGATTGTTGGGTTACAGTCTTGTTTTCTAATCACATACTTACTACCATATATAGTTTGATTTAAGTTATTCTTATCTCTGTAAAAAAAAGGAGAGTAATATGTTCATAAAAAGATTAGCCAAGCCACACAATTTGTCTTAAGGAGATGGCAAGATTAATAAAAACCATGCCTTCTGGCTCCTTAGATTCTATCTTGCTTATTACACAACAACTTTCCTGTGAGTGGTGCTAATAGTGAGACTCACGGACTACTCCCACAAAAGAAATGTCACTCTGTTGTGGAACCTTCCAAGACATTTAATACAGAGTTCACAACCACCACATTATGGCAAAATTGTAAAGCTAGGATTAAATGTTAAGTCTCCTAGTGCCATGGCTAAAACGTGCCCACTGTACCACGTTGTGCAGTGGAGGTTGGGTGCTTGTGTCGGGCCACCTTAGTAAATTACACACCTACAGGATCTTTGATAAGGATTTTTTATTGCACTTGTTACCTTAACTGAGCCTGTTTCTAAGCACTCATAATGTTTACTTGTAAGAGACTAAAGGCTTAAAGAGATTACAAGGCCTAATTTTCTATTTTATTTCAATTCCTTAATCAAGTTGCTTGCTTTTGTACACTTGACCCGTCAAAGGTATTGAAAGCAGGCAGAGAAGTCTTACTCCAGGGTGCGGTAAAGGGATGGCAACTCAGATATGTCACCACACAGTATTGTCAAATCTATGACACTTCTAGAGTGTTGCGGCTTAATTTAGAGGGTAATATGGAATGAAACACTTAAAATAACTCCACGACACACCGTTCACATCATGGACATGTGTCCCTCTCCCTAAGAACACTTTATACTCTGCCCTGCCGTAGCCCCACCCAGCTGGCATCAATGTGGCCCTCAGTCACAGTACAAACCATACTTCTTGTCCCTGGGGAAATGTTTGCAAGTGCCTATGGTGTAGAGTAATGCTTCTCACAGCACAATAGTGTCCAGCCTGGAGTACCCATAACAGAAGCACAAAAAGATGTGATTTTTCTGCACCTGGCAATCAATAGTCACACTGAACATTGATCAGAAAAAATGTATAAAGCAGGCTCAGCTAAAGGGCCCTTCTCACCCTGAACAACAGAGACTACACCCCCACCCTTCACTCCCACCATCTACCATATGGAAGTGCTCCAGAAGGATCAGCAGCTCCTCTGAGTAAAAGGACTGAACCAATTGTCCCCACTTCAATGTCCATGTCTCCTCCCTCCAGTTCAAGGAATGCCAGCAATGCACTTCCACTGTCTGGAAAAACAACCTCCCCTCCACCTTGTGCAAGGGTACAGGCGAAGGGCTCCCAAAATGAAACCTGCATACCTCATTACTCTGGTTCACTCATATGGAGAATGCATGTACGTTGTAGGCCACATAAACACATGTAACAAACACTTAGGATGTTAGTGCTAGGATTTGGGAGAGCATGCAGAAGGGGAACCTTACATGAGGTGGTGAGGTAGGCCACCAGTCCAGTGACACAGATAAAAATGTATTGTCACAACTAATGAGTAGCAAAATATAGAATGCTGCTAACACTACTCTACATTCTGATGGTAATCCACAGTTAAACAAATGAGGGCATGCTTGGTGAGCCCCTCCAGGCCACAGGACAGGAACAGAACTTCATGCATGTCAAAGTACAGACATAGGCCTCTTCATACGCACTAGTTTAGTGTGAAGCTTGTTCGAATATCAAAAAGCAACATACCAGAAACTCGCAGTCGGGCACTCAGGGCAGGAGAACATGACTGAACATCTTAAAGGGGACATTCCTTTCCCAATACAACCTCAAAGGCAAAATACTTACAAAAAAATATCAAAATTATGGGGCCCATTATGATGGCGGTCGGACATCATATCAGAGACGGGACCGCCCGACTTGGTGTCGGTGGTCCCACCAATGAAATTACAATGCGTTGTAATGTCTGTTCTGTATTGCGGTGGGTGCTGCCTGCTGCAGCACACGCCGCAGTACAAAAAAGAGGTATAGCATATATCCCTGCACTACGTGGCAGGCACCATGAGGTGCCTGCCACATGATGCAGGGATATGTAGGGGGGCACCATAGGTGCCCCCAACACTAAAAACTAATGCCCATGGGGCAAGAGGGGCCCACTACGGGCCCCCAATGTCCCTTTCCGCCAGCCTTTTCATGGCAGGTAAACCGCCATGAAATGGCTGGGGGGGGGACATCATAATCCCTACGGCCACCATTGTAGGGATTATGGCTGCCTCTGCCACACTGACGGGCTCCTTAAACCCGTTGGATGCGTGGCAGTCAGTCTTTCCGACCGCCAGTCATCCGCCCGCCATTGTAATATGGCGGGCGGTAAACATTCTTACAATGGCGGTGAGACCGCCACCGACAGGTTGTCGGTGGCGGTCTCAACATCATCGTAATCAGGACCTATGTGTCTTAAATGTATTATTATTCATTAAATAAATGTAACACAGTGTCAACATCAATGCTAATGACCAAATATAGAATATTCTTAAATTGCTTACTCCAGACAAAAGATAATGGTTTACAATTAATTAACATATAAGCAGAGCTCCTGACACTCTGACCAATAACTAGAGTAAAGTACTAAAGAACTTTAGTCATGAGCTAGTACCATCTGCTCTGAGAGAATTAAAAAAAAAATTTAAACATGCATTCAGTTGATGATGGATCAAACAAAATGACTCTTAAGTCTGGTGTGCCTAGCTATGATTTAAAAAAGGGGACAAATTCTCATATTTCTCTATATTGGATTTAATCAGCTCACGTCTTAGCCTAGGCAGCTAAGTGTTAGGAGTAGCATGGTGAATAGTGTAACATTATATGAATTGCTTGTAATGCCAGAGCTTGATGGACTAGTTCAATTCTTATGTCCTCCATATGGGTGGTCTGCCTAGGGTTCAACAATCACAGCTATATTAGTCCTTCAATGGCATTGATGAATTTACTTTTCAAGTGGGGACAAATAGGTCACCAATAGAGCAAAAGAGGCCTTATTTTAGCTTCAACATTTTTTAATGGTCTTTAAGAAGAACCCTGAAAGTGAATGTGGAATTTTGAGAGGGCGTTTGACAAAGTATTCCCATCTTGTTGGCATAAACAGCTGCTATTGGATGATAATTAGCCGCCATAATTTCTAGGCAGTGGTAAACGGGGACCGTAGACATATATATGTATTCACATAAAAACCAAAGGGGACGTTATAGTTAGGCTCAGATTTCACTCGTACAAAACCAGTGAAATTCTGTAGTTATAGTTACCTGATCTAACTATAACTTACGCCCCCACAATGCATTGCTTATGACCTCACATATTACATCACTCATGTCATGGTCAGTGGCATCACTGATGACATCTCAAATGACATCACTGATGACATCATCCAGTGAGTTTAAGTATTTTATGATTGTTAAACATATATACTAAGGTACTACAAAAGTTAAAGTAGTATACTAGGTGTACTATTAATGAGTAATACATATCATGTGAGTGATTGTGTTACTGTATGTATCCTTGTGCATAGGGGTGTGTAAGTGGCTGTATGGGTGTATATGTTGGTGTGTGAGTAGCTGCATGGGTGAGTGAGATGCTGTGTGAGGGGCTGTATTGGTGAATGAGTGGGTGTGTCAGTGGCTCTATGGGTGGGTGAGTGGTGGTGTCAGTGGCTCTATGGGTGGGTAAGTGGGTGTGTAGTAACTGTATGGGTGAGTGAGTAGGTGTCTCAATGGCTGTATGAGTGAGTGACTAGGTGTGTAAGTGGCAGTGTGAGTGAGTGGCTGTTTGAGTGAGTGTTTGGTTAAGTGAGTTGCTGTGTGAGTGGCTTTTTTGGAGAGTGAGCGTCTGTGTGAATGGCTGTATGGGTGAGTACGCAGATTTGTGAGTGCTTGCATGGATGTAGGAATGCGTATGTAAGTGGTTGTGTGAGAGAGAGTGTGAAGGCTTGTATGGGTAAGTGAGTGGCTGTGTTGAGAGGCTGAATGGGTGAGTGACTGGGTGTGTGAGTGAATTTGTAGGTAAATAAGTGGGTGTTTGAGTAGCTGTATGGCTGAGTGTGTAGTTATGTGACTGGCTGTATGGGTGAGTGACTGGTTGTATGAGTGGCTATATGGGTGAGTGAATGGTTATGTGAGTGGCTGTATGAGTGAGTGAGTAAGTGGGTGTGTGAGTGAGTGGCTCTATGGAGGAGTGAGGAGGTGTGTTAGTACTGTTATAGGTCTGTGAATGGCTATGTGAGTGGTTGTGCATGTATGTGAGTGGGCATACCAGAGGTTGTATGGGGGTGTGAGTAGGTGTGTGAGTGGTGTTGTGGATGATGTCATCAGTGATATAATTTGAGTTGCCATAAGTGATGTCACTGACCATGTCATGAGTGATGTAATATGTGAGGTCATAAGCAGTGCATTGTCAGGCTGTAAATTATAGTAAGCTCCGGTAACTATAACTGTCGGTTTTCACTGGTTTTGTACGAGTGAAATCTGAGCCTAACTATAATGACCCTATAACCTTTGGTTGTTTAAGTGAATTTCCAAGGTTTTTCAAAATCTATTTCCTAACTATAACTTCCCTGTAACCTTTGGTTTTTAAAGCAAATTTCAATAGTTTTTTAACTAGTAGTCGAGTTTGCAGAGTGGTTGAGAAAGGGAGGGGCTGTCAAGTTCTACTCACGTTTCCGCAGGAACGCCATGCAAATGATGAAAGATCCTCACCCTCTCCTGGTCATCTATTGTACCCAACTGAGTCAAAGTATCAACAGTAACCCGGGGAAGAAGGGAAAAAACAAGGAGGAAAACACAAAGGTCACACGTCGCACACCAGTCTGAGACAGAATAAGTCAACCAAAAGAAATCTCTGTTAAAAGAAAGAACAGAAGAGGTAAGTACACATGGTGTTTCTAATCCTACAGTTAATTCTTTTTCTAATTGTGCTTGTATCTACCTGAATAATTCCCTTCTTCCGTGTGTTCTGGTAGCTGGGGTAAGTGAAAGGGTGTATATGTCTAGATAGGGAAAAAAGGAGATGAGTAAGTAAAGTGGTCTCAGTGAAGAGCAAATGTAAGACAGATGTAAAAGAAAATCTGTACTAAGACCCACCTAAGGTCCTGCAACAACTGTCCAGAGTTGTGTCAAATAACATAAGGGTCAGTGTGATGCTTCTTAATACTGAATAATTTTCACCTTATCTACAGGCAGAACTAACCTTGTTCCTTATGTTTCAGGAATCAACAGGACTTTAAATAATAATGATCAGAAATTAACAGGACTTTAAATAATAATGATCAGAAAGAGCAGACCTCGTAAACTCGGAGCCCAAATCAGATAAGTGATAATTTGGATACATATAATAGCTAGTAAATTCAGCCCACAAGCGCTGTTTACCGTGATAGGATTTAAGCAGCTTTTTCCCTGTATTATCTCTTTGTAATAGGAAAGGCCTGCCAGGAGACAGGAGCCTACTGCTGTCGTAGCGTGTGGCCCCCTTCCCTGGAACAAGTTCTGCCCTGGGATCCCATCCCATGGGGCCAGGCTGATTTTCAATTGGGAGGGGGGCACGCGGCCCTCCTCCCTGGGCTGACTTTGGCCCTGGGGACCCCATCCCCCAGGGCCCGGCCTTTTTTTTAATGTATTTTTTAACTTTAAGGGAGGGGGCCAAGTGCCCCCCCTCCCAGGCTGATTTCAGCCCAGGGACCCATTCCCCGGGCCCAGCCTCACTTGTGGGTGCCCTGGTTCCCCCGGGTCGTTCTAGGCTGCGGGGACCACCACCTCCCCGAGGTGGCCCATTCTGAAGAAAGGAGGGGGGCCCATGGCCCCCCACCTGGAGCCATAGATGGCCCTGGGGACTTTCATCCCCTGCTATGTGCCCACCCAGGAGACATAGATGTTTGCTATGACTTGGCGAGAGCTTTAAGTGCTCCCACCAGGTCACAGCAAGCACTCTGCTTCCAGCAAACGAGAACGGAGAAATGCTCTTGCTTGCTGGAAGAAGAGATTTCATCTGTTTCCCTGCCCGCTGTCAAGCGAGCAGGGAAACACACATATTGCTTTCAGACACAGGGAGCTACATGTTTAGCAGCTCCCTGTAAGTAAAAACAATGCTGGCTCCTGCAGGAGGCAGGGAGCTGACAGGGACTGTGTGGGTCTTCAGGCTCCCCCAGTGGTCCCAGTGCAGAGGGGCCGCGCAGCCCACCTCCCCTATTTCTAAATGGCCAGCCCCCGTGCAATGGGATTCTTTCAGCCGAACTCGTCAGGGAGGGGGGCCGCGCAGCCCCCCAACTATTAAAAAAAAGAAAACACTGGGCCCCAGGAGATGGGGTCCCGGGGGCTAAAATGAGCCTGGGGAGGCTCCCCTCCCCAATTAAAAAAATAAGCCCACATCTTCAGCAAACAAAGAAGCAATTACTTCTGTAAAGTAAAAATCATCCAAGTGTGTTTTCTCAGTAGTTCCGCCTTGTAAAGTTATCTGGTGAAGAATCGAGGAACAATCACATTGGCAAAGTTACAGACACACAAGGTCACTGTGACAGAGAGGAGGGTGTAGACACCACAGCCCTTTGGCCCTGCTCCACCGCCTCTGTGTCACCAAAAGCTCTTCTGTTTGTATCACAGGCACTTTGGGATCTCTATTAATTTAAGCAAACCTCAGCGGTAGCGGAAAAGTACAGCCGGGACCCATGGCCTCAAACGTAACCACATTTGAGGGCCAATTAGGAGAGAGGACGGGATTCAAACCCATGGAAGAGGAGACAACAAGAAGAGAACTGGCGGCGAGGGGATTCACAGATGTGTGGATCGAGAGGAGACTGCAAGGACCAAAGGAGCCCGGAGTGTAGCGTTTCCCTGAGACGACGGGAAAAAGCGGGGTCTCCATCAAAGACGGAGCGAAACCAGGACATCACCAATTACACGTGCTGCCCCGTCACATTCCTGGAGGAACGTGAATAGCCCAGGTATGTGCATGGGACTTGGACAAATCGGGAGTCGGGAGAGAAGTAAATGGGAATATGCAGGTGCCAAGAAAGTAGAAGGCTCTCCAGTGTAACCTTGTTCCAAGATATCCCGATAAAGTTCCTATCCTAAAAAATAGGAGACCATAAGCGAGTACTTGAGCTAATTCCTTGATTTAGATGAGGAAATAGTGAATTTTATATTCTTAGCTACTCTGACATTTTTTTCTTTTCTTTTTTGTTTTCCTTTTCCTCCTTTTGGAGCTAATTATATCCTCAAGAATAAATAAACAGTATCAGGAAACTAAAATAGGAATCAAACTCACCTGGTGACGGATTAGGACTACAGTGGTATCTTCCCTCACATACCCTTCGCAACAGTATAAAAGCATAAAAGCCTCAACACTTACCTGTGGCTTATTTTTTTTGGGAGGGGCATCTTTTCTCCTTGGTGGTCCTGGTGTGCTCAATCCACACACAAGAAGAGAGAGAGAAAGAGAAAAGGACTGTATAAATCCTTTAATTTTCAACCAGAACTGGAATAAAATAATCCCATTTAAAGAATATTGGCTTCAGAGTCATATCTTGTAAAACCTTTATACGTTATCTTTAAACTACATCACTACAAAAGCTGACAGTTACTGGAGAAATTTCCTCTGCATCCTTTACGCAGCTGTAGTGTAGGAGATGCACTATACATTTAGCCAATGAGGTAGCACTTACTAATTAGCCAGTAGAAAGTACTCCAGTTGGGTAGAGGTGTTACACAAAATGGTGGCGTCTGCTTGGATAAATACGCAGGGCAGGATTTATTCTGGCACTATGCTCATTTCACAGAAATTAAATCTCAACGGGGAGCACTTACAGATATAAACAAAGCAGATACCCATGTTGAAGCTCCACTTCTGTAAAGTACTAATCTTCCTAACTTCATACACACGGCCAAGGGAAAGCAAGTGTGTTTTCTCTGCATTTCCACCGAAAAGTTATCTGTTATCCTTGATGGAGGCATTTGCATCCTTGCTTTTCTCGAGCGCCATATCTCACGTAATGTCTGTGGCAAGGGGGTTCTTTCTAGTCATCTGCTGCTGAGACCAGAGATCGTGTTCTCAACTTTTAAAAACTAGAAGTATGTAAACTTGCCTAGAAGCCATGCCTGTTTGGTCCCGCCCTATATACATTAGCAGTTTGCAACGTCTTCCCGCCCTTTTTCCAGGATAATGGACAGCTTACTAAAAGGCCTCCCAAGCGTGTTTCCCACCAATTTCGGAGACGGGGTCTTGATGCCTACGAATATAATCGCATCTCCACCAAAAAAAGAAGCACTTACTTCTGTAAAGTACAAAACATCCAAGTGTGTTTTCTCTGCAGTTCCACCTTGTAAAGTTATCTGCTGAAGACACTCGAGCAATAATCACATTGGCAAAATAACAGACACACAATGTCACTGGATACATTTCCTTGCAGTTCTTTACACAGCTGTAGTGTAGGAGATGCACTATACATTTACCAAACGGGGTAGCACATACTAATTAGCCAGTAGAAAGTACTCCAGTTGGGTAGAGGTGTTGCACAAAACGGTGGCCTGTTTTTGGATAAAATACGCAGGGTAAGATTCATTCTGGCACAATGCTCATTTCACAGAAATTAAACCTCAACGGATTACAGTTCGGAAATAAAATTTTTAAAAACGTTGAAATTCACAGAAAAAAACTAAGGTTACAGGGACGTTCTCGTTCGGAAATAAAATCTAAAAAACTTTAGAAATTCACTGACAAAGCCAAGGGTTACAGGGATGTTATAGTTAGGAAATCGAATTAAAAAAAATCCTTAGAAATTCAGTGAAAAAACAAAGGTTACAGGGACATTATAGTTAGGAAATAGAATTAAAAAAACCTTAGAAATACACTGAAAAAACCAAATGTTACAGGGTCGTTATAGTTAGGCTCATGTTTCACTCATACAAAACCAGAGAAATTCAGCAGTTATAACTTATGCTCCACAATGCACTGCCTCACATATTACATCACTCATGACATGAGCAGTGACATCGCTGATAACGTCACTGATGACATCTCAAATGACATCACTGATGACATCTCAAATGACATCACTGATGACATCATCCACAGAAATACTCACACACCCACTTATACCCTCATAAAATATCTCATACACCCACTCCCAAACTGAGATACCCATTCACAGACCTATACAAACACTCACACACCTACTCACCGATCCAAAGAGCAACTCACACGTCAACTCATCCATACAGAAATAGAAAGTATATGGCACAGCGGCCAGAGTGGCCGACTCGGGAGCTGGAGATCCGAGTTGGAGTCTCAGCATCGGCTCAACATCCTGTGATTCAGGGCAAATCACTTAATCTCCCTGTGACCATGGTCAGCCCCTGAATACCCTCACGGGGGATAAGCAGCGCGATATAAAAAAAATCTGTATATATATATATATATATATATATATATATATATGTACATTTATATATATATATATATATTCCAAAAAATGCTTTCCACCTGGGGACGCCGAACTCACAGCGGGTGCAACCGGAGAGCGGGGGGTGGAACTCGCTTGTTTCACAACAACTACAAGAAAGGGTTCGATGCACTCTCGGGGTATAAAAGGGCTTTTATTCATCTGCAGACGCATTTCAGCTTGTTGCCTTCCTCAGTGCGGAAAAGCCATGAATGAAAAAGCACAGTGAAAGTTATTTAAACAGTCCTGCAATTTGATTGGTGAATCCATGGCCAATGGGAGGACTGCAACTTCCCAGGGGCCGGCAGTGGGGCGTCAACATTTCCGATGCTATCAGTTGTACTACGGGCCTCAATGCTCCATTCCACAGTCATACCCGATGTCCAAATGAAATGTTGTGACGCTCCCGCTGCCTTAATAAATAAAAAAACAGCCATAGTCACTGTGCCTGAAGATGCCCCTCGCCTGCCGCTAGATGTTGTCAAAGGCTTTGCTGCAGGTGTCCTTCATATGGCATGTATGTGTGTGTGTGTATGTATATATACTTCCAGTAACGCAACCACTTACTCACATATACAGCCAGTCATGTACCTACTCACTGACCACTACAGCCACTCACACATCCAGGCATACAGATATGCAGACACTTATACACCCACACATACACCCATACAGCCACTCCCCCACACAACTGCTCACACACCTACTCACTCATACAGTCACTCACACAGCCACTCACTCACCCATAGTTAGTCATACACCCACTCACTTACTCATACATATACCAACCCATGTTCTCACTCACCTATACAGTCACTGAGACAAGCACATACTCTCCCATACAACCTCTCCTACACTCACTCACCCATACAGCCACTCACACACCCACTCACTCACCCATGCACCCACATACATTCACCCATACAGCAACACATGTACCCTGTCCCTCACCCATACAGACACGTATCTACCTGCTGAGTCACCCATTCAGCCACTCATGCAACCTCTCATTCACCATTTACAGCCACTGGCACACCCGCATACTCACCCATACAGCCACGCATTCACGCTCTCATTCACCATTACAGCCACTTATACACCCACTCACTCACCCATACAGATACTTACACACACACTCACTTACTCGTACACCCACTGACTCACCCACTCGCTCATTAATACAAAAACTCATACACCCACTCATTCATGTATACAGTCTCTCACATACCCACTCATTCTTCTATACACCACTTGCACACCCACTCACTCACCCATACAGGCACTCCCACAGCCACTTTCCTTAGTATATGTTTAACACTCCGTACCTTTTACAGAACTCTCACAATCACTGCATTATGTCATGAGTGATGTCATTTGTGATGCCATCAGTGATGTCATTTGAGATGTCATGAGTGATGTCACTGACCATGTCATGAGTGATATAATATGTGAGGTCATAAGCAGCGCATTGCGGTGGCGTAAGTTCCAGTTAGCTAAACTAACTATAGCTGCTGAATTTATCTAGTTTTGAATGCGTGAAACATCAGCCTAACTATAAAGTTCCTGTAACCTTTGTCTTTTCCAGTGAATATATATATATATATATATATATATATATATATATATATATATATATACCCTGCCGCGAAGGAGCACCACCCCAGGATGCGGGGGCCATGCGGTCTGCTATCGAGCAGGCCGATTGTGTGGGGCAGCAATGGATTAACATACCCACTATTTCACCGAGACCCATCTGGGGGCATTCAATGTTACAGCAGCACAGCATCAACATCGCGCGCTCCATCTGGAGATAAAGGGCACTACAACTCTGCTAGTCGCGGCAGAGCGTCCCATCAGGGCATGCATTGGAGCATTTAAATAATGAGGGCGGTGTCCTATGCGCCTTCAATTGCCAAAGCCTCTGAAGAGAAGTGGGGACACTTCAAAATGCGTCAGGCATCCATGGCACATTGAACTGCTTTAAGTTATCGTTGTACGAGTGGATTGTATACCATAAAGGCTCTTTAGGAGCATTTTCTGCTCGAGTGCTCCTTGTATGTTGGGTACTTGGAGCTTGGATAAATACGCGGCATACCCTGCCGCGAAGGAGCACCACTCCAGGATGCGGGGGCTATTGAGCAGGCCAATTGCGTGGGGCAGCAATGGGTTTAGCATACCCACCGTTACACTGAGACCCATCTGGGGGCATTCAATGCTACAGCAGCAACATTGCGTGCTCCATCTGGAGATAAAGGACACTACAAGGCCCATAATGCTCTGCTAGTCGCGGCAGAGCATCACATTCAGGGCATGCATTGGAGCATTTAAATAATGAGGGCGGTGTCCTATGCGCCTTCAATTGCCAAAGCCTCTGAAGAGAAGTAGGGACACTTCGAAACGCCGCCAGGCATCCATGGCACATTGAACTGCTTAAAGTTATCGTTGTACGAGTGGATTGTATACCATAAAGGCTCTTTAGGAGCATTTGCTGCTCGAGTGCTCCTTGTACGCTGGGTACTTGAGCTTGGATATATATATATATATATATATATATATATATATATATATATATATATATATATATATATATATATATATATATATATATATATTCACACAGCAGTAGCAAAGCTACAAACGCACACTCCTTCCGTAAATAAGAGGTTCAATCCACAAGGTGCATGGGGTGGTTTATTCAAAGTTCCAAAAGCCGGAAACCCAACGCGTTTTGGCGTTTACACGCCTTGATCACGGGTAAAGGAAACAAAGTTTTCCGACAGTATTTCAATTCAATTCTGAACAATGAGAAAAAACTTGAACACAGTGAAAATAGAAAGCAGACTGATTGAAGTCCCACCAAGTTCTTACAATAAGTCAGCCATTTTGTAATAGCAATATCTATCATAATGTAATGCCTCATAGTGTAGCGTGGACATAATTAAGCACTTAGATGTCATAATAATCATACATTTCATAAATGCCACGTGTGAAAACAATTGTATATAAAAAATACAGAGATATGTATAAATGTAAATAGGATTCTATAAATGAACACATATATATTCTCTATTTGACATCTGTAACATATAAAGAGCGCTTCATTTCAGTCTCAATAACAAAACAAAATGACGGGATGCGCACCGGACAATTGCCACCACGATGCGCAACCAATACAATCCAGACCCTGTCCCTACGTACAGGTCACCAATACCCACATATGCTCGAGACTATGTCTGCCAACATGTTCACATCAGGGTTGTACCTCGGACCGCTACTGAATCCATCTTTGAAGATGTATCTTATGGCGTAGGGACATGCCTAATGCTAACAGCAAATATTGCTCATACAGGTGTGCAATCAGTTGATATCTATAACATGATATATACCATAATGTGAATACATGCAACATACGTCTAAAGGAATATATCCAAGACAATCCTGCCCAAGTGGGCTTACCTATAGCATGTATTACCAAACCTCTGATAAATACTTAAATACTTAAATACCACTATTGTTTCCTAAATGATATAATTTGCAATGTGCAATATACACCTTCATGTGGCATATTTCATCGTCTCATAGATAACTTTTACTAAAAGTGCTCTTGTACACGATCAGCTCCACGATTGAACCTATAAAAACATACAAAATGACAAAAATCACCATTGGTGCCAACAGTCCAAGTGAAAAGATAATACAAAAGTAAACACTAAAAATCAATCAAGTTGATATGTTAAAAACCTCGCAGCAAAAGACTCCTGTTACTTCATATAGAGCCAGCACTATATACATAACTGTTAAAATTTAACAGCCAAGGAAATGCATATGTACATATCCATGTGACTCATTCCCCCAAGTACCATGCCAATTCCTCTTCAGAGTTGAGCCCCTGAGGTATTCTAGTATCTAATTCCATTATGTACTTGGAATCCATTTGTCTCAACTTGCGGATCCGATCTACCCCCCTGACATTCTGAGGGATACGATCAATTACATAGAAATGCAAAAGGTTTTTATTGCTCTTGTGTTCTTCCTCAAAATGACGTGCCACAGGATAAGTCTTATCTTTATTCTGAATGGCACGCATATGTTCGAGGATCTGCTTTTTTGCAGGAAACATGGTACTGCCAACATAACTTTTGGAGCATGGACATGTCAAAACGTAAACGCAAAAATCTGATAAGCATGTAAGATGTTTTTGAATCTCTCTCTCAGTGTTCATAACCGGGAAAAAGACTCTCTTGACATTAGTGCTATACTTGCAAGCTTTGCAAGACATGCAGGTATAAAACCCTTGTATGTTAGAGCCTATTTGTTTGGCACCTGATATATCACTAACACACAATTTATCCCTCAAGGATATGTATATATATATGTATATATATGTGTGTGTGTATAGATAGATAGACAGATAGATATAGATATATGTGGGTTTAGAAGTGGGTATGGGTATAGGGTGAGTATTGGGTTATACGGGTTGTTTCAGGGTTTAGGGGTGAGTAAGATCATTGAGTTGTAAGTGTGTTTTTAGGGTTAATGGGTTGGTAGAGGTATAGGGTGAAAAGGGCATTTAAGTGTTATGGGGTAGTGAAGGGCATAGGGTACTAAGGGATATTTTACGGTTTAGGGGTGGCTAGGGGTAAAAAGTGGTAAGCATTTTTTAGGGGTAAGTAGGGGCATGGGGTGGTAAGGTTTTTTTTAGGCTTTAAGGGTGGGTGAGGGTATTGGTTTGTAAGGGTGTTTTTAGGGTTTCGGGTTTGGTAGTGGTATAGGGTGGTAAGGGTAGTTTTAGGGTTTAGGGGTGGGTAGGAGCATGGGATGGTAAGGGTATGTTTAGGGTTTAGGGGTGGTTAAAGGTATTGGGTGATAAGGATATTTTTAGAGGTTTGGGTGGGTAGGGGCATAAGGTGGTAAAAGTATTATTTAGGGTTTAGGGGTGGGTTGGGGCATAGTGTGGTAAAAGTAATTAATAAAGGAAGGTTTGGTGTGGTCCCCCATAAAAACATGTAATTTATTTATTTAAAAAAGTGGGGGGCAGGGTTGGGGGTCCCCACTACCAAAAAATAAATATATACATACCACAGACAGTCACAAAATATATATATATATATTTCCAATGAAACAGGCACTCCACCTTCAGTAACGTGAAAACAAGCTTGATTCAGTTGAAATCAGAATCCCGTATTGCAGCAAACAACTTCTTCGCAGAAGTGGGCACGGACTCCAAAATGAGGAGATGCAAAATATATAATTGATTAGATTTCAAGTGCTATCCATGACGCGTTTCGGCCACACCCAGTGGCCTTGATCACTTGGTCGCTGTTGGACTTGGCCCTTTCTGGCTAAAGTTCCCTAAACTTTTTGCCTTCCTCCTAGACCTTTTTTCTGACATGGTGTTGCCAACTTAGATGCTTTGGGCACTTTGCCACTGCTGATCAGTGTCAAAGTGCAAGTGCTCCCTGTGTAAAGTGTAATGGTAATTGGTTGTCCATAATTGGCATGTTTGTCTTACTAGTAAAGTCCCTAGTAAAGTGCACTATGTGTGCCAGGGCTAGTAATACAAATGCTACTCGTTGGCCTGCAGCACTAATTGTGCCACCCACATAAGTAGTCCCCAAAGAGAGAACTCAGGCCTGCCACTGCAGGGCCTGCGCACAGTTTGCTAACTGCCATGTTGTCCTGACCAGTGCACCCACTTGCCAGGCCTTACCCTTCCCTTTCCATGCACATCAGACACCCCTATAGTAGGCCCAAGGTACCACCCTGGGCAGGGTGCAGTGTCTGTGAAAGGTAGGACATCTTCTGAGGTGTGTACCATGTCCTAACAGTGAAATGCTCTCCATTTCGTTTTTCACTGTTGCAAGGCCATCTTGCCCATAGGACAGAATGGGGAAGGCTGTGTAATATGTTTCCAGCCTATCTTCCCATAGGTTTAAGATGGAGAGGTGAAGTTTAGTGTGCCTGAGCTCACAATTTAATAACACATCTTTTTGTGAAGGTGGTTTTTGAATTGTGTGTTTAGAAACCACGCTTTAGAAGTGGCTGGTTTTTTTGTTCTAACAATTCTGTGTGTCTCTGCCTGGTTGTGGATTGACTGTTTGGATTTGAATGTGATAGGAACTGGGAAATGTCTTGACCCAGGGGAGGAGTAGAGGAGACAGCCACAGTTGACATGCATCTGGAGTGTAGGGGGGAGGAGTAGCCCCTGGAGCTGAAGAGGCCTGGGCTGCTGCCATAAAACAAGGGCTCCATCTCCTGCTAAGTGATTGAAGATCCAGACCCCCACTATCAAAGGAAGAAGGTGTCACTGGCAGGGAGACACCCAGAACTGGTTTGGACAGGGGTCAGTGCCCCTGAACACAAAGACTTCAAAGACATTTAGGGGTATAACTATGAGAGCTGAAACCCCTGGACTTTAGACTGATATCCATATTGAAAAAGGATTGAACCTACTTGGTGCTCAAGAGGAACCTCTGCCAAAGAAGAACAGCTGAAGAGACTGAAGAGAAGGACTGCCCTTGCTGTGTGTTCTGGGGCTGGCCTGCAGTTTGCTGGTTTGACTAAGGAGAGGACAAGGGACTTTGCTGTGTGCTGTGTCCCCCTGCTTGTGAGGACTTTGCTGTGTGCTGTGTCCTGAAGTAGCGTGTCTCCAAGGGCCAGAGGAGAGCTGGCTCCCTGTTGTGGAAACTCAGGAACATAAAAGTTTCCAAGTGTGTCTCAGCGACGCTGTGTGCATGTGCTTTTTGCAGCCTGAGAACTTCGTAAGAACTGCCCTGTGATCGTGGGCACCTGGAGTCCAAGTGAGTCTCAGCGACGCTGTGTGCGTGTGCTTTGTGCAGCCTGAGACCTTCGTGAGGATTGCCCTGTAATCATGGGCACCCGGAGTCCAAGTGAGTCTCAGCAACGCTGTGTGCGTGTGCTTCGTGCAGCCTGAGACTTTCGTGAGGATTGCCCTGTGATCGTGTGCACCCGGAGTCCAAGTGAGTCTCAGCTGCGCTGTGTGCGTGTGCTTCGTGCAGCCCGAGACCTTCGTGAGGATTGCCCTGTGATCGTGTGCACCCGGAGCTCAAGTGAGTCTTAGCGACGCTGTGTGCGTGTGCCCTGTTGCAGCCTGAGACCTTCGTGAGAAATTGCCCCGTGACTGTATGTCCCGGAGCAGTCTTGTTCTCTGCTTCGATCGACAGAGTGGCCAGAACTGCTGTGATCGTCATTGCCATCGGCCCGGACCGGCATCCCCAGAGGAGCTGTGAGAAGTCACCGCCGCCGGCCCGAGCCTGCCTTTGCCAAGGAGATACCTCGAACCATCACCGTAGGGGGTCCGAGTTCCACTGCCCAAGATCAACGAAGTCGCACCGGAGACCTAAGCCGCGAGGAGAGGAGAGTGAGATCGCACCCCCCAGGTAATGCTCAGCGAGCGTGCGTGTGTCGCCACCTGGGGCGGGGTGCGGGCTACAAGAGAAACGCTCTCGGCCTTTCCCATCTTTTCAGTGCGAGCCCCCGCTCAAGCCCGTATCGCGGCCCGTACTTGCCGAGGAGTGGCAGTACCGGGGCCGGAGTGTGGAGCTGCACTTTGTTTTCCATCGTAACAGTGTTGGGGGCATATTTTGGCAGTAGCTGACCACGAGTCAGTAAGAGTGGCATAGAGACCGTCCAGAGCACCGCGAGCGGTGCCGGAGTACATTATTTTTGCATTACAAACTGCCTAATTGTTGCATTATGAATTGCATTATTTTTGCATTACGGACTGCCTAATTGTTGCATTACGAACTGCATTATTTTTGCATTACGAACTGCCTGATTGTTGCATTACGAATTGCATTATTTTTGCATTACGAACTGCCTGATTGTTGCATTACGAATTGCATTATTTTTGCATTACGAACTGCCTGATTGTTGCATTACGACTTCCATTATTTTTGCATTACGAACTGCCTGACTGTTGCATTACGCATTGCATTATTTTTAGATTACAAAGTGCCTGATTCTTGCATTACGAACTGCATAGCATTGCATTAGGACTGCATTGGATCATCGAGAATTGCTCATTAATACTGCAAGAACCTACCAGTGTGTGCTGGCCTAATAACCAGCAAGGTGAAATATTACAAATACGCATATGTTGGATTTTTATCGTGTGGTCTCATCGTATATCTTTCTTTTATAAACATATAATTGTTTTTTTTATGAAACTCGTGTGGAGTCCATTTGTTATCCCTGAGTCACTGAGAGCGTGGTTGCAAATACTTTACACATTTGCCTTGGAGATAAGCCTGGCTGCTCCTGCCAAGCTAAAAGGGGGTGAGCAGGGGTTATCTAAAGGTGTGTCCCTCCTTACCCTGACTAGAAGCAAGGGTCCCTATTTGGACTAATTTACATACCTCAGCCAACTAGAGACCCTCAGTTCTAACACTGGTGGTCAGCGGTGTGGGATTGGAACGTGTATTTGAAAATTCACTCACAGTGATTGGTGAACATCACTAGTTTAGCGCAGACCACGACGCAACCACATATTGTGTTTTGATTTTTGGTTCTATTTTTGAACAACCTTTAAGCCACACATCATGTCTCAAAGGAGTCAAGAAGCCAGTGAGGCTGCAGAATTGGAATTCGACATTGAGGCATTGCTTACCTACAAAGTTGATCAATTGAGGCAATTCTGCAGAGCTTTGAGATGTCCCATGAAAAGTAGCACCAAGAAGGAGGAGCTGCAAATGGCCTTGTGGGCCTGGTGGGAAGCCAAAGGGGCTCAGGAGACAGGTGATGTTGAGGTGGATGAGGATGACCCAGGGAATGGATTTGGTCCAAACTATTTGCCGGTGGAAGGACCAGCCTCAGGGGCTGGTAGTAACCATTCAGGGAGGAGTTTTTCCCCAGAGGAGCTGGAGGAAAACCAAAGGGTCAGAGAGCATGAGTTGGAGGTTTTAAAACGTAAGGCTCAAGCAGAAGAGAAGAAGCTTCTCATTGAAAGTGAAAAGCGAGCAGAGGAGAGCAGGAACACTCTCGCCTTGGAAGAGAAGAAGATTCTCTTAGCTCATGAGTTAAGCATGAGGGAACTGGACCTTAAGGCTAAACAGGCGGAGTCCAGTTCGAATGGTGGCAGCATACAACCAGTGCCAGCGGGTAAGGTGTACATTCCCAAAGACTTAGTGCGAGATTACCAAAGGAGTGATGATATTTATGCGTGGTTCACGGCATATGAGATCGCACTGAGGATGAATGAGGTGCCTGAGAAGCATTGGGGGGCGGGCCTATGGAAACACTTTGAGGCTTCTGGGAGGGATGTTTTATCACCTTTGAAGAGGGCGGGAACCCTGACCTACGCCAATATGAAGGAGGCTTTATGCCTCAGGTATGGGCTCACTCCTGAACAGTACCTGCAGAAATTCAGGGATTTCCACAGACTGAAATCCAGTACTCGGGTGGAGGATCTGGATGAGTACAAGCGTGCACTGGATGAGTGGGTGTTGGTTAGCATGGCGAATGATTGCAAAGGATTGCTCAATTTGGGCTCCAGGGAACATTTTTCAGAGTTGCGCTAACACCTGTTAGACTGCGAGCTCTTTGATTCCCAGGAGCTTGCCCCCGAGACAGGCCCCTGGTCATGGGTCGGGGGGGTCTTAAGAAACACCCAAGGGGAACCCCAGCAGCAACTCAGGGATCTTCCATTCCCGTGGGAGGGAAGAAGGACAGAATGGCGCAGTCAGGGCCCAGTGAAGTGGGGGGCGTGCAGGCTAGCACCCTGTCTCAAAGGAGAGGGTGAGAGTGTAAGCAGCATCCCTGGGGGTCCCTAACCTCCCCCCAGAGACTGGAGGGATCCTTAGAGGAGCACCAGGGTGGAGGTCTAGAACCTACCTGCCAGCAGTGCGAGGAGGAACACCTAGCGTCAGGAGGTTGCGGGGCATCTGTAACCAGAGCTCCCGCGGTCCTGAAGTTTGTGGGTGCCATTCCTAAGTGGCAGGCACAAAAATCTAAATGGAAGGTTAAGGGGGGAGGTGTTTCCCCATGGGAGAACCCGTGGGACCGTGCCCAGCCAGTAGGGCTAGGTCCCCTAAAAGTGACCGGGGTAACCCCACCTCTAACCTGGAGAGCCGGATAACTGGAGACAGCATCCTGGCCGATGGATCTTCCAGGGGTACCGCTCAAGGTGGGAGTTGGCAAGGGACCAGCACCCTTAGAGGGTCCCCGACTGCCAGGGAGTACCCGTGGAGCAGCATAGTTGGCCCAGGGAGTAGTGACCAAGAGAACCCCCTGGGGTCAGGAAGGCATAAAACAGGAGGTAGTGGGCCCGCGTCCGTGTTCTATCGCCCCAATCAGGGAAGTCCATCGAGGTAGTTGATTTGTCTACCCTGGCTTTAGGCTGGGAGGGGGTTGTGTTGGACTTGGCCCTTTTTGGCTAAAGCTCCCTAAACTTTTTGCCTTCCCCCTAGACCTTTTTTCTGACATGGTGTCGCCAACTTAGATGCTTTGGGCACTTTGCCACTGCTGATTAGTGTCAAAGTGCAAGTGCTCCCTGTGTAAAGTGTAATGGTAATTGGTTGTCCATAATTGGTATGTTTGCCTTACTAGTAAAGTCCCTAGTAAAGTGCACTATGTGTGCCAGGGCTGGTAATGCAAATGCTACTGGTGGGCCTGCAGCACTAATTGTCCCACCCACACAAGTAGCCCTAAAGAGAGAACTCAGGCCTGCCTGCAGTGCCTGCGCGCAGTTTGCTAACTGCCATGTTGTCCTGACAAGGGCACCCACTTGCCAGGCCCTACCCTTCCCTTTCCATGCACATCAGACACCCCTATAGTAGGCCCAAGGTACCCCCCTGGGCAGGGTGCAGTGTCTGTGAACGGTAGGACATGTACTGAGGTGTGTACCATGTCCTAACAGTGAAATACTCTCCATTTCGTTTTTCACTGTTGCAAGGCCATCTTGCCCATAGGACAGAATGGGGAAGGCTGTGTAATATGTTTCCAGCCTATCGTCCCATAGGTTTAAGATGGAGAGGTGAAGTTTAGTGTGTCTGAGCTCACAATTTAATAACACATCTTTTTGTGAAGGTGGTTTTTGAATTGTGTGTTTAGAAACCACGCTTTTAGAAGTGGCTGTTTTTTTTGTTCTAACAATCCTGTGTGTCTCTGCCTGGTTGTGGATTGACTGTCTGGATTTGAATGTGATAGGATCTGGGAAATGTCTTGACCCAGGGGAGGAGTAGGTGAGACAGCCACGGTTGACCTGCATCTGGAGTGTAGGGGGGAGGAGTAGCCCCTGGAGGTGAAGAGGCCTGGGCTGCTGCCATAAAACAAAGGCTCCCTCTCCTGCTGAGTGATTGAAGATCCAGACCCCCACTATCAAAGGAAGAAGGTGTCACTGGCAGGGAGACACCCAGAACTGGTTTGGACAGGGGTCAGTGCCCCCTGGACACAAAGACTTCAAGGACATTTAGGGGTATAACTATGAGAGCTGAAACCCCTGGACTTTAGACTGAAATCCCTATTGAAAAAGGATTGAACCTACTTGGTGCTCAAGAGGAACCTCTGCCAAAGAAGAACAGCTGAAGAGACTGAAGAGAAGGACTGCCCTTGCTGTGTGTTCTGGGGCTGGCCTGCAGTTTGCTGGTTTGACTAAGGAGAGTACAAGGGACTTTGCTGTGTGCTGTGTCCCCCTTCTTGTGAGGACTTTGCTGTGTGCTGTGTCCTGAAGTAGCGTGTCTCCAAGGTCCCGAGGAGAGCTGGCTCCCTGTTGTGGAAACTCAGGAACATAAAAGTTTCCAAGTGTGTCTCAGCGACGCTGTGTGTGTGTGCTTTTTGCAGCCTGAGACCTTCGTAAGAACTGCCCTGTGATTGTGGGCACCCGGAGTCCAAGTGTGTCTCAGCGACGCTGCGTGCGTGTTCTTTTTGCAGCCTGAGACCTTACCTTCGTAAGAACTGCCCTGTGATCGTGGGCACCCGGAGTCCAAGTGAGTCTCAGCGGCGCTGTGTGCGTGTGCTTCGTGCAGCCTGAGACCTTCGAGAGGATTGCCCTGTGATCATGTGCACCCAGAGTCCAAGTGAGTCTCAGCGACGCTGTGTGTGTGTGCTTCGTGCAGCCTGAGACCTTCGTGAGGATTGCCCTGTGATCGTGTGCACCCGGAGTCCAAGTGAGTCTCAGCGACGCTGTGTGCGTGTGCTTCGTGCAGCCTGAGACCTTCGGGAGGATTGCCCTGTGATCGTGTGCACCCGGAGCTCAAGTGAGTCTCAGCGACGCTGTGTGCGTGTGCCCTGTTGCAGCCTGAGACCTTCGTGAGAAATTGCCTCGTGACTGTGTGTCCCGGAGCAGTCTTGTTCTCTGCTTCGATTGACAGCGCGGCCAGAACTGCGGCCCGGACCGGCATCCCCAGAGGAGCTGTGGGAATTCAGCGCCGCCGGGCCGAGCCTACCTTTGCCAAGGAGAGACCTCGAACCATCACCGTCGGGGGTCCGAGTTCCACTGCCCCAGATCAACGAAGTCGCACCGGAGGCCCAAGCCGCGAGGAGAGGAGAGTGAGATCGCACCCCCAGGTAACGCTCAGCGAGCGTGCGTGTGTCGCCGCCTGGGGCGGGGTGCGGGTTCCGAGAGAAACGCTCTCGGCCTTTCCCATCTTTGCAGCGCGAGCCCCCGCTCAAGCCCGTATCGCAGCCCATACTTGCCGAGGAGTGGCAGTACCGGGGCCGGAGTGTGGAGCTGCACTTTGTTTTCCATCATAACAGTGTTGGGGGCATATTTTGGCAGTAGTTGACCGCAAGTCAGTAAGAGTGGCATAGAGACCGTCCAAAGCACTGCAATCGGTGCCGGAGTACATTATTTTTGCATTACGTTGTTGCATTACTAATTGCATTATTTTTGCATTACGAACTGCCTGATTGTTGCATTACGAACTGCATTATTTTTGCATTACGAACTGCCTGATTGTTGCATTACGAATTGCATTATTTTTGCATTACGAACTGCCTGATAGTTGCATTACAAATTGCATTATTTTTGCATTACGAACTGCCTGATTGTTGCATTACGACATTGCATTATTTTTACATTACGAAGTGCCTGATTCTTGCATTACGAACTGCATAGCATTGCATTAGGACTGCATTGGATCATCGAGAATTGCTCATTAATACTGCAAGAACCTACCAGTGTGTGCTGGCCTAATAACCGGCAAGGTGAAATATTACAAATACGCATATGTTGGATGTCTTATCGTGTGGTCTCATCGTATATCTTTCTTTTATAAACATATAATTGTTTTTTATGAAACTCGTGTGGAGTCCATTTGTGGTGTTATCCCTGAGTCACTAAGAGCGTGGTTGCAAATACTTTACACATTTGCCTTGGAGATAAGCCTAGCTGCTCGTGCCAAGCTACCAGGGGGTGAGCAGGGGTTATCTAAAGGTGTGTCCCTCCTTACCCTTACTTACAAGCAAGGGTCCCTATTTGGACTAAGGTACCTACCTCAGCCAACTAGAGACCCCCAGTTCTAACAGTCGCGCTACGGTATTGTCTGATTTTTAAACATAAAACCCAGTGATAGCTAACTAAACACCCCATAGTGATAAACACTGAAAAAGACTGCATTTTACAACATAAAAGCAATGAGAAGCCTGGTATGATATATATATATGTCGAGTGAAACGCGTCATGGTAGGCATTATGCCTGTTTTATTTTGTGGACTATTTATTAATAAATTCACTGCTCTCTCCACCAACAGCGTTGTAAATCGCAATATATATATATATATATATATATATATATATATATATATATATATATATATATTAGTAGCAAGCTTGCCCACCACTTCACATCAGCTCGGAATAAGGCAAGAGTAGACCCATATTTGTTGCAGTGATGTTTATTCAGCAATCACCATGTCGCCATGACGCGTTTCGCCCAGAAAAGACGGCCTTGATCACATGTCAGCGTCTGGGGCGGGATTACCTCTATTTAAAGTGCAAATGCAAATGGATAGCAGCAATAGATATAGTAAACATACTTCATATTCAATTCACAGCATAATGCGTAAAATCATATAAAGTACGAGTATAGAAATTCTACTAGGATAACAAATCACTGTAAAATACGTGAATAAATAACACACATGGTTAAAAATATGTATAATAATATATGTTGATAGGGGGTTAGGTTTTTGTACAAATACATACGCATAACCCCCTATTCATGCATGTGAAAATGTCCTAGCTATGAATCAACATCAAATTTTACTGCTCTTTGTCGTTAAAAGTGACTGAGTGCATAGATTGTATCCCCCAAAATCCTAATGTGCGAGTCCCCCGTAAAATCCTAATATGTGCAAAAAGTGCATAGAATAAGTGCAAAATAAATCCATATGTGCAAAAAGTTTTTCTAATGTGCAAAAGAGTTTGGTAGCAGCCTAATGGGTTTCCTGGTATCATACGGAGTCAGTACCTAGATTACAAACAAATTAGCAAGGCACGGTATCTGTTCTCAAATGGAGATAACACATAAGGCTAATAAATAAGAGGATCATAAGGTTGATTCCCACAAATGAATACACAATATAAAAATTATTGTAAAATCATTCCAACCTAAAATCCCATAAAAATTAGCTAAAAAACTCCTGATGTTATAAAAAAGATGATTAAACATTGCATTTTGATCCAAATTCAAGGTTAAAAGAAGTGACTCGTAAAGGGAAATAAAACCCTATTTTCTTAATGACCCTGACAAATACGACTTATGACTCATATCTGGAGGCCGTCTCTACCCTACCTAATAGTTGAAATAAATAGATGTAAATGGGGAGAACAAAAACTCATATCCAAACCGATAATGGGTCAAGACAGACACCCTTAATTAATAACCACATTAACATCGAAAAAACATATATATATATATATATATAAATATATATATATGGAAACAATAGATAGATATTCAGTGGAAAAACTCATAGGTAGGTATACATGTCCTCGCTGGTATTCAAACCCCCGGCTGCTTAGTATCCAGTTCTAAAATATATCTTGTTTCTAAACGCTCGGAGTTTAGCTTCCCTATTGCCTCCTCTCTTATCAATCGGCACTGAATCCAACACATAATATTTAAGATGTTTAAGGCTACTTTGGTGATGTTCCTTAAAGTGCCTAGCCACTGGGTAATTAGGGTCACTATTAGTAATTGCACGTGTATGCTGCAAAATTCTTTTATGCACCGCAAGTTTGGTGCTGCCAATATACATTAAATTACAGCTGCATATTAGTGCGTACACGGAAAATTCTGTTTTACATGACAGGTATTTTTTGATAAGATGTAACTTTGGGCTGAATGGCGTTTGATACGTCGTGGTGTTAATTCCAAATTGACACGCCTTACAATTGGCACACTTATAGAATCCTGTTCTGGGCTTAAGCCATGTTCTAGAGTCTGCATCCTCAGGATTATTTTTCACTAATGCATTGCCCATAGTAGCAGTTTTTCTAAAAGTGATAGCAGGTTTTTTAGGCATTGCTGTACCTATAATAGGGTCCCCCATTATTAATGGCCAATTGCGACGTATAATAGCCCTTGTCTGTCCTTCCTGTCTGGAATATCCCAGTATCAACCTAGTCGGCTCTATAGATGTTGTATCCATTGCTTCCCTGGGTTTGGGTTTGTAAAGGAGCAAATCCTGCCTGGCCCTACATTTGGATTTAGATATTGCAGCTTCAATAGCATTGGTTTTATATCCTCTCTGGAGGAATCTATTTTTACACTCATGTTGTTTAACTTGGGTGTCAACGTCCTCACTGCAGATTCTCCTTATTCTAAGCATCTCCCCATAGGGGATGCTATGTATAAGATGCGACGGATGTGCACTAGTTGCATGCAATATTGAATTGCCAGCAGTGGGTTTTCTGTAAAGTGATGCTGCGAGGCCATTGTGGGAAACGTATACCTCTGTATCAAGGAATGTAATGGTTTCACAGCTGATGTTGTATGTGAACTTTAGATTTAAATTGTTAATGTTGATGTCCGCAATAAAATCATGTGCACTTTGTATTGACCCATTCCAGACGACAAAGAGATCATCAATATATCGTAGCCAAACAATTATGTTATTGGAGAAAATGTGTGCAAATTGTTTCATGAGGACCAGCTCCTCCCACCATCCCATAAAGAGACAGGCATAACTAGGGGAGAAGCTGGCCCCCATTGCTACACCTTGTATTTGTTGATATACTTGGTTTTTATAAAGAAACAAATTATTCTCCAGACTAAATGTTAATAAGTCTATCAGCATCTGATTGTGTTTGGCATATCTCATGGGTCTATTAGCCAAAAAATGGTCCACTGCTTTGACCCCATTGCTGTTTCTTATACAAGTGTACACGGCTGTGACATCCAGGGCAATAAGATAGTAACCCTCATGCCAACTGATTTTTTCAATTTTTCTAATAAAGTCACTAGTATCCTGTACATATGAATTGAGATTCTTCACGTGACTTTGTAAAAATGAGTCAATATAGATAGACATATTCTCTAAAGGTCCATTGCAGGCTGAAATAATGGGCCTTCCTGGTGGTTTTACAGCAGATTTATGAACCTTAGGAACAAAGTATAGCAAGGGGATAGTCGGATTTTCTTTTTGAGATATTTGTATTCCTGTAGGTTCAACAGCCCCAGACTCTTCCATGCCAACAGTTTTCCAAAGAAATTGTTCTGTGCTTGATTAAACTTCTGCATGGAGCTTTTTCGGTAGCAGTCCACATCATTCAATTGTCTTGCTGCTTCCTCTGTGTAGTCTTTTAGTGGCCATAACACTACATTTCCCCCTTTGTCCGCTTTTCTCACTACAACCTGCTTGTTGTTACCAATTTTGTCCATCAGTTGTTTGTATTTCCATTCCTGATTATGAATTTTACTTTTGGTTTTGTTGGTCTCCACATAAAGTTGTTTGATTTCCGCCACCACATGCTCATTGAACAGATCTAAGGAGTCGCGAGGCATAATGGGTATGAATCTAGATTTTTCCTTGAAGCTTGTTGTAGGCTTAGCACAAGTATCGTAACTAGGAGAAAGAAGATCTTGTGTTACAAGTTCCGGATATACTCCTTCATCTGTGTTGGGGCCATCACTCATGGCACCTTCATTGCCCAAATTATGTAGATCCTTAAGTGCCCCAAGATCTGCCACTGTTAGACTACATTCCTCAGTCTCTGCTGTCAGTTGATTCCGTTCATTTGTAGCCTCCGGCATCCCTTGTGTTCTTGACTTCAACTTGTGGAACTTTTGGAGTTTCAATTTTCTGACAAACTTGAAGACATCCGCTCGTGTGTTAGTATAGTCAAAGTTGGTCGCGGGGCAATATGACAATCCTAGTGAGAGGATCCGTTGTTCCGATGGGTCAAGATGCATATCGGTTAAATTAATAATAGTATTGTCGGTATTAAATACTCCAACTGATTCATTGGCCCCTTGGATAACGGAGCAAGTTTCTATTTCCTCCTCCATTGCCCCCGTCCTCTCACTTGTCTTGCATTTCCGCTGTTGCCACCTTTCTCTGGCAACCCTCCTTCGTTGCCGCCTGCTCATATATATGAAAAGGGATTTGCTGTGTTTATTCTTCAGTCCATACCATCAAACAGTCCCAGAAGATCACAGACAAGGCAGCACTTTTCCTCAGCAAAGAGTTTCAGGCAAGTTTAAGTCGCTTTGGCATTTATCATTTTTATTTTTTTCAGGTATTTAGTCTTCATTCGGTTTCAAAAGTGCAAAGTGCAAGATATCAGGTGCATCAGGAAACAAACAGAACGACCTACGCGTTTCGGCCAAAGGCCTTCGTCTGGGTCATGTGATCAAAGGTGCAAGGTGTTTAAAAAGAGGTTGGTTGACCCGCCCTCCCTTAAAAAAAACGTCCCAACTTACTTTCAGTTTTAAAGGGAACCGTAATTTAAGGCATATGACAGCTTGCATATAATTAACAAAAATATTAATATAAATATATTTTGCTGAGCTCAACAGTTCATGAGATAATATATGGTAAATGCTCTAATATCATGTAGTTAGCGGATGTAGTCAAATGCTGGTGAAGTACCCGCACAATGATGTGATTCACCAAACAAAGTTGTCTGATCACTGGCTTTACGATAAAATATCAAAAGAAGTTAAAATCAAACAAACAGTGCTATAATGAGTAATCACATTATTACATCCCACCAGCTAATTCATATCCCACCATGCGTCATTATTGAGATACCACAACTCCAGACAGTGTTTAAGTTATAAAAAATATATATAAATATATATGAAAAAATATATAATATAATATAATAGTTATCTGCTCATAATCATGGTGAAGTACCTGATTTGATACGAATATTTTCCATATTACATAACTTGCCAAATTGAGGTTCTAATTAGAATTTCATTTTGAGCTCATAGTTCAAATCAATTATTTTCATTAAATGCAATCACTGATTTTAAACGATAAAACAAGTACAGAGATGATCAAAGAAATATATGTGATGAATAGGACTTGTTCTTAAGAGTCACTATTAATTCTAAAAGACAAGAGGTCAAGATATTGGAGATTAATTGTTCTTTTGATTCTGCTGATCCCAATTGTAATTATAGAAAGTTATGCAGTTCAGCATCTGCATTGAGTCCCCACGGCATTTCCTGTCCCTTTAGAATGATCCATTTGGATTCTGCTTGTCTCAACAGGCGATTCCGATCACCTCCTCTAATGTTAAGGGGAATATGTTCTATTCCATAAAATCTCAAATTGTCAAAGACACCTTCATGCTTATTCCAGATGTGTTTAGCGATGGCATTTGCAAAGTCCTTATTTTTGATTGCCCTCAAGTGTTGAAGAATGCGAAGCTTCAATTTATTTGCTGTACTTCCTATATATTCTTTTCCACATTCGCATTTTAGGGCATAAACAACATGGGTGGTTTCACATGTTATTCTCTCTTTGATATTTTTCTGTTCACCCAGCTGAATATCAATCTTTTGTTGATTTAAGCCATATTTACAGGCCTTGCATTTAGGACACTTAAAGAATCCTTTGCCTTTAGCCACTGCATTTTGCTGCCACCTTGATCTGCTCTTTGGTAGTGGCTGTGTGTTAAGATGTCTCCGAGAGATGGTGCCTTTTTGTATGTTATGTTGAGATGATCCGATGTCACTCCTTTTAGATCCTCATCTCTCCTTAGAATTTTCCAATGATCTTGGAGAGCATTTCTTATGGTTTTACTGGCAGAATTATACTGTGTAATGTATCTTACTTTATTGGTTTCAGGATCATTATCTGGTTCTGTAGTTGTTTCTTTGGGGTGTAATAAGGTCTCTTTTCCTTTTCAAGGTTCTAGATTTCGCATTATCTAGTACTGCGATGGGATATCCTCTCATCACGAATCTGGTGTACATCAGGTCTAACTGTGTGAGGAATTCTGTTTCTTCTGAGCAGTTCCTACGCGCTCTTAAAATTCGCCATATGGAACACTCCATTTTAGACATCTGGGGTGCGCACTGTTAGCTGACAAAATACTGTTGCATGCTGTGGCTTTGCGATACAGAGTGGTGCATATCTTCTGATCTTTTATATAGATATGTGTGTCTAAATAGTTGATCTCTGTTTTGTTGACATTGTAGGTGAACTGAAGCTGAAAACTGTTTTTATTGAGATTCTTGAGGAAGGTGTTCAGTTTCTCTGTATTTCCTTCCCATATTAAAAACAGGTCGTCTATATAACGTACCCAAAGCACGATATTCTCCACCACTTGTTTGTTTTCGTCAGACCAGATCTGTTCTGCCTCCCACATGCCCATGGTAAGGTTCGCATATGTGGGCTCAAAAGAAGTCCCCATCGCTGTACCCCTACTTTGTCTATAGAATTTTTTGTCAAAGATAAAAGTATTGTTCGTGAGGCAAAAGTGTAACATTTCCAGTAACATATTTGTTTGTTGTAAGACATTTAAAGATCTTGATCGAAGGAAGGATTCACAGGCTTTGATTCCATCTTCATGCCTGATCGAAGTATACAATGATACCACATCTATGGTTATCATTGTGTAATCCTCCTTCCAAGGTATGTTGGCAATCCTATTAAAAAAATCCATGGAGTCTCTAATATACGATGGTAGATTTTGTACATAAGAAAATAAGAAAATGTCCAAAAATCTTGAAGTATTTTCTAAGAGTGAACCACATGAACTGACAATTGGACGTCCTGGGGGATTATCTATACTTTTATGTACCTTTGGTAGTACATATATGGTTGGTAAAACCGGGTGTTTTGTCATAAGATAGTCCAACTCGTTCTCATCTAATAAGCCATCTTGGTGCCAATCTTGTAGCATCTTGTGGAATTTGATTTTGATTATTGGTGTGGGATCTTCTTTTAGTCTTTCATAGTTCGATGGATCATTCAATTGCCGTTTGATTTCCAGATGATATTTTTGGACATCCATGACTACGATGTTTCCTCCTTTGTCGGAGGGTTTTATTACAATATTACCGTCTGATCTTAAGTCATTTAGTGCCCATCTATCATCATGAGACATGTTTTCGGTTTTCTTATGGTTCTTTTTCTTTTTCTTATATATATATATATGTAATTTTTGTTTACTTATACTTACCTGTGTGCTAAAAACTTTTGCGTGGTACATGCATGCATTTATTGAAAAAATGTGTGGTAAAGGCATGCGTGGTAATTGCATGTGTTGTAATGCCGTACATCCTTTGCATGTAATGCAATGGTCATACAGGTTTAGTTCACAATGTGGTCAGATCAATAATTATCTATCAAGCGTATGCTCAAAGTGACTAACACAGCAGAGAAAAATCGTACACCCGGGGCTAGTGTCAGACCAATTTAAAGATCTTTTCATGCCAATGCAGAGAGTGCATGTGTTTCTGAATACCAATGACACAGCAAACAGAGAAAAATCCCCAACCAGTAGCCAAGTCTATGAACTGGCTACCGGCGCAGGTAAGATGGCCTTCAAATATTATGGTAAAATGTTAAATGTTTTTATGGCATACAATGTAATTAGGAGAGGCACTTCGACACCTCGTTAGGGGTACAAAATGTTAAATGAATGCAAATAAAATACAATATAGTAAAATCATTGGATGTGTTCTCTCCAGAAATCTCCGAGCTGTTGACTCTGAGTAACTAGTGCCCCTGAAAATTAGTAATGTTCTGCTCCACTTCATCAGGGGTGCCAAGATGCTGACAGAATTTTGTAAGATGCAGAGGAGCTTGATTGCCTAATCAGTGTCTGTTAGTATTATGCTTTGTCTGTGATCTTCTTTATTGATTCTAATATCACCAATGCAGGCAGATTCGGGGTTGTTAATGTTGATGCACTTTTACTTTGGGTATCAGCAGTGCTTAATTTGCAAAAGAATGCCTGCCGGTGCCCAAACCTCTGGTCAGAAGCCATCGTCTGGCGCAATTAAATGTAAAGCGTGTCGACTCCCTAGACTGCACAGTCTTCAATCTATTTTATGCCTCTCTAATCCACTTCCAGACACTCCCTGCCCCCTTTATCTCACTTTTGCGGGTCCCTGCTTTCTCCTCTTGAGATAGATTTTCCGTCTTTTTTCATCCTCCTCTGCTGTGTGTTTTCTCTCTCTTGCTTTAGGGAAATATTGGATGAGGAAAAATAAGTGATGGTGCCCAAAAATGAGTGCCGGTGAAACTGAGAACCACGAGCTCAAATTAAGCACTGGTGTATCAGTGGTTTTAATTGGAAGAGCTGTTAATAATGCCCATGTTTTGCTGACATACTTACTGCTTACTACATTCTTTTAATTTACCTATTATCGATTAGACATTGTAATAACTTGGTTTCATCTGGTAATGTTTTTGTGAGATGCTACTAGTATGCTTTGTTTTTTATTGCACCTGCCTAGAGCCCAGGAGCAACGTAGCGACTGATTTAGAGTTTGGCGGACAGGGTACTCCATCGCAAATGAGTCAGAGTATCCTGTTTGGCAAATTGACCGTCCACTCGCCTCATTTATATTCAGACTGACTGTGAGAATTCCATCAATAGAGCCACTCTAAGCTCCGTCGATGGATTACCTCCTTTGATGTCACAATGAAGTAGGAGCTGTCGGAGGAAGGACTTTACACCCTCCAATTTAGGGTGGATGGCGCAAAGGTGTTTGTTTCTGTCTTTTACCTGCCAGAAATAAATCTGCCAGTAAGAGACAGGAAAAAAAGAAAAACCTTAGGGAGTTTGATTTTGAAAAAAAACTTTAGAAAAGTTGATGGCTAGCGATCATGATTGATGGTTGAGTCCGTCAAAGTTTTCCTACACTGGCAGGAACCACCATGATGTGGTTCCTGTCAATGTAGAGAGTTAATGTAGTGAGTTGTTGGCAGAGCCAGTGGACAATTCTAAATTTGGAAGGCAGAGGTCCCTCGAGATGGCGGAGGTATTGTCCTGCACCATCCCTCCGGAGTTAACTCTGGCTGCCAAATCTCTAAATCAGGCCCTAAAATTATTGAGTTTGTGCTACATAAGCAACTAATCATGAACATAAAGATAACTGGATGGAAAAAGGAGATACTGGTATCCCACATATAGCAGGGAGTGGATCAGGCCGATGCACATATATAGTCCTGATAAGGCCGGGTTCCGCTACCAGAACTTAACTAGGAACCCTAGGTCAATGGATCTTTTGTTACCTGCTGAGAAGTGTAAAGGGGAGAAATAACTCAATTAAGGCAATCCAATTTATTCCGATGACTGTGACTCAAAAGATCACAGACTCCGAACTCCAATTTAGTGGGTTTATTACAATGCCAAAAACAACTGAACGTACAAGCACCTCAGGACGAGGTTGTAAAAGTACATAGGAACTAATACAAAGCCATACCTACGAGTGAGTCTAATCCGATAGATCATGAAAAGAATGAAAAGTTCCAAAAACAGAACACAGGCAAGGACTGCCCCAACATCTAAGTCAGACTTCATCTGCGGCTGAAAAGTAAAGAGCATTAGACTATCCCTACTCTATCTCTAAAGTGACATCCCTACTTAGCATTTCCCAGGCAAGATCAATCAAAGGTGTCAGCTCGTGAAGACTTCCTAAGAAGTACACTCACATTGTATGGGTCGATCTCTCTACCCCTTCTACTAACTCCCTTCTTCTCCTCTCTCATCCCTCTTCTGCTGACTCATCCCTCGGGACACTATCCCTAATACAAAATGCACAGATGTAAAACACGCCCACAGATCACCTCATCTCACTGGACAGTTCTCATAGGTAAATTTCCACCGTCTTCCTCACTCCATCCAAGCTCGGCTCGATGACCTTGATTCCCAGGCCTCCTCAGTGAGAAAGAACACCGTCTCCCAATTATCGACATTCCGTTCACAAAGTATCACTTCTCCTCCATGCCTAACTCCTAAAACAAAAGGCGTTAGTTTAACTTAACAAGGGCAGCTTCTTCCACCTGCAATGGAAACGTGAGAACAGAACAACCTTGCATGTACATGAAATTCGCTGACTACCTCTAAATGCGAGAGCCTACCAGGGAAATTACATTTTCAGGCCTACACAAATCGGTCAACATAAGAATAAACGAATAGGCCTTCAATTACACAAAAGTGAAAATTTCATTTAGGCCTTTAAACATCAAATTATACACACAAGTTAACAGAGCTTTGTTTTGCAAGCATCTACAATTATTACATATTAAACACAATTAATCATCTCCACGTGCAGATTCTAACATGATGCACGTTTAAATCAAAATGCATTACAATACATATAGGCTTTTAATTAGGCAATTGCAATACGCTAAAGGTTACTCTTTTCCAAGCATAAATGTCATTTCGTTTCTTTTACATGGCACGAAACAATTTCCATAATTTCGCTTACAGATCATTATTACAACACATTTCCTAGTGACCAAATTTTAATACAACACAGGAATATATGCGGGTGCGGACTATCCGTGATTATGATGCACCCCTACAATTTTAGAGCACCATCGCGCTCCATCAGTTCCCCCCTCTGATGACAAGTGTCATCATAACAAATCACACTCCCTGGAGAAGGAACCGACCTAAACAGAGCTTGTAGCCACTCTTCCCTGTCGGAACCTCTCTAGGCTCTTAATATTCTCATAATGACTATCCTGCAGTCTTTCCATCATTTGCTCTTGCTCTTTACGAGATCTCTTATCTCGATTCACCGTATGCCACTTATAAGCCCTCATCAATCCCAACAAAACAATTACACAGACCACTACTATGATGACAGGCTTCAAGATGTAACCAAGAATTCCCTTTCCAAGGGACGCAAACCAACTTCCTACCTTACCAAACCCTTTTCCCACTTTGTCCCAAACGCCTTCTGTAGCTAAACCATGCACCTCATGATGGATCTCAGTGATATGACTTATATACTTCTTCAGATCTTTGCTGTTGTCCGGTATATAAGTACAGCACTGTTGAACTTTCAGCATTTTACAGACTCCGCCCTCCTTTGCCAGTAAAACATCTAAAGCAAGACGGTTCTGCATCAACATAGCCCTTATCGACACCATCTCTCCGTCCACAAGCAACAACGACTTAGCTGGGTTTGCTGACAATTTGTCCACAATAGTTGACAACCTCCTGATCTTGACATCATTCAACACCACTCCCAAACTTGGTATCAGTGCTCCAAAGATATCCCCCACAATCTCTCCTGCACTTGCAACTCGCTTCCCCATCGGGTGTAATCCACCTTCCAAATGTCCTAAATCTTCAACATGATAAATTTCCGGAAACACCACTGCCACATAGCATGTACCATACCAATTCAATGGCAATCGCACATATGCATTCTTACCACACACGAAGTACACGTTTGGGACCACTTGTATCGCATCCTGTAAGAACTTCTTCGCTGTAGCCTCAATGAAGAGAGGTTCGGCGAAGTCTCGGGGTACAAAATCAATAAAGAAAAAACTGAAATAATGGAATGGAATCAAGTAAGGGGAAGTCAGGGGGTAAAGAGCCAAATGAGGTACTTAGGGGTTCAGTTAGTGCAGAAACTAGAGGATATTCCTAAAGTTAATTGGAGGAGGGTTTCTAAAGAGGTTGCTAGTTTATTTACACGATGGGCAAACCTCCCTTTGAACATCTACGGGAGGGTTAACCTTGTAAAAATGATAATTTTACCCAAAATCACCTTTCTATATAATTCAGTCCCACTTATTCAGGATAGAAGATATAGCCAAGCTACAAGGCAAAATAGGTACCTTTATTTGGGCTACGAAAGGCCCTAGAATAGCCTGGAAAAAGTTAAGAAGAGGTCTTACAGTGGGTGGGTTAGCACTACCAGACCTACTCACATATTGTTATGCTTTTCATTTAAAAAATTTCAGGATGTTGGCTAACAAAACGGATTCCTCATCATTAGGTCTACTGTTTGAGGCTATGTTAAAAGATGTGGTGCAAGGGCAGGAATATTTTCTATACAAGTATGGAGATCCGAAGTTCTATAAAAAAGTTAGGCTAAAGATTCTGGGAGCTGCTTTAAAGATTTGGATGTATATAAGAAGAAGAATGAAAATTCCATACTATGCAGCACAGGCCCCAGTTTGGGACTCCCCCGGCACCCCGGAATGCCTACAAGATCAACTTAGTCAGCCTTTAAAAATGGGAGGTATAAGGTGCTGGGGTGACCTGCAAGAGGATTCTAAGCTCATAAGTTGGGAGGCGCTTAGAAGGTTAACCAGAGGAACATTGACGAGGTTTAAATTTTATCAGATATCCTCTTGGTGGGCGACGCAGAACTGGCATAAGGAGGAGGTAAATTGGAAAGCGGATTTAGTTACTAGGACGGGCACATGGAAAAAGGAAGTCTCGTTCTGGTATTGGGCTCTATTGGATGCTGAGGATGATGGGGAGTCTGAAGTTATAAGATTGTGGGGCGAAGAATATGTAGAAAGTGAAACGGATGTATATAAAATATGGTCTGACTCTTTTTGTATGTTGCAGGCTATAGTAAAACCAGCCGCACTTAGGAGGAATCACCTGTATACTGCCTACAGAGTTTATTGGTCTCCAAAAAAGCTATCTAAGGTGACAGGGAATGTATATAGTTGCCCCAGGTGCAAGTATCCAGCAGCAGATGATATTCATATGTTCATGGAATGTCCAAGAATCAAATCTTACTGGATGGAGGTATGTGAATTTCTGGAAGTTGTGCTGGAGAGACCGACGGAAGTAAGTACCAGTCAAATTTTCTTCGGTCTATCGAATGACTATCATGTGAATGCACGTGGATCTAACTTTATATTTTATGTGGTAATCCTTGCAAGGAGAGAAATTTGTAGGGTGTGGAAATCAGAAACTCCCCCGACTTTTGCTGAATGTTTGAAGAACATTATTTACACCAGTGAATCAGATATGGCTTGTGACCAAAGAAGCAAAGCTAAGATCTGGGCTGCCTTGTTAAACTGGAGAGAGAAGGAAAGTGGGTCCAATGATTAAGCCAATGTACCGTTGGTCCTGGCCTCCTAAGTAACATCCCGGGGCCCCTAGAAATGTGAACAGGAGTGGGAGAAGGTAACGGTATCATCTTGGAGGGAAAGCTCCCTTTCTCTCTCTTTGCCTCTCCCAAGGGCTGGTAAAGGTTGGCATGGAGTGATTGGAGGAATCCCATTAAGAGTTTTGGCAGTATGAGGACAAAAAAAAAAAAATGATGAAGGTATGATTACACACACTCTGTCCCACAAAGACTTTATCATAATAGGTCTGGACTTGTCTCACACACAACTTCCCTCTCTGCTCTTGGACCACTGCTACTGCAGTGGTCCAACGCTTTTGGACCACTGCTCCCTTTCGCTTTGTGTGCTAACTCCTCCTTGGTCCACTCAACCTTTCCTTCTCTATTGTTACGACTTGCTGTTAATTGTCTATGTCTATCCTCTACTTGATCTACAGATTTCTTCTCTACATCTGTTAGTGAACATGTTAAATTGTGGCGATGTGCATAAGCCGTATCTAAAGTTACAGTAGGTATGAAATACTTCCCCACTCTATCTTCCTGCTTATAATAATCGTACTTGTTCAAATGCTTATAAGCTGGAACCTCTGAAAGCACTGCATCATAATTAGAAAAATAATATTCGTAATGACCTTTACCATAAAACATACTAAGCAATAAACTACATGTAATACCATACGTCAAAGGGAGATGATGATAACGAATACCTTCCTCTACAGATGCAGGCAACTGCATACACACATAACAATCTCTCACATCCATCGCATTTACATACTCATATAGCAGCTTTGCATAGGCATTAAGCGTATAATCACCTCTAGACAAATCTACATGCAGCATACGACTAGCTTGATCTAGCATAGCTTTTTGAGCTCCTACGATACCCTCTTTTGCGCTAGAAGTAATAGGTGTGGATGTCCCTTGCACTCCCACTCCCTCAACTTCTGCATCATGTGAAATCTTTACAGACACAATAATAACTACTGCAATTACGACTACTATGAGTGTACCTATCACACACTTAGACCTACGGTTCGAACTTCCAGACTCCATTTTTAGCTTGTCGGTTTAGTTCAGCAAGAGGATACACTAAAAGTCTCTTTTCTTCACCTCAAATTGCCGCTCAAACAGTTCAAACACAGTTCATGGAAATTCTGGAAATTCTTTCACAGTTCGTTGCTTTGGTGTATCTATACAGTTCAAAAGACTTTCTTAGCCCTCTTTCTTCTTCTATTGGAAACCCTAAATGTATTCTTCTTCCACTCGGGCCTCAATTATCTTCTTAAACTCTTATGTACAATTCACAGTTCAATCACAGTCTCTTATAAGCTCAGAACCAATTTCAATTAATACACGCTGCAAAATTTCAAGACGAACAGCTGCAATCTCCTGAGCTGATGGCTGATATCCAAAGGCTGGAAAGGACAGTTCCTGAAGGATCAGAACTCACACTCTGCTCAATATCGGAGGTCTCGGAAAAGTTATTGTCAACACCCCTTCTATTTCCAACCCAGGAACTATCAGTCCCACAACAATCTTCAATTCGGGTGTTCTGCTGACCACTTGTGAAGACCTCAGTCTCCCGGTCCCCACTACTCCCGGCATCAGTGACCAAATAAGTCCACTCCGGGGCAGCGTATCTCTGGCAAGGCACCCTTACTCTCCTTGACCTTCTCGGGCCTTCTTGAGCTTGCTCTGAGTCACTCAGTTCTGATTCAGAAGTCTCCGACACAGGAGCAAGATCTCTCCCAGGAGCTAGTCTCAGATTCAGCCTCCTTTGTCTCCCAGGCCACGATTCTTCTGCAAGGTCAGCACTTCTTATTTGCCCCCGACCACCTTGCGCACCAGTTCCTTCAGCTGAGTTTGACTCTATACCACTCGCAACGTTACCTTCTCCCTCAGAGTCAATACCTGGGTCTTGTGTAGCGTGACCCCCCTCAGCTTGCTCTGGTGGACAACCAGCTTCGTCAGCAACCCTCACAGCTTGGCTTGTCCTCTCGAGTGGCCTCGCTGCCACAGCTGGATTTTCTTCTACGAGAGGAGCTGTTTCTTCCAAGGGTTCTGAAATTCTGCGAGTATGGGAGGCGTGAATCCAGTTTGGCAAGCCTCTGTACTGGTAAACAGCCATTACAACGAGTTTTTTACTTCGAGATACCATTACAACGCATGCATTACCACGCATGCGTTGTACATCGCGAAGTCATTACTACGCATTTTTTTAGAACGCATGGTCATTTACCACGCATGCCTTTACAACGAATTTCGTTGTAAAGGTATGTATAGTAAATGACCATGCGTTCAAAAAAAATGTAGACGATCCACGTCGTTGTAAGGAAACAGAGGCTGTTCCGTTTCCTCATAACGACGTGCACCGCCCCTCAGAGACAACGTGAAGCAGGAACCAGGAGGAGAGAGGAACCACAAGGAGAGAGAGGTAAGGGGGATTGGGCATGGGGTGGGGGTTACTTTTTTAGGGTTTAGGGGGTCGGTGGGGTCATGCTGGGGGTAGTGTTTTAGGGTTTAGGGTAGTGTTGTGGTGTTTGTGTAGTGTAGGGTAGTGTTTTAGGGTTTAGGGTAGTGTCGGGGGTCGGGCAGGGTAGTGTTTGAGTGTAGGGACCAGACTGGGGGTTGGGGGGGTCGTGCTGGGGGTAGTGTTTTAGGGTTTAGGGTAGTGTTGCGGGGTTTGTGTAGTGTAGGGGGTCGTGCTGGGGGTAGTGTTTTAGGGTTTAGGGTAGTGTTGTGGTGTTTGTGTAGTGTAGGGTAGTGTTTTAGGGTTTAGGGTAGTGTCGGGGGTCGTGCAGGGTAGTGTTTGAGTGTAGGGACCGGACTGGGGGTTGGGGGGTCGTGCAGGGGGTAGTGTTTTAGGGTAAAGGGTAGTGTTGTGGTGTTTGTGTAGTGTAGGGTAGTGTTTTAGGGTTTAGGGTAGTGTTGTGGTGTTTGTGTAGTGTAGGGGGTCATGCTGGGGGCAGTGTTTAAGGATTTAGGGTAGTGTTGGGGTGTATGTGTAGTGTAGGGTAGTGTTTTAGGGTTTAGGGTAGTGTCGGGGGGTCGTGCTGGGTAGTGTAAATGTAGTGAGAGGACTGTCACTTACCTTAGAAACTTTTACTACGACTATACCTTTACCACGCATGTTTTTGCGTTGTAATGGCATGCGTGGTAAAGACATAGGGGCCGATTCCGATCTCGGTCGGAGGCGCACCTAACACCATTCGGTCGGGAAAAAAGCCATGCGAATGCCTGTTTCCCGACCGATCCGCACATTATTCCGAATGAGCAAGCACGATGCGCACAACAGCATAGATTCTGACCCAGTCGTACTCACCCAATCCAGGTCCTGTTCCCCGACCGAGCCGGATCCGTAAACGCAGAATCGAGTCGCACGGAAGCCAAAATGCAGCCCCGTCCGGCCGGACAAGTACAATGCGCTTCCCGTACGCGCCGAACCCGTCGCTACGCACGGCACGTCAAAGCATCCGGGAGAGGCGCACATAAGCTCCGATTCGCGCCACAACACGATCCACGGCTACGAGACGAACACGCCAGCGACGAGGACGAGGCGAAGCAACGAGAAAGACGAACTAGGCGAACCAACCATGAATCCCATTGTGCCGATCCTACCAATATTCTACATCTACTACCGGAACAGGCACGGACGCGTACGGCGCAGAAGGTAAGTCAGACACCAACCACAAAAACAAACTACACGTACCCGACATATCACACACACACAGAGGGATGCAGAAATTACTTACACCAGCAACAGCAGCACCATAGGGGCGGGATGGCCATCACCAATGCCACATATACACATAGGGGCCCGGATGCCCACCACCACTACCACCTCTACCCAGGGGGTGCCAGATGCCTACCACTACTACCACCTCTACCCATGGGGGACTGGATGCCTGTCACAACTACCACCCTTACCCAGGGGGTGCCAGATGCCTACCACTACTACCACCTCTACCCAGGGGGTGCCAGATGCCTACCACTACTACCACCTCTACCCAGGGGGTGCCAGATGCCTACCACTACTACCACCTCTACCCAGGGGGGGCTGGATGCCTGTCACTACTACCACCTCTACCCAGGGGGTGCCAGATGCCTACCACTACTACCACCTCTACCCAGGGGGTGCCAGATGCCTACCACTACTACCACCTCTACCCAGGGGGGGCTGGATGCCTGTCACTACTACCACCTCTACCCAGGGGGTGCCGGATGCCTACCACTACTACCACCTCTACCCAGGGGGTGCCAGATGCCTACCACTACTACCACCTCTACCCATGGGGGGCTGGATGCCTGTCACTACTACCACCCTTACCCAGGGGGTGCCCGATGCCTACCACTACTACCACCTCTACCCAGGGGGTGCCAGATGCCTACCACTACTACCACCTCTACCCATGGTGGGCTGGATGCCTGTCACTACTACCACCTCTACCCAGGGGGTGCCAGATGCCTACCACTACTACCACCTCTACCCAGGGGGTGCCAGATGCCTACCACTACTACCACCTCTACCCATGGGGGCTGGATGCCTGTCACTACTACCACCTCTACCCAGGGGTGCCAGATGCCTACCACTACTACCACCTCTACCCATGGGGGCTGGATGCCTGTCACTACTACCACCTCTACCCAGGGGGTGCCAGATGCCTACCACTACTACCACCTCTACCCAGGGGGTGCCAGATGCCTACCACTACTACCACCTCTACCCAGGGGGTGCCAGATGCCTACCACTACTACCACCTCTACCCATGGGGGCTGGATGCCTGTCACTACTACCACCTCTACCCAGGGGGTGCCAGATGCGTACCACTACTACCACCTCTACCCAGGGGTGCCAGATGCCTACCACTACTACCACCTCTACCCAGGGGTGCCAGATGCCTACCACTACTACCACCTCTACCCATGGGGGGCTGGATGCCTGTCACTACTACCACCGCTACCCAGGGGGTGCCAGATGCCTACCACTACTACCACCTCTACCCAGGGGGTGCCAGATGCCTACCACTACTACCACCTCTACCCATGGGGGGCTGGATGCCTGTCACTACTACCACCTCTACCCAGGGGGTGCCAGATGCCTACCACTACTACCACCTCTACCCAGGGGTGCCAGATGCCTACCACTACTACCACCTCTACCCATGGGGGGCTGGATGCCTGTCACTACTACCACCTCTACCCAGGGGGAGCCAGATGCCTACCACTACTACCACCTCTACCCAGGGGGTGCCAGATGCCTACCACTACTACCACCTCTACCCATGGGGGGCTGGATGCCTGTCACTACTACCACCTCTACCCATGGGGGGCTGGATGCCTGTCACTACTACCACCTCTACCCAGGGGGTGCCAGATGCCTACCACTACTACCACCTCTACCCAGGGGGTGCCAGATGCCTACCACTACTATCACCTCTACCCAGGGGGTGCCAGATGCCTACCACTACTACCACCTCTACCCATGGGGGGCTGGATGCCTGTCACTACTACCACCTCTACCCAGGGGGTGCCAGATGCCTACCACTACTACCACCTCTACCCAGGGGGTGCCAGATGCCTACCACTACTACCACCTCTACCCAGGGGGTGCCAGATGCCTACCACTACTACCACCTCTACCCAGGGGGTGCCAGATGCCTACCACTACTACCACCTCTACCCAGGGGGTGCCAGATGCCTACCACTACTACCACCTCTACCCATGGGGGGCTGGATGCCTGTCACTACTACCACCTCTACCCAGGGGGTGCCAGATGCCTACCACTACTACCACCTCTACCCAGGGGGTGCCAGATGCCTACCACTACTACCACCTCTACCCATGGGGGGCTGGATGCCTGTCACTACTACCACCCCTACCCATGGGGGGCTGGATGCCTACCACCAACAACACCCCCACTCACAGGATGGCTAATACATGACACAACAAGCACACACCAACATAAAGAATGCAACATAAAGACATCCCCCCAACACCATGACAAGCGTGTGTAGACTGTGTCAAATGCCTACAACACTGAACATGACTTTGAACATACAATGTGACCCCCTATCACATGTGCCACACATAAATGTGTGTGGCCCCCACAATGCAAGCAGGCCATGACCATTGTGGCAATGGGGTCCAAAACCCCATCATCACAGTGACCAAAATGTAAGTGTGGGGTCCATAGCTGAAGCCCATCTTGAACATTGTGGCAATGGGGTCCAAACCCCCATCCTCACAGTGACCAAAATGTAAGTGTGGGGTCCATAGCTGAAGCACATTTTAAACATTGTGGCAATGGGGTCCAAACCCCCATCATCACAGTGACCAAAATGTAAGTGTGGGGTCCATAGCTGAAGCACATTTTGAACATTGTGGCAATGGGGTCCAAACCCCCATCATCACAGTGACCAAAATGTAAGTGTTGACAAAGAAAAAGCTGCAACTGCCAAACTGCATGGATGATTCCTGGTCACAGAACAACAAACACATCAGTGGCAAAGTAGTGCTTGTGTCCCAGAGCAACATAGATTGGGGGAGGCAAACAGTGCAGTGCAAGTAAGACATACCTTTGGCCATGTGCAGACAAACATCACCCATGGGGGCTGACACTGTCAACATTCATCAATGACACAATGACAGAAGTGACCATCAGAATGCAGACCCACATATTTGCACCAATGGGCACACAAATGCAGATACCCTGTGGAGACTGTAGATGTGAGGTGAACAGATACCATACCATGGCAGCAATGGGACACACAAACAATGATCATTGTGCTGACTGATGACCTAGGAGTCCCAGGGACAGCAGGGGAAACACACCAAACAACATACAGCCAATGGCACACTAAAGATATGCCAATGCAGTGGTGCAGATGCACAAACACAAACAGGCAGACCCACACTGCACATCAAACACAACAGGTGAGGGGGGTGCCAGTGTCCCCAGGCAACTACACAACACATGAGGAGGCCTGAATACCAATTACACAGATGTGCATACAGTGCCACACAAAGGTAACTCATGGATCCAAATCCCCTATGTGGGCAATCAGGCATTGTCAGATGAGAGGGAGCACAAATCACACATGTCACACAAGCATGTAGGAACAGCAACTGACACAGCAAGACACAGAGACACCACAGCACTACCCACAGGGCCCCCACAATGTGGTGACCCTGGGCTGCATTACAATACCACTGTGATGACAAAGCTAGATGTCGTTCACACTGTGAACCACAGTCATGTGTCCTGAGCAACAAACTACCATCACACCTACACAAGCACAAATCAATCAGCACGGCCAGTAAGCCAAGGCCAACATGGAGGCAGGGGTCTAGCCGGGCAACAACTCTCATCTGCACACACTCAACACCACACACCTCGACCTCCAACAATGTGCAGCAGTGAAGCTCACATGCACTGGTGACATTGCACATGCACCCATGACAATCCCAGGGGGTGGTGGGAACCAAGGTGCAGAAACACATCACACATGGCCACTCAACAAGACTCCTGAATGTCTGACACACTGCACACTATGCTGTACATGGACATGACGGCAATACCACACCAACCAATGGGATCCCAGCCACAGTCACACACCAATGAAGAAGCCAAGGTCACCCACAAAGAACACACATAGACAACTACCAACATTGCAGCCCTGACCCTGAGGAGTGCCAGCAGTCACACACACAACGTGTCACAACCAATGAAAGCTAACACAAACCGGAAATCACATGACAGGTGTAAACAACAAGTGCCAAGGGGAATCCTGACTGTGACCCATCAGCGTCTGCCCACAAACTCAGCCCTGACAGCAAACACACCTATGGGTGACACCCTGATGACCAGTAATGTGCCATGCACCCACATCACAGAGAACCCAGGGAGAAGACTTTGGGGGAACATAGGTCAACTCAGCAAGCATCACAAACAGGAACATCACTAGGGATCCCAGCATGCACAGCAAAATGGAAGTGAACACACAGACATGCTCATACAACACACACCTTGGGCGCAGGCGATGTCACAGGAGTACACACTGCCATGAGGGGACTCCACTCCTGTGTGAGGAAAGCTGTGCCATATGTCGCCTCAGTAGGGCTCCATCATGTCAGCAGAACACTTGGTCACACAGTCAACAATTAGCACCAAATGAAGGCTCCCGTCACATCAGCCTGGTCATGGGAGTGTCAACGAAATCATCAGCACAGATCCAACACACATGTATAGCAAGTTGCACTGACAACACAGATGAGTCCTTCCCCATTGATGCCCAAACCTGCATGTCCAGTGGAGATGGCCACACGGTCAGGGAAGTAGACTAATTGAACAATGGCAAGCACAACAGATGTGCAGGGGTGGAAGCCACAGATGTGACATTGCTAATGTAAGTAGGAAATCCCATTGCCAAATATTGAAAACATGACACCCTCAGATGCTGCTAAGGATGACATGGATACACCACAGGATAGGACACAGTCCCCCTGGACCACATGGGTTCCTGCACAGTAACACTTCATTTTCATGAGACCAAATATCACCATCACTGCAGCAAGGGCATGGTTAGCATCATCAACATCATGTACATCAGAAGCAAAAGCACTAGAGAACAGAAAGTTGCTTTATTCAGCATATGTGGGTTCAAAAGTTGAAGTCATGTAAAAAATAAACAAAGGCCAATGGCCAGTCCATCATGAAAGTCAAAACAGGGTGACAGTGGCAGATGTCACCCTACGCATGCCTGCACTGATAAAAACCAGGGACAATCCCCTCGGAGGGGCATACGGGGGGCAGGCCAGGCACCACAGGGACAGGATCAGGGCTCACCAGAAGGAGGCAGGGAAGGGGTGGTGGGTGCTGGAGAGCCACTGACAACTGCAGTGGAGGTGTCTGACATGGTGTGTGCCGGCACAACTGGGGGGCATGACTCAGATGGTGTGGGTGCCGGCACGACTGCAGTGGACCGTGCAGATGGAGTGGACAGGTTCGCCACTGCAGTGCCCAAGTCAGACAGGGTGGTAGTGGACTCCACTGCAGTGCCTACCTCCAGGGGAGGAGAATGGGGATCAGGTAAGGTGGGCAGGACAGAGGGGGAGGACACCCTCACCACACCAGTGGCACAGACAAGCGCAGCGGGGGGTGTGGGGCCGGAAGAGCAAGTGGCAGGGGGAGAAGGCCTGATCCTTTTGGGGATGGTGTATCTGTGGGTGGGGGAACCTGGGGCAGGGTGTGGTGGGGGCACCTGTGGAGTGGGGGCCTGAGGGATGGAGGAAGGAGACTTGGTGCCTGAGCTGCAGGGCGGCGGCGGGGTCTTGCTCTTCCGGGTCCGGGGGACTTGCGGGTGGGGGCGTCAGTCGGTCTGCGCCTGGGGGAGGGTGTCCGGGGGCGAGGGGCACTCCGCTCCGTGTGGGTGGGCTTCCTCTTCCCCCTGAATGCTGTATCAGCTGGATCGGAGGGGAAGAGGCCGAGGTCACTGAGGAAGAGCCGCTGTGTCTTTGGGGTTGCAGGTGAGGCAAGGGAGGGGGCTTTGGAGGGAGAGGCAACTGAGGACTGCGCAGTGCTCGTGGATGCGTGTGTGTGTGCCTGGGCCCCATCCCCTGTGAGTGTGGTTTCAGTCCCCTGACTGTGCGTGCGTGTGCGTCTTGTTTGTGGCGTGTGTGTCTGTGTGCTGCTCGTGTCTGTGCTGGTGTGTGCCTGTGCCGGTGTGTGTGTGCTTGGGACAGGTAAGGTGCTGGGGAGTGTGGATGGGGCAGAGGCAGGAGGGGTGAGGGACTGTCGGAGGAGGGACACTGCTGCCGTCAGGGAGGAGTCCATGGACCTATTGCCCCTCTGTAGGGCAGACATGCCCGATGAGATGCCCTCCATGAACGACACCAGCTGAGTCAACAGAGTGGTGTGTGCATGGAGGACACTCAGCATCGCTGTCTGCCCTACATGGAGCTGGCGAAGGAGGTACACAGACTCCTCACTCAGGGCAGCAGGGGACACAGGGGCAGGGGTGCGGTGCCTGGCCCGAAGGAGACACGCTCCCGAACATGGGAGCCTCCACGGACCTCGGGAATGGGAGCCGATGGGAGGGCGGTGGTGGTGGTGGTGGCGGGGACAGCAACACTAGCTGGGGTGTGGTGGCTGCTGACACCCGCCTCCATAAGGGAGTCATCCTCCGAGCTGCTGTGGTCCTCAGCTGAGGTGGATGGTGCTGAGGACTCCTCGGTGTGGCTCCCCTCGCCCTCCGTGCCACTGGGTCCCTCCGACCACTCCTCGGCTGCTGACCCAGTCTGGCTCTGCGGCTCCTCCTGGTCCGTGGAGCTGTCCCCTCCTGTGGCCGTGGATGTATCTGCAATCAATAGGGAAACAGACAGACATCAGTCACCTGCACCGAACGCACACACCACAGTAAGTACAGCACATTACAGAGCAAGCCCTGGCATCCTTAGTTGAACATTGCTAAAAGTGCCCAAACAGAACAGGAGAAGCCAATTGTCAGTCTGATGGTCAACCATGGCACTCACATCCCACCTGGCCTTGCACCCATCTGTCTGGTGTCTGTTGGATGGCAATACCCCAGTGTGGACACATGCACCACCTACACAGTAGTTGGACAGTGCAGAGAACCCGGTGAAGCATGTGAACATGCACACATCACAACTCTTGCCACTGAGTCAGTACAGGTGTCCGGATGAAAGGGATGCCCAGAGTCAAATAGGAAATGCATGTGATGCATACCAGCGACAGACACCATGATGCACCCATGTCCTGATAGCCATTGCCACAATGGTGTGCATGTAGCACATGTCACTCCCCTGCAGGATCACTCATAGGAAGTCACATGCCATGGCACAGGCATGCCTGCTAAGTCATACATCACTGTCTCCAGTCACATGGGCAGGGCAGCCAGACAACAACACTCTGCACTGTGTCACAATAGTAGGTCATGGGGAATGCAAGTCCTGGAGCTGAACAAGTGCACATGTACATCCCCCACACACCACATCATCTGAACCCTTATCTGTCCAGGTCATACCGATTGGACATATGGGAGACCTGTAACACAACCCTCTGAACCTGAGCACCTCACAATCTGCTGTGAATGGGAAACAGCTGCCTGAACTTCACATTCGCATACCCCAGTCTGCACGGTCAGGTGATCAAACACCTATGTGTCACACAAGTATCGTCTCCTATGGTCACATCTCCGGTGGCATGCTGAGCCCCAACCGAGAAACACCCCAGCAGTCCTGACAACGAAGCCACAGCACACTGACACAGAGGCAGACACCTGAGGGGACATATCACTGAGCACAACGTGTCAGCTGATACACGGGAGTGGGAGTACAGAGTGTATTGTATGGCCTGGAGTAGGCATGACTGTCCTGCCCCACATGAATGAGGGATGAGCCCTGGACAGTAGGCAGCTGGCTAAGTATGTGTGACACACGTAATATACACACTCCTGGGGCCCAAACATTGTTCCCACCCGCAGCATGGGTGTGTGCCAGATACCCCAGGCACATGTGGTGGATCAGCTCAGCAATTGGACCACATATCAAAGTAACACGCAGATTACATGTCAGAACACAGGCATTGTGTAAGCAATGGACCCACCCATGATGCCCACCACAGAGTTAGGGAAACAGATGCTGTCCCCCACCTTGAGTCAAGCAAACTGCAAGGACACAGTACCCAAGTGACACAATTCCCTGACTGTAAGGGCCACACCTGGGTATCAGATGAGGAGTGGGCAGTGCACAATAGAGGGACATGGGTCCTGGACCACATGACTGATGTACTGTGGAAGTTTAACCAGGCCAGAGGAGGGCACATAGCATGGCAGACAAAGTTCACAATGCAGTCATGGACTCACCCCTCCTTGCTGCTCTCTGGCCTTCAGCTGCCCATCCAGATCAGGGAAGACCACCGCCAGGATCCTGAGCATGTGGGGGTCAGGGTCCGGTGTCCGCCCCTCCTGCGAGGAGGCGACAGCTTCAGCTGGACCCGTGCGATCCTCCGGGTCCAGCCCCGAAGGTCCTGCCACCTCTTCTGGCAGTTGCGGATCCGGCGCTTGTAGACCCCCACGGATCTCACTGCCCGGACGATGGTCAGCCATATCTGCTGCTTCTGGTGGGCATCAACCTGTGAGGATGACAAAGTGAGAATGCCATTACTACACATGCAACATATCCGTGCATTACACAGTTGGATATACATGTCTCAATCACAGGGGCACATGATGTACACAGGCAGTGCAACGATGGCCATGGACAGTATGCCAGCAGTTACTACATGGTATCATTGCCTGGGAAGTAAAACCTTGTTTAAATGCACTGTCACTGCACTATACCTGTTCAGTGCATGTAACTACACACTATGGGGGGTAACAACTACTCAGTGAGCCTGCTAGCCAGTGGCGTGCAGACTGTTAGCCTTGCTAGTCAGACAACATGCACATTTAGAAAGGCAGTGGACAGAACACTCACCTGCTCCCCTGCTTTCCCATACAGCTTGCTGTACTGTGGAAGGAGGCTGTCCAGCAGGGCCTGGTTCTCCTCAGTGCTGAAGGCTGGGGCTCTCTCCACAGTACGTGCCATTGCAGGGTCCAGAGGGTGCAGATACAGCAGCAGTGGTGGTGGCAGATGTCGTCCTGGAGCATGTAGTGCAGGCAAGTGAGCTCTCAGGGGAACAGCCAGCATTATATGTGTGCTGCAGAGGCAGATACTGTCCCATGTGTCCAAAGTGATAGGTCCAAGTCGTTTGCATCTTCTGAATCTGGCCAATCCATGGAATTGCACCACTTACACACGCCCACAGCATCCTTCAAAAGTTCAACTTCATGACACCCATGAATTTGCAACATTGTTGTGGGTGACCAACTGAATTTACAGCATCAGACTCGTTCAAAATTTGAAAACGCGTCCGTTGCCAGGCCAGGCCATAGCCAATGGGTGCGCACCGATCGGTCCATTGCTGTTCAACGCGTACCCAGGATACAACGCGTACCCGCACACATTGAATGCAATGGGCCGGCCGGGCACACCGATCGGTCCATTGCTGTTCAACGCGTACCCAGGATACAACGCGTACCCGCACACATTGAATGCAATGGGCCGGCCGGGCACACCGATCGGTCCATTGCTGTTCAACGCGTACCCAGGATACAACGCGTACCCGCACACATTGAATGCAATGGGCCGGCCGGGCACACCGATCGGTCCATTGCTGTTCAACGCGTACCCAGGATACAACGCGTACCCGCACATTGAATGCAATGGGCCGGCCGGGCACACCGATCGGTCCATTGCTGTTCAACGCGTACCCAGGATACAACGCGTACCCGCACACATTGAATGCAATGGGCCGGCCGGGCACACCGATCGGTCCATTGCTGTTCAACGCGTACCCAGGATACAACGCGTACCCGCACACATTGAATGCAATGGGCCGGCCGGGCACACCGATCGGTCCATTGCTGTTCAACGCGTACCCAGGATACAACGCGTACCCGCACACATTGAATGCAATGGGCCGGCCGGGCACACCGATCGGTCCATTGCTGTTCAACGCGTACCCAGGATACAACGCGTACCCGCACACATTGAATGCAATGGGCCGGCCGGGCACACCGATCGGTCCATTGCTGTCCAACGCGTACCCGCACACATTGAATGCAATGGGCCGGCCGGGCACACCGATCGGTCCATTGCTTTCCAACGCGTACCCTGGATACAACGCGTACCCGCACACATTGAATGCAATGGGCCGGCCGGGCACACCGATCGGTCCATTGCTGTTCAACGCGTACCCAGGATACAACGCGTACCCGCACACATTGAATGCAATGGGCCGGCCGGGCACACCGATCGGTCCATTGCTGTTCAACGCGTACCCAGGATACAACGCGTACCCGCACACATTGAATGCAATGGGCCGGCCGGGCACACCGATCGGTCCATTGCTGTCCAACGCGTACCCAGGATACAACACGTACCCGCACACATTGAATGCAATGGCCAATGTGTGCGCACCGATCGGTCCATTGCTGTCCAACGCGTATTGCGAATACAATGCGTACCAGCACACATTGAATGCAATGGCCAATGTGTGCGCACCGATCGGTCCATTGCTGTCCAACGCGTATTGCGAATACAACGCGTACCAGCACACATTGAATGCAATGGCCAATGTGTGCGCACCGATCGGTCCATTGCTGTCCAACGCGTATTGCGAATACAACGCGTACCAGCACACATTGAATGCAATGGCCAATGTGTGCGCACCGATCGGTCCATTGCTGTCCAACGCGTATTGCGAATACAACGCGTACCAGCACACATTGAATGCAATGGCCAATGTGTGCGCACCGATCGGTCCATTGCTGTCCAACGCGTATTGCGAATACAACGCGTACCAGCACACATTGAATGCAATGGCCAATGTGTGCGCACCGATCGGTCCATTGCTGTCCAACGCGTCCCTGTACAAGTCACTGGCATATGTCACCATGCCTGTCACAGGTGAACATATGCCAGCCACATATACTTCCCAGGGAGTGAGGGGCACACCTACAACACCACAGCCTGTCCAAACTGTATCCTAAGGCATGTAAGGCTGCATTACCTATTCCGTGTATGGGGGTGAACATGTTGTTCTGTGGGTGTCACTTGGGGGCAGCCACCCCCAGGCTGTGCACGTGTTCATGGGGACAGAATCCTTGGTGTTTCGTGTACATGACCACTGTGATGTGCAACTGTTCATATCTGAGCATGTGGCATGGTCACATTTCACGGTGGTGTATGTGTATGTCATGTCACATACCCCCTGAGTCCCATGTGGGACGGTATGTTTAACCCAGGGTGACCCATTGGCACAATAGTGATGGTCCTCCACAGTCTGTGTGCATGTTGTGTTTACAATGTCTCTGATTTCATGTGCACAATGGGAGACAGTCTCCACATCCACGTTGTTTGTGCATGGACTTTGATGTTGTGCGTGTGTGTGTCACAGACGTCCATGTCTGTCCTGCCGAGGCAACAGGGACCACTACCTGTGGGGGTCATGGTTGTTTTGCTGTGGTGTATACATGATACACCATGTCATGCCAGTGTCCATGTGGCAATACAGGGTCCCTGGGAATCTACCTGTCGTTGAGCTGTGATGCCTGGGGCACATCTGTCCTCACATGTCACTGTGGGGTGTGTTTGTAACGTGGCAGCAGGAGATGGGAACTGTGACACGGCCTCATGATATCCAATGGCACAACCTGGGACTTATTGATGCCACTTGTTGAACTGTGATGTTAGATGTTGGCCATGTATGTGCCATACATGTCCTTACGGAACTGCACACATCATGTACTTGTGCCTCATAATGATGTATCATGTGATATTGAGTGTGTTCAATGCCACATATGTGGGGTGACTGACAATCTTTCTTTCTTCACCTATGCACTGCAGGGCACCAGCTGTCCATAGACCATTCCCTGACCTGGCAACGATGGTGGAACGTGACAGCATCCGACGGTACCGCTTCACCAGGCAGCTGATTGAGGATTTGGCAGTGCGCTTGGCACCACATTTGCAACCTGGCCGGCCGTACCCTACAGCGCTGACCCCCAAGGTGAAGGTGATGGCAGCCCTACACTTCTTTGCCACCGGTACCTTTCAACACACTGTGGCGACTGCTGGTGGGATGTCACAGACCATGTTCAGCCGTGTGCTCCGCGATGTTTTGGAGGCTATGTTGATATACCTGAACCAGTACATCTATTTCCCTAGACTCCAACAACTCACTGACGTGAAGAGTGACTTCTATGCCCTGGGGAGGATGCCGCATGTCATTGGCTCCATTGATGGGACCCATGTGGCTTTGGTACCACCACAGGCCCAAGAGCAGGCATACAGGAACCGCAAACACTACCACTCGGTCAATGCACTGGTGGTCTGTCTTGCAGATATGAGCATCTCACACGTGTGTGCCCGTTTCCCCGGTTCTGCACACGATGCCTACGTGATGATGAGTAGTCGCATCCCGAGGATGATGTCACAGATGCGGAACCAGCGTGCCTGGCTTGTTAGTGTGTACTGACTTTGTACCATTGTGTGTGTTCTGCAATGTAGTGTTCCACCCTCTTTTCCAACTCAGCTAATGTGCAATTGTCTGTATGTAGGTGACTCCGGATACCCCAACATGCCGTGGTTGCTGACGCCCCTCAGGAACCCTGTGACACCAGCCCAGATGCGCTACAATGAGGCACATGGTCGGACAAGGAGAGTGATTGAGCGGACATTTGGTCTCCTGAAGAGCCGCTTCCGCTGCCTGGACAAGACAGGAGGGGCCCTCCCATATGCCCCAGCAAAGGTGTGCAAGATTGTCATCGTCTGCTGCATGCTACACAACCTGGCAGTGCGGAAGGAGTTGCCTCTCATCCTGGATGACGATGATCAACATCCGCCACCTGTGGAGGATCCTGGCCTGGACCACGATGCCAGTGATGATGATGATGATGGTGATAGTGATGTCCGCACACAGCTCATCACCAACTTCTTCAGCTGAATGTGAGTATCCAGAGATGTCATGTCAATGATGTGAGTTTGCATGATATGTGTTGGTGGTGCTCTGGTGCTGTTTGAGTGTGTCCATGGGCTACATGACTGTATGCGTGTAGCGATGTGTCCTTACAGGTAGTCTGTACTCCCCAACAGTGTTGACATGCTAACTTGGTTCTGGGTGGGTATCTTGTGACATGTATTGGGCATGAGTATTGCAGTTCTGTCCTGTTCTTCAGTGCTTTTGACTGTGTGTCATTTCGGTCCTTCACAGGGTACTTTCAGAGTCGTTTGGTCAACTGTGATCCCCGACACCGTGATTCGACTTCCAGGGTGGTAGCTGTCGTGTCCCTACAGGTGATGTGCGCCACACCCATGGACTTCCTTCCTTCTACACTTGTTGACTGTGTGCCCGCTGCCAGGTGGGATTACCTTGCATCTGTAGTGGTTACAACATGTTGCAAATGTGTAATAAACCTGTGCTTCACTTTGTGATGTGCGTTGTCTGTGGTCACACATTTGACTGACATTTGCTTACTGCACCAGTGGGCTAGTTGACAAGGACTGTGAATAGGTGTTGTGTCTGTGCATTGCACCGTATTTCCTGGCAACATCAGTGTAGGCAATGAGTCAGATGGCCTAGGTGTGTATTTGTTGTGTAGCCCTGGTGGTGTGTCTCCATCATATGTGTCACGTTGCCATGACTCACATGCCTGTGTTGTACTTGCTGTAGCAGTTAGCATGCACAGTGTAATTTCGCTGGTCATCATCTCCATGACAGAAACCACGTTGGAATCATGACAGAGGCAGGTATGGTGTATTAGTGTGTTTATTATGATAATCAAAAGGAACTAGCTACTGGATAAGAGCTCCTGATATGTGTATGCAATGCAACACAGTTGTGTTTTATAGAAGACCCTCACTCACCAACCTGGTTGGTGACATGCTTCATCATCGGGTCCCACCCAAGGTGCCGAGTGTACCTTGGGTGTGCTGCAACGCCTGGATACAGCGGAGCTGGTTGTGTGCCGTGAGTGTGCAGTGAAAGTGAGATGAATGTGGTTTAAAAAGCTGTCCGTAGGGTCCCGTTTAAATAACAAGAGGACTATTTTAATGTATGGGCCCCCGGCAGTGGTTAAAAAACGAGAGGTGGATATCTGTGGAGTTAACTAGGCTCCAATATCCTGGTCAACATGTTTCAGCCAGTCTCTCTGTGCTAGGCTGGCTTTCTTCAGGACCTTATGTTAGTGAAAATTTAAAATGGTGGTCTAAAACTAAATCTGTAAGAGACCATCTATGTGGTGCACTCGCTAAGGTGCATTATGTGGTAGAGGATGATTTCCTCTCGCGACGCATGCTCAGCAATTGTCTGAGAAATGCCCCATGAGTTCCGAGGGGGGGGGCCCGACCTATTGTCACACTTTCTTCAAGATCAAAGGCCCGTCTCCGTACCTAGTCTGGCCGCATCGGAACTCCGACACCCGGGGCCCATACTTTAAAATAGTCCTCTTGTTATTTAAACGGGACCCTACGGACAGCTTTTTAAACCACATTCATCTCACTTTCACTGCACACTCACGGCACACAACCAGCTCCGCTGTATCCAGGCGTTGCAGCACACCCAAGGTACACTCAGCACCTTGGGTGGGACCCGATGATGAAGCATGTCACCAACCAGGTTGGTGAGTGAGGGTCTTCTATAAAACACAACTGTGTTACATTGCATATACATATCAGGAGCTCTTATCCAGTAGCTAGTTCCTTTTGATTATCATACTATACCCAGGGGAAGTGAACTGGCCTTCTACCTCCTCGCTCTTCCTTTTGATTATTATCATTAGTGTGTTTATTGTCATACATGTGTGTGAATAGTGCACAAGATGGTGAGTGCTGTACATTTTGATTGCAATCCAAAGTTCCTAGATGAATTGGAAGTCCTGGTAGCAGAAATGTCCTGTATCAAGTCCACAGTCATCTGAGACATTAGTCCAACTTGTACTCCCCATGTCATGTGGGGGAGTTGTGTTGCATTCAACAGGGTGAACAATTTGCGCACAAAGGTGATTATCCAGAACAGGTGTTGGCTTCCTGGGGGTTGCACATGGCCATCGACCTCTCAGTTTTCCTTCCTCGGACGACCCCTCTTCTTTGGGGGGGGACCCTCAAGTGCAGGCTGCTGCGGTGCAGGGGACTCTCCGCCAGAGTCATCCTCCCTCCCTGTGGCAGTTGCAGTTGTTTCAGCACCAGATGTTGTGGGCACACAGGGAGGTGTTGACTGGTTGCTGCTCATCTGGCGGAGGCATTGTAATATGTCCCTATGCACCGCCGTCATCTCTTGCAGTGTGTCCCACTTGGACTCCACGCGGGACATGTGTGAGTCCAAGCGGGCATGATGGGCAGCCTGCTGCTGTTTAATGTCCCTGAGGAGCCCCACTACCTGGCTGAGCTCTCCGGTGCTGGACTGGTACGCATCGGCTATGCGTGCCAGTTGTGGGTCATCATGCAGTCCAGACCCCTCTGCGATCAGCGACCTATGTCTCCCACCCCTCCCACCACCCCTGGTGACATGTGCAGTACCTGAGGTGGCACGCACAGGTGACCCTGGGCCCCCTTGGGGGTTGTTGGTGGTGTTGGTGTCCATGGCCCCAAGTTGGTCCAGGGTCCCTGTGCTGGTGGTGGTGGTGCTCCTTGGTCTGTCCATGTCGGCAGGGGTGGTATGTGTGTTGACAGTCATTGGAGGGGTGGGTGCAGGGGGTGCAGCTGGTGGTCCTGCTGGTGCTGCATGATGACTTGCTCCGGAGGTGCCAGGTAGGTCTTCTTCATCCGAGGAGGGCAGAGGCTGTTCCACACCAGTGAGCTCCGTATCCTCTTGAGCCTGGGACGGGGACTCCTCAGCGTCTGCTGCTGTGTCCCCATCATCACCTGTTTTTGGGAGACACACACAATGTATGTTATGTTTCTGCAGGCATCAATGGTTGACACACCTGACAGTTGTGACTGTGCCTCTGGATGCGGGCCTGTACATTGCATTGTCCTAAGTTGTCACAGTCAGAGGTTGATATTGGTGTAGCACATTGTCCTGCATTATTTGGGCATTTCTATGTGAATGTTGGGGTGTGTACATGGTCTGCATTGGTTGTATTTGGTTGCCATCCGGCCCTCCTTCCCACCCAGCCAGATATTCCACCATGGAGCGTGCTTCCATTGCAGGGAGTGCAAGTTGTCTTTCAGGATGTCAGTCAGTGGTGTCCTGCTGTTGGTTGGTGCACAGTTGCCAGCAGGGCCTTGTGCTCCCCACAGCAGTAGCCAGTGTCAGCCATCTTGTCAGTTGTTTTCCACTCCCTGTGATGTGCGCATGGTTCAGGGTGGTGTTGATGGGACAGTTGTGGGGGTGACCAATATCTGTGACTACCACTCCCATCATGCTATTGCCTCCACCCCACTTCTCAGCATGCCCATACTTACTTGCTTTTGGGTGGACTTCACTGTGTGTGAGTGTGAGAGCAATGGCAAGATGGCTGACAGTGGTGTCCTGCTGTTGGTTGGTGGCCAGTTCCCAGCATGGCCTTGTGCTCCCCACAACAGAGCACCAGTGTCAGACATCTTTGATGGGGCTTTCCACTCTCTGTGGGGTGTGCATGCTTGAGTGTGAGCTTGCTGGGCCATGTGGGTGGGGGATGTTGAGCTGTGACTACCACTCCTATCATGCTATTGCCTCCACCCCACTTCCCAGCATGCCCATACTTACTTGCTTTTGGGTGGACTTCACTGTGTGTGAGTGTGAGAACAATGGCAAGATGGCTGACAGTGGTGTCCTGCTGTTGGTTGGTGGACAGTTCCCAGCATGGCCTTGTGCTCCCCACAACAGAGCACCAGTGTCAGACATCTTTGATGGGGCTTTCCACTCTCTGTGGGGTGTGCATGCTTGAGTGTGAGCTTGCTGGGCCATGTGGGTGGGGGATGTTGAGCTGTGACTACCACTCCCATCATGCTATTGCCTCCACCCCACTTCCCAGCATGCCCATACTTACTTGCTTTTGGGTGGACTTCACTGTGTGTGAGTGTGAGAGCAATGGCAAGATGGCTGACAGTGGTGTCCTGCTGTTGGTTGGTGGCCAGTTCCCAGCATGGCCTTTTGCTCCCCACAACAGAGCACCAGTGTCAGACATCTTTGATGGGGCTTTCCACTCTCTGTGGGGTGTGCATGCTTGAGTGTGAGCTTGCTGGGCCATGTGGGTGGGGGATGTTGAGCTGTGACTACCACTCCCATCATGCTATTGCCTCCACCCACTTCCCAGCATGCCCATACTTACTTGCTTTTGGGTGGATTTCACTGTGTGTGAGTGTGAGAGCAATGGCAAGATGGCTGACAGTGGTGTCCTGCTGTTTGTTGGTGGCCAGTTCCCAGCATGGCCTTGTGCTCCCCACAACAGAGCACCAGTGTCAGACATCTTTGATGGGGCTTTCCACTCTCTGTGGGGTGTGCATGCTTGAGTGTGAGCTTGCTGGGCCATGTGGGTGGGGGATGTTGAGCTGTGACTACCACTCCCATCATGCTATTGCCTCCACCCCACTTCCCAGCATGCCCATACTTACTTGCTTTTGGGTGGACTTCACTGTGTGTGAGTGTGAGAGCAATGGCAAGATGGCTGACAGTGGTGTCCTGCTGTTGGTTGGTGGCCAGTTCCCAGCATGGCCTTGTGCTCCCCACAACAGAGCACCAGTGTCAGACATCTTTGATGGGGCTTTCCACTCTCTGTGGGGTGTGCATGCTTGAGTGTGAGCTTGCTGGGCCATGTGGGTGGGGGATGTTGAGCTGTGACTACCACTCCCATCATGCTATTGCCTCCACCCCACTTCCCAGCATGCCCATACTTACTTGCTTTTGGGTGGACTTCACTGTGTGTGAGTGTGAGAGCAATGGCAAGATGGCTGACAGTGGTGTCCTACTGTTAGTTGGTGGCCAGTTCCCAGCATGGCCTTGTGCTCCCCACAACAGAGCACCAGTGTCAGACATCTTTGATGGGGCTTTCCACTCTCTGTGAGGTGTGCATGCTTGAGTGTAGAGCTTGCTGGGCCATGTGGGTGGGGGATGTTGAGCTGTGATTACCACTCCCATCATGCTATTGCCTCCACCCCCTTCCCAGCATGCCCATGCTTCCTTCCTTTTGACTCTGCTTCCCTGTGGGGTTGTGTGCCTGTGCTGACAAGATGGCTGACAGTGTTATCCTGGGGTTAGTTTTGCTACAAGTCCCATGTGTGTCCCTGTGCTTCACTCAGCATGACCCAGGGTTGTGGTTCTTTGTGGGATATTTGATTGGAGTGTGAGGCAATGCATTCTCCCAGGTGAGTTGTGTGGAGTTTGTGTAAGGGGTGTGTGTGAGTGGAGCTGCTGGTAACTATGGTCAGTGCTGTCAGTCCTCCTTCCCACCCAGCCAGATTTTCCACCATGGAACGTGCTTCCGTTGCAGGGAGTGCAAGTTGTCTTTCAGGATGTCAGTCAGTGATGTCCTGCTGTTGGTTGGTGCACAGTTGCCAGCAGGACCTTGTGCTCCCCACAGCAGTGGCCAGTGTCAGCCATCTTGTCAGTTGTTTTCCACACCCTGTGATGTGAGCATGGTTCATGGTGGTGTTGATGTGCGCATTGTGAGGGTGGGCAATATCTGTGACTACGACTCCCATGATGCTATTGGCTACACTGACTTGCCCAGCATACACAGAATTCCTTCCTTTCAGTGGGCTTCACTGTGAGGTGGTGTTGTAGTGGTGGCTACATGTCTGGATGTGTTTGTTAGTTATATTTGTGCCACTGCCTAGCTGTAGTTGTAGTTGTGTTTGTACATGTGATGACACAGTTACATATCACTATGAGATGGCATGTGTTGTGTTTATCTGACTGACATACACATTTTGGGATGATTCTGTTCTGGTTGCTGTGTATTTGCTAAGGGTGCATGGTTTGACTCTCCCCTTGACAGTGATGTGTGTGTATTGTCGCACAATATTGTGTACATTTGTTGTGTACTCACCAGGCTCTGGGATGTTTTCTAGTCCATATACGCTCACTGGTGGTAGGATGGCCTGCACCTTCTCCTCCCAGGGCCTGAGGTATACTGGTTTGGCAGGAGGGCCACTGCCGGTGTGTTGGCTCAAGAGGTAGTCCTTCTTCAACAGCTCCCTGACCCTCCTGCGCACGGCATACCACCTGTTCTGGATGTCTACCTTTGTGCGCAAACATGGTGATTGTGCGTTCACCCTGTCGACGATCCTCTCCCACATCTTGGTTTTCTGCGACATGGGTGTCTGTTGGACCAGTGTACCAAACAGCTGTGGCTCTACCCTGAGGATCTCATCTACCAGGACTTCCAATTCACTATCTAGGAACTTATGATTCTTCTTTGGGGGCATGGTGATGGGTGGTGATGGTGAGTGATGTGTGTGTTGGTGTGCAGGTGAAGGTGTGTGAGTGTGTGTTTTGCTGGGTGTATGTCAGGGTGCTATTTGTTGAGGTGCTGATGGTGTGTGGCTTGTGTGATGGATGAGCTGTGGGTGTGTGGTTGCTGTCTGTTGAGTGCTGGCAGGTAATTTGAATTTGCAAAGGATCATGGTAGGGATTTGTGTCCTTTATATGGGTGGAGTTGTGGGTGTGTCTTTGTTCCCTGTCCCCCCAGTATTTATTGGCTTTGTAATTGCTTGTTTGGCCTTTTTTTGTGTATTTTCCCTTTGTACTTTTTGTGCATGTAGGAGACGTTCTTGTGACCGAGTCGGACCCTGCAGTTGTCTCGTACGAGCTTCTCCGAGTCGTTCACGCTGTGTTTGTGCTGTTTTCTATGCTGCGTACGCGTCGGTCGCGGTGTTTTGGGTTGCTTCGGCTCGAAGTTTTGTATGCGTGTCGGTCGTACGGCTTGTCCTCCGTGCAACTCGGTCGTGTTTTCCACGCGTTGCATTGTACTTGGCGGGTAGGAGTTTGCGGGTACGTTTCGTTCGGGATTGTTCCGGGTGCGTGTCGGTCGGTTCGATTCGCGTGGTTTTCCGGCCGGATTGCTGTTTTCCGCGCGGCTCGGTCGTTCGGCTTGTGTTCCGTACGAGTCGGTCGAGTTTTGCACGCTTCTCATCGTACTTTGCGGGTCAGGCTGCACCGGTACGTGTCGGTCGGAATGAATTCCGGCTCCGAGTCGGTCGGTACGTTTTCCGGCCCGAATCGGAATCGACCCCATAGTCGGGGTAAAAGTTTGCGTTGTAATGGTATCTCGTTGTAATTGACAACGCGTACTAATTCCCGCGTTGTAATGGTACGCATTGTATTGGTACGCATTGTAACGAGTGCTATTCCTCCGCACTTCACTGCTGTATTCGTTACCAGAATCACCTGGTAAGGGCCTCTCCAACGGGCGTCAAGACAACTCTTCCTCACGTGCTTGCAAACTAGCACCCAATCACCCGGACACAGGTCGTGGCAGAGGTCCCTCGAGGTCGGGGCTGTTGCAGCTTCAACCTGGTGAGACACAGAACGGACCACGTCAGCCAGTCCTTTGCAATAATCAAGGATCAAATCATCTGTGATGTTTATCAAGGCTGTAGATGGCACTGCTGGTAACCGCATCGCCCTCCCCATCAGGATCTCATGTGGTGAAAGTCCAGTTCTCCTATCGGGGATACTACGAACACCCATCAACACCAGTGGCAATGCATCAGGCCATTTCAGTGACGTGGACGAACACACTTTTGCCATCCTCATTTTCAGAGTCCCGTTAATCTGTTCCACAATACCAGAAGCCTCTGGTCGATAGCTACAATGCAGTCTTTGATCAACATGTAAAGCGGCACAAAGCAACTTCATAATTTCGCTGTGGAAGTGTGTTACTCTATTCGACTCCAATGAAGTTGGAAAACCGAACCGTGGTATCAGTTCCCTAAGTAACAATTTTGCTACTGTGAGGCTATCACATCTCCTTGTCGGATACGCTTCCACCCACCGTGAGAAAACACACACCACAACCAAAATGTACCTCAAGCCATTGCACCTGGGCATCTCTATAAAATCAAGCTGGATTCTATTGAAAGGCCCTCCAGACCTCCCAATGTGACTCAATGCAACCACAGTTTTCTTTCCAGCATTCATTTGTTGACACGTAACACACCTGTGACACACTGCTTCAGCAAACGCACGGAACTGTGGATTATACCACGTTTGTCTGAACACACGCACCATAGCATCCCTTCCAATGTGCACTGCTCCGTGAATCTGTCTTGCCATAGGGCTCAATAAGTCATCTGGTAACACTGCTCGACCATCATTTGAAACCCAAATGCCATCATCTCTTCTATCACATCCTACTCTAATCCAAGCAGCCTCTTCCTGTTCTGAACCTTCTCCCTGCAGACGCTTGAGCTCATCCCAGGTGTCTGCCATGGCTAACATCATGCTGAGCACAGTTCTTTCTGGGCTCTCTCCAGTATAATCTCCTGTGAAAATGCACCCTTGTTCAGCGCAAAAATGTGCAACTTCATCCGCATATCGGTTTCCCAAGGACACAAAATCATTCCCCCTCCCGTGGGCTACACATTTTACCACAGCTATTTCTCGTGGTTGCTGCAAAGCTTCCAACAGTTGTCTCACATATTCCCCGTTTCAGATAGGAGATCCTGATGACGTTAAAAATCCTCTCTGTGACCATAGCTGTCCAAAGTCATGAACCACACCAAACCCATACTGGCTGTCGGTGTAGATGGTGATTCGGATTTGATCAGCGATCAAGCAGGCATGAGTCAAGGCGATGATTTCAGCCACTTGTGCGGAGTATACTCCCTGTAAGCAAGCAGCTTCCACAACTCCAGAGATAGTACAGACAGCAAAGGCTGCTCTCAAATGACCCACATTGTCTCTTAAGCATGAACCGTCTACAAAAAAGATTTCATCAGACTCAGGCAGAGGTTCATCGACAATGTCAGGTCTCGGTTTGGTGCAAAGTTCAGTCACATCAAGACAGTCATGGTCCTCACAATCTCCATCATCAGCATTTGGCAAAGGCATCAAAGTAGCAGGATTTAGCACAGAACACCTTTTCAGAGTCACAGTCTCCGAGACAAGTATAACCTGCTCATAACGTGTGAGTCTGTTGTTCGTCAGGTGCTGTGTCTTAGTCCGCGTCATCAGGAGCTCAACTGAATGTGGAACTAAAACTGTAAGTGGATGACCCATAACAATGCTCTCACATCTCTCAATGCGGACACCAGTTGCAGCAACGAATTTGAGACATCCAGGCAACGCTGAAGCTACTGGATCTAGAGTAGCTGAGAAATAGGCAACTGGTCTACGGACACCCCCATGACTTTGAGTAAGAACTGACAATGCGCAACCTTCTCGCTCGTGGCAGAATAATGAAAAGGATTTGTTGTAATCTGGCATCCCTAGAGCTGGAGCATGACACAGGCCCTCTCTCAACTCCAAGAACGCAATCAGACAGTCATGATCTCATGGTACCGGATCACTCACATCCTTGTGCGTCAGCCTCTGCAAGGGCTTCACCTTCAAGGAAAAGTTTGGGATCCATTGGCGACAGTACCCGACCATTCCCAGAAACATCCTGACTTCCTTCTGAGTGGTAGGCACAGTCATATTCATGATCGCCTCAATCCGATCTGGGGACACCTTTCTCTTGCCTTTCTCGATTCAATGACCCAAATACTGAACCTCAGTCAGACAATACTGTGACTTGCTTGGGGACACCTTGTGTCCATTCTCTGCTAGATGATTCAGTAATGCAACAGTATCGATCCTGCAAGCATCCTCCGTTTCGGACGCAATCAAGAGGTCATCAATATACTGCACTAGAACTGAGTTCTGTGGCAGTATGAGACTCTCAAGATTCTTTTTCAAACGCTGGTTAAAGATCGATGGACTCTCTGTATACCCTTTTGGGATATGACACCATGTTAACACACGATCTTCCAGACAGAAAGCAAATAAAAATTGGCTCTCCTCGTGTAACGGTATCGAAAAGAATGCCTGACATAAATCAATCACAGTGAACCATTCAGCTTCACATGGAATCTGGAACAGTATCACTGATGGATTCGGTACCACAGGACAACATGGAACTACAATCGTGTTGACCTTTCGCAGGTCCTGCACGATTCTATACTTCCCACTTGGTTTCTGCAATCCCATAATGGGTGAGTTACATGGACTTCCCATTATTTCCTTCAGGATTCCCTGCTCAATCATGGACTCAATCACAGGCTTGATACCTGCTACCGTTTACGGTGACAGATTGTACTGGGGTGTTCTTGGGAACTCGGCATTTGGATTAACCTGGATTTTAGCTGGCTCAACCCCTTTGATCAAACCTATCTCCTCTCCGGTGAAATCCATACATCCAGAGAGACAGAGTCCCTCAGGTCGAGTGGTAGTTCCTCAACCGTCAACATAGGAAACATCCCTGTGCTCAGATTCTGATTTGCCAATTTAAATGCCACATCGTCATCATTAGTCTGCAATTCTACTCCCTTGGGTGTACAGTAGATGGTGCAATTCAATTTACACAAGAGATCACGACCCAACAAACAAACCGGACTTGAGTCACATACCACAAATTGGTGTCGGTCGTGAAATGTTCCTATTCTCACGGGTATTGCCTCAGTCACTGGATTAGTCATTTTCTTATTTGCCACTCCTACAACTTGGATTGATTGTCCCGAGAGGGGTAGGTTGGGAACTACTGCAGATCTTACAGTAGAACGGGTAGCACCAGTGTCAACCAAAAAGGTGGTGGGATGATTGTCAGCATCCGCCTCTACATACCGTCCCCTCTGGCTACCTCCAAGACTGCTCCAAGAGTACACTCTTCCTCCCTCCTCAGGCACCGTCATTGCAACGGGTCTGGATCAAACTCATCAAAGGTCTCAATGAAGGGCATCTGCTGATAGATTCGATTTCCCTGTGGAATTCTCGGCGGTTGGGGAATTTGCACCTGTGGACTTAATGTCCCCCCCTGCATGGACCTGGGTCTCATCACCGTATTAACGACCTCAGTTGCCTGCACCACTTCCTCCTCTTGGACCTGATTAGCTGGATTTGATCTACACTCATGCTTCCAATGCCCGATCTTGTGACAATAATGACATGCAGTAGTTTTCTTCAGTGTGGCAACATCCACCCCTGTCTTAGGGTCTATGGGTTTCCCCTTTCCCTGACCCGATGTATTCTGGGTCCCTCCTTGATTGTTTCCCTGTCTTCTTCCTAACGTTCCTCCACTAGACTGTTTTTGATCCACCTTTTCCGCATTCTGCATTTGGACCAACATTAACTTGTCTTTGAGCTTTTTATGCTTTGAGTCCACTTCGTCACTACAATACCTGGCATACCGTAGAATCTCATCCACGGATTTATTCTGCCAGCAGATCAGATGCTGTTGGATCATAAAGCTAACTTCTGGTCTTAGCCCTAAGACAAATTTAGAAACAAACTGTCCCATATCCTTTGGATCAAGGGTGTCTAACCCGTTGTACTGCTTGAAGGCTTACAAAAGCCTCTCGTAATAAGCATATACTGTTTCCTTTGGCTCCTGAACAGTTCGGTCTATCTTAACCAATCAATGTCTTGTGGTGAGATTTTTGACTGCAACCATGTAATTACCTGCTCGAACTTTTTCATGACCGCAGGTGAAGGACCATGTGTAATAGGATCTCGTTCTGGTTCCGAAGACTGCCAATCAACAGCAATTTTACATGCTGACCCCAAATCACTTGGTACTACAATATCAAACAACGTATTCAAATCAATCCACAATACCTTCGAAATTTTGACAAATCGATCAACTTGCTTGTACCACTCAGCAGGTTTTTCCCTCAGCTGAGGAAAATCATTGGTAAACGCCGCCAAATCACCTCTACTCCAAGGTACATGCACATACCCTCCACTCTGTACTTCTCGCAAAGGGTAAGCCTCTACTCCTACTGTCCCCCCTCCTGGAGGCAGTGTTTCCCCTATACCCTTCTTGACGTTCTTCTTCTTCGACCATCTTTCCTCTCATTTGTCAAGCATGCTCCATGCACGCATCCCTACAATCAATTCTCGAATATGTGTCTTCAATCCTATGACCCTTTTCTCCTCCAGTTCTTGATCACTGTAATTTAACCTGTGGTTTCCCTGGAATATTTTTGTTTTAGATAAATCTACATCATACCTCTGTGCCAATGCCGTCAATTTTTCATGCACTTTCCTTGCCCTACGAGTTACATCCTTCGCCACAAACAGCAATTCATCTGGTTCATAAAGTTCTATCCTTTCTAAAGGCAAGCTTCCACTAATTATCTCATCTACTTCTGCCTTCAGCCTTATCACATCCTCCACTTTAGCCCTTATAGCAGTTCTAATCGTTCCTCGACTTGATGCACTACTTAACTCTCCACTCTCACTACTCTGATATCCACGTTGATTCCCTTCCATTATGTTTCGTGAGACAGATTGACTCCCCGAAACTCCCTGAGCCATGTCTCCTCCCGTCATCCTTCCACTAGGACCTCTCACTGGAGGTTCCCACATCCTCAAATCGGAACGTGAATCCGCTACTCTTGATTCCACATGACCTCTAGAAGCATCTGCAGTGGCTGGCAAAGGTGTTCTCGATTCTATGGGTCTCGAAATGTGACCTGTTACACTCACTGTACCATTTCCTCCAGATCCAGTGCTCTCTCCTATTGCTGATCGTATTAAGCTCCCGTTCTCTGCCTGATCTGTATCGTACACTGACACTATGGGACCAATGGTGACCGGCACTGTAAGAGCTTCCGGTAATCTTGTGACGATATTTACTCCACTTGCTTCTGTATTCTTCGATTATTGTGTCCCTATTCTCTGTTCCTGCTGCATCCTTCCCTTTATCCCTGCACTAGGGTTTGTCTGCGGCTCCCCAGTTTCCTCTGTGAGTGCTCTCCTTCCCTCCTCTGAGCTTGGGTTGTATGGAGGTGGACGCTCTGCTAGTAACCTCTCCAGTAAACTGTCATCTGTATCACTATGATCTTGCTCTTCTGAGCATCTCTTACCTTTACTAATAAAGGAATCAGTCTGTCTCCCTCTATGGTGTCTACCCTCCATCTTTTCGCCAATGTGTTCCATCGCGCATCTTGAAACGCCCTGATTAACTTTATCACCCTTTCCTGACTTCGTTCTCTTTTCCTCGCATGTGCTGCTCTCATCCATGCGTCTAGCGCTTCGAACTGTGTTGGTGTGGGTGGAGGTCGCAACACAGTCATCACTGCTCTCAATTGGTGCAGTACATCAAATCTGAATGAACCATACAGTGGGAAAGCCAAATCTCCCTCCTTCTCAGTAATCTTTTGCCAATTTTGAAGTCAAATTATAGTATGGAGCCCTACATTCGTGGCCATGTAATGGGCTGGGGTATCCTCGGGTGGTGCCTCTTCCCCCACTCGAGTTACCACTCCTCTATCTCCCCTGCAAAGATCCCGCAATACCTTAAAACATTTCATGATGAAATCAACTGTTTTACCCACCAAATGTTTTTCGCTCTACTTCCTGATGGTGATCAACCAATCCCAGCGCGGCTTTACACTAACCGACCTATCACAGCGCGGCACACTTCAACGTCACTCCTTCTCCTCACTCAGCAGTTCCCCTCCTTCACAATCCGTATCTACCACACTCACACTCTTCACTCATAGAATCAAGTAACTGTTTGTCCACCAAACGACCGAACAGTCACATAACCGACTGTCTGTCCATCAAACGACCAGACAGTCACAAGTAATTGTCTACCTCAATCTGGCAACTGTTTGTCCGCGAAACGACCGGACAACTGCCTCAGACCATCTGCCCACAAACGGCTGATAGTCGTACAACTAATCGATAGGATCCAATCACTCGATCTTCCATGCACAGTAACCCACGAACCGCGTTGGTCACTCAAACACTCACACTCTCCTTCCCTATCACGAGTGGGTCTGTCGATGACGTCTCACGACTCCCACAATCAATGGTTAGACAATTACAACTCTGGGTGCCTTCCATACCAAAATCTATCTATCCCGGGATCTTAGGCTGCTCCTTGAGCCTGACATCAAACAACACAAATCAGATGGACCGCGCGCTCAGTCCAAAACCACAGTCACTCGACTTTCATCCCAACTCCGCAAGACATCACACAATCAGTTCATCAACGCAATCTAACAGACATACATCCCTATTCATACTCACTCCACCGTGAACTGCTGTTCCCGTCGCACCGTCACTCTTCGTCCGCTTCCACCAGGCGCCGTCGTCCTCCGCTCTCGATCCTCTGGACGACCATCTCTTGGGCTCTATGAATTGTATGACTATCTTTTCCCTACCTTCTCCTCTTACTGCAGAGATAACCGCCCTCTCGCTACCAACTGATAAGGCCGGGTTCCGCTACCAGAATTTAACTAGGAACCCTAGGTCAATGGATCTTTTGTTACCTGCTGAGAAGTGTAAAGGGGAGAAATAACTCAATTAAGGCAATCCAATTTATTCCGATGACTATGACTCAAAGGATCACAGACGCCGAACTCCAATTTAGTGGGTTTATTACAATGCCAAAAACAACTGAACGTACAAGCACCTCAGAACGAGGTTGTAAAAGTACATAGGAACTAATACAAAGCCATACCTACGAGTGAGTCTAATCCGATAGATCATGAAAAGAATGAAAAGTTCCAAAAACAGAACACAGGCAAGGACTGCCCCAACATCTAAGTCAGACTTCATCTGCGGCTGAAAAGTAAAGAGCATTAGACTATCCCTACTCTATCTCTAAAGTGACGTCCCTACTTAGCATTTCGCAGCCAAGATCAATCAAAGGTGTCAGCTCGTGAAGACTTCCTATGAAGTACACTCACGTTGTATGGGTTGATCTCTCTACCCCTTCTACTAACTCCCTTCTTCTTCTCTCTCATCCCTCTTCTCCTAACTCATCCCTCGGGACACTATCCCTAATACAAAATGCACAGATGTAAAACACGCCCACAGATCACCTCATCTCACTGGACAGTTCTCATAGGTAAATTTCCACCGTCTTCCTCACTCCATCCAAGTTTGCTCGATGACCTTGATTCCCAGGCCTCCTCAGTGAGATAGAACACCGACTCCCAATTATCGACATTCCGTTCACAAAGTATCACTTCTCCTCCATGCCTAACTCCTAAAACAAAAGGCGTTAGTTTAACTTAACAAAGGCAGCTTCTTCCACCTGGAACGGAAACGTGAGAACAGAACAACCTTGCATGTACATGAAATTCGCTGACTACCTCTAAATACGAGAGCCTACCAGGGAAATTACATTTTCAGGCCTACACAAATCGGCCAACATAAGAATAAACGAATAGGCCTTCAATTACACAAAAGTGAACATTTCATTTAGGCCTTTAAACATCAAATTATACACACAAGTTAACAGAGCTTTGCTTTGCAAGCATCTACAATTATTACACGTTAAACACAATTCATCATCTCCACGTGCAGATTCTAACATGATGCACGTTTAAATCAAAATGCATTACAATAGACATAGGCTTTTAATTAGGCAATTGCAATACGCTAAAGGTTACTCTTTTCCAAGCATAAATGTAATTTAGTTTCTTTTACATGGCACGAAACAATTTCTATCATTTCACTTACAGATCATTATTACAACACTTTCCTAATGACCAAATGTTAATACAACACAGGAATATATGCGGGTGCAGACTATCCGTGATTATGATGCACCCTTACAATTTTAGAGCACCATCGCGCTCCATCAGTCCTGACATGTCTCCTGCAGTGTTCTGCCCTTCTGCATAGAAGATCTTGTTGGTTGGTTGCCAGCCAGCTAGGCCGTTAAAAACCTTGTGATGCTTGAGCAGCTTATTCACGTAGGACTATCATCAGTGCTTAATTTGAGCCGGTGATTTCCGGTTCTCTACACCGGCACTTAATTGTTAACACCAGAGCTTGTGACAGTCTTTCACAAGGTGGCGATGTCTGGCTAATTTAGAGATGACCACAACAACAGTTAATTATTAATTCAATGTACATTAAAAAATTACTATTGCCTGCAGCCCAAGCCATTCTTTTAGCTTTGAGGGGCTCAAATAGTCTGAATTGTCACATTTCTAGGAGTGTGATGATTCGTAGTTGTGTTGCTACTATCATTGGCAGCATGGCAGGGGCATTATGTGGTGCAAGCTGCAGTGGCCTCCCGACGAAAACCCTGGCACTTATTTTTTTTAGAAATTCAACACTGACTATCACAACACACGTTTAGCTGGCTTGGCACTCCTCTTGTACTCATAGCCAGGGGCCAGCTTTTCTCCACAGTGGGCAGTACAGCCTAGACGTCTTGTGGGCATGTCACAGTTGGAAGGTTTCTTCCAGGACCCTGGGCTCGTTCTGGATAAAACAGCAACTTCCCAATTCACGTTCCTGGTTACATATACCTTTATAATGGTGTACAATAGCTGTTTCAGAAGTGCAGGTGAGTAGTAAGTTTGCACCAGCCTAATCTTGCTTATTGTCGGGCATTTTGCATTACAGTTGTGATGCATAGTATCCGAAATTACGCTATGATGTCACATCGCATAATTGAAATTTCGCACACGATAAAAAGGCATTGCAGGTACAGGGGAACAATGTTAGAAGGCTTTCTGAACATGAGCAATGGTTGTACATTCTTATTTGGCAACGGGCGAAGTAAATTGAGCAAACCTAATTTTGAGTTAATTTCTTTACTAGGAGCATTAGTAGGACAACCTTTGAACTTGAAATCATGCCATTGAGATTGAAGGTACTGCACATAGCAACTTCCTCTTCCAGGCCTGTAGATTCCTCCCTCTTCTTTGATGAATCCTTACTTATTTGGGATTTGGACACTGGAGGGAAGTCATCATGTTTTGTTTGTAATCTCTGTTGCGTCATTCATTCTTGGATGTTTTGCATATTTGGGGTGGGAATCAAGTAAGTGCAGTTCAGTTCTTTGCAAAATATTTCTGTTTGATGCACTGACGATTGAGGAAGCACCACTTTTTTCCAATTTGTGTGGTCGATATATTTCCTCCTTTTCCTTGTTTTTTTGTCTAGATGTTTTATTATATTGTGGTGTTTTACTGTTTGGGCCCTAGTCTGCTGTTGGGCATAGATGTTTTTCTCAGTTTTTTCAATGTATTTTTCACATTTTCACTGCTGCTGTGCTAGAGATATTTTAGGAGCCTGTGGATGGCCTTGAATTCATCCTATGTTTGTGGTATTTTCATCTGCATAGGCCTGTTGGTCGTTTGAGGTGTGAGGGAGATGGGTCCAAACCCAGCAAGCCATTTTCCTTTGTTCTTCTTCTTTTCCCTTGCCATGTGCTTGTCCGCCATTTTGAGAGTGCATAAGGGTGATAGAGAGAGACAGAGAAAGAGAGAGAGAGGGAGGGGTAGCTAATTAATGTATATTGCCTCCAACATTTAAAAGTATTTTGCTGGGGTAATTGCTGCCTAGGGCTGTTTGTGTTGTGGCCACATGAGCAATGTTATTTTGACCCTTTGTTGTCAGTTTCCATCTGCTTTGGTGCCATACATAACTTACAGGGCCCTTTTAGGATCCACAGATATTGTATAATATTTTATTTTAATTGATATTTTACTTTCTTGATGCTGCTTCACTGGTGGTGTATGGATCTGTGGCAAGGCCTAGGCACATTTTGAGCATATATTTGTGCAATCCTTGCCCTGCAATGCTCTAAGGGTTTGTTGTTGGTGGAAGATGGGTGGGGCTGCAGGGCAGGCAGGAATTTTATCTGTGTCCTCCATGTGTCCTCCTTCCATGCCATGTGCTCATGCACCATTTAATGAAACCAATGTGTGTATGTGTGTGTGTGTGTGTGTGCGCGTGCATATGTGTTTGTGCATATGTGTGTGTGAGTGGGTGGGAGTGTGTGCATGAGGGTATGTTTAATATTTTCAATTAATCTAATTGATTTTTGAAGTATCATCCATGTTGTCATTTGGGATGGATAAAACCTATCTGCATAGGCCTCTGCTTGTGAATTAGTGGTATTATGTCAGCCTCGTTGTCATGGCTTAGACCAGTGAGTCAGACATGAGATTGTCTCTGCAAATGTAGTCTGCCTTGCAAATTCAACTAGAAAAAGAGCCTCCTACCTACCTGATCCTCCTGATGAAGGAGCTAAGCAGGGATTTGGTCTTGCGGCACCACATGATGCTGCCCTTGTTGTAGAGCAGTATGTTGCACTTACTTTTGAGTCATACACAGTCTTCACCATCTCCTCCTCCAAGTATATAAGAAGGCAAGCTAACACACTGCTGGACTTGGCCCTTTCTGCAGGGACATCCACAAACTTTTTGCCTTCACCCTCCTGTTTTCTGAACCCATTGTTGTTGACTTTTTGGACTCCGCACAGTTTACCACTGCTAATCAGTGCTAAAGTGCTTGAGCTCTCGCCCTTAAACATGGTCAAATTGGCTTACAGCCGATTAGCACATTTAATTTACATGTAAGCTCCCAGTAAAATGGTACTACCTGTACCCAGGTCCTGTAAATTAAATGCTACCAGTGGGCCTACAGCACTAATTGTGCCACTCACTTAAGTAGCCTCAAGTTTCAAGTTTACTGATGGTTCAAAATATAAGCTTTCATCATCAAAGCACATAAAATAGTCACATTAAACGATCTAAAACAATTTGACTAAAATATACACAAATATAGCATTAACATGTTTTAAGTTAAAAGCATGTATATACAAAACAATCCATTAACTGTACATCTGCTCAGCTGCCTAATGAGAGTTAGCCTGGGGAGTTGGTTAATAGCTTTTGTCTCATTGTCCAAGCTGTATGCAAAAACTTCGACACTACCACTATCCCTGAAGTGTCACTTTTGCAGATTCTGTAAGCTTCTTCCCTGACTGCTGGACTGAAGGATCAGCACAGGATGACTATCCACCTGCATCTGGCTTTAGTGTATGGGGAGGGCAGAATAATAATAAATGTTCATCGTTTGCAAGGCGGTTTTGCAGTAGAAACAGTGTTGAGACCTCTGATACGAGCCCCCCAATGTGGCAGTAAAAGCCGCTACTGGGAGTGTCTCATACCTGACCTGCAAAAAAACTGATAGTTAACGGCCCAGGTATATAGAATCTAGAAACTCCTGAACCTTGCTTGTAGATTTGTGGAGCAAGAAAGCACTTGTTAGGCTGCCTATGATGTTTCGATGGTCCCTGCTAATGGCAGCTTTCACATAGACCAATTTTTTACTAGCTGTGTGTCGCCTGGACGGATGGAGGTTGGTTCTTTCCATAATTTTCCTTAGCCCAAGTCCGACCATGCTTTTCTCATGGAAACCAGCCATTTGATTTTTACAGTTAGATTTGTTCCTAAAATATCTGCTAACCCCTCTCTGAAATGGACTAATTCGCTAGTACTCCAGGGGGTCTATTTACTAAGATTTTGCAAGATGTTTGTGTCACAAAAGTGACACAAATCGATGCAAAATCATTTTTACCTTTTTACTTTCCAGCGCTAAACTTGTTTAGCATTGGAAAATCACTTCAAAGTAACACAAGGCAGCTCATAGCGTTGATTTGCATTACTTGGCGCTAAGGAGGCATGGGCGTTCCCATGTAACTACCAAAGCATTCAGACTCTTAGCCCTATTTACTTAAAAAGTAGACAGCGTTTAGCATCTGAAAATAGCGCCCTTTTTAAGTAGGCACTATGGAGGAGAAATTCTTTAATTTCTCCTTCCTTTTCTGACTTTGTATGTGTGCTGCACTGTACAGCACACATACAAATTGGGAAATGGTTTAAAGTTAGTCTGAGCATAGTATTTTGTACTGGAAGGCTATCCTTCCTGTACAAAACCTATGCTAGAAAAAGTGTTGGAGCAAGAACACACCCATGGCTCACACCTTGATTGACTGGGATAGACTCAGTTAGCTCTCCACTTGTGTCACACCTAGCTCTAGCAAAGTTCCCTATGTGACATAGGATGATTATGTGCAGTAAGCTTGGGGGAACCTCCATCCCTCGAAGCATCCCCCACAATTTGCCCCTAGGCACTAAGTCAATTGCGGCGCAAAGATCGATAAACATCATAAAGAGTTCACCTTTGGCCAGGTCCACCATCCTCCATTTAACAAGGAGGCAACGGAAGGCCTGGTTAACAGCACTAGTCTTGTGCCTGAAGCCTGCCTGCCTGCAAATTTGAAAGGATATGGTTCTCTTCACACCAATTTAAGAGCCGCTCCAAGACCTGTTTACAAAAAGCCTTCTGCAAGATATCATGAGGCTAAGTGGGCAATAATTTGAGGGGATTCTGGGATTCCCCTTTTAAAAACTGGGGCGATCTCAGTACCCTTCCAGGACATGGGAATGGCCTCTTCTTTTAAAATGCAAAAACAACAATTGATGGACAGAATGCAGAACAATGTCATACATTCACCCCAGTACAGAGATCTGGGCCTAAATCCATCGTTTTTTTGCTCACCATACCATTCCAGTTTGAACCCAGCCATATGCAAATCAGTCTTGACCCTGTGCCCAATGGGAACAGTCCAGCCCGAACTGCCAGGCCAGGTCCTCCCTGGACTGGAAACAAGCATCCTAGGACCGGTTTCGGGGTTTCACCCCACTTCAGCCAGGATAGCTTGACTCCAGTGGCATGGAGAGCACGGGACCCACGTCTGGGCATACCCGTCCCACTCGGGGTGACAAATGCAAAAACAACAATTGATGGACAGAATGCAGAACAATGTCATACATTCACCCCAGTACAGAGATCTGGGCCTAAATCCATCGTTAAACTGGGGTGGCATGGTGAGCAAAAGAATGATGGATTCAACCCAGATCTCTTGACTGGGGGTGAATGTTTTGATTGTTCTGCATTCCGTCCATCAATTGTGTGTCTTTTGCTCTTCTTTTAAAATGGCATTAGATACGAAACTTATATAAGGTACCCAGACAGCTTGATCGGATTTAAAAAGATCAGCAGGGATCTTGTCAAGCGCTGCACCATACCTTGTCCAAAGGAGGCCACTGCGAGGTCGGTTTCCTCCAGGGGAAAAAATTACTGGTTGAAATTGTGGTTTGGCTGGGGGTTGGCATCCCTGGCTGCAACCACTTCCTCCAATTCTAGGGTGTTGAATACAAATTTTGAAAATGGGTGACCCATTCACGAGGTAGAATTGAGGACGGTTTGATGAACCTCCCGTTTTCAGGCTAACCAAAGACCAGAATTTCTTCTGGTCATTGGTTGTTGCAGCGTCCAAAAGCTCCAGCCAAATACTATTTCCCCAATTTGTTCTGGCGTCCATTAATGCGGCCCGATAGGTCACCCTATTTTTTCTAATGTTCTGGATGGCTCCTTTTATAATGCTTCCAACAGCCTCGCCTTGGAGATTTTACAGGCCTTACTGAACCAGCCCTGGGGGAGTTGATTGGGAGCGCCTCGATGTTTCCTTCATAAATATATCCCTTAACATTTGGAATACTGCTTTGTGCTCAGTTAGCATCAGTGCGTTATTCCCCCGATTTGCTTGCATGTTATCCATGTGAGTGACAAGATCTATATGTAAATCCATGACTATTTTTGATGAGGAACTCAATGCTTCCCACTTAACGTTCCTCCTATTGTTTGTTACTTCTAGTGTAAACTGGGGACTGTCTGCGTCAGAGATGTGGGGCAATATCACTGGCTGTTTCAATTTTAGTATTTGAGGATTATGGTCGCTTTCGGCTCGTTCTACCAATGACATGTCTCCCAATTTGCTCCATAGTCTCACATCCAGAAGGACGTAATCAATGGTGCTGTAATACAACACTCTTCTGAATGTGGGCACCCATGATTTGTCTGAAGGTGCACACAGCCCTTGAGCCAAAGTAAGTTCCACCACTTGAAGGGGCGCACTGGAGAGATTTTTCTTGTTGGTGCTATAAGGTCAGGAATCCCCCCATATCGAATCCTCCATTCAGGACCAGTCTTAAGTAGCCCTTTAAACATGTCTCAGGCCTGCCCTTTCAGCCTGTGTTTTCAGTTTAAACTGCCATTTCGACCTGGCAAAATAAACCTTTTGCAGGCCCAAATCTCTCTTTTAATAGACATAAGGCACCCCTGGGTAGGCCCTAAACAGCCCATATGACCGGGTGCAGTGTATTTACAAAATTGGACATGTACTTTTAACTTTTACATGTCCTAGTAGTGAAAAACTCTTATATTCGTTTTTCACTACTGCAAGGCCTGCCTCTCCCATAGGTTAACATTGGGATACCTTATTACATTTAATAAGTGATAACTTTCAAATGGGAGCAAGTAGACAGGTCGAGTTTGGTGTCTAAAGAACTGGAATTTAAAACCATCTTTAATGGTAATATTGGATTCTGAAAATGCCACTTTTAGAAAGTTGAAAACCAACCAAACCCAGATCTGTACCTGGGAATACTAAGTGCACTACATATAAGTCACTTAACTCTAAGTGGACATAAACTTAACACTCCATTTGAACAAATAATTGCAAATGAAACAGTTCTTAAACTCAGTAAACCACGAATGAATCACTGTATCCAATCTTCCAGAAATTGATCAGACGTGAAGAGTTGTTCAATCTGCTTTTAATGCCGAGTTTTGCAGATGAAATCAAATCCACGAAGGAAACTCAAAACTGCTTAGCATACAGCAAGATGATCAACAGAATGATTTCTCCCAATGCATTTCGGGCTTTTTCAATAGCCCTTCTTCAGGGGAATCTAGAAACATTAACATCTGAATCAATGGAAATAACTGCTAATGGATCATGCAGTAATACAAATAAATACAGAATAAGAAGAGCTCATAGTTGGGGCAGGGCAAATGTACAGGATTTAAACAGGCTGAGGGCTTGGAAACTCACATAAGATAACAAAAAGTGCTCAAACGAAGGCATAGAATGCACAAAAAAAAGAAGCTGATAGCGGTGTTGTCTCCAGGTTATAAACAAAAGAAAAGAAACCTCCGTGCCATATCATGCTTATGCTAAAAGTGCTACCAAACTAAGCCATGGACCCCTTCGTGTACATGCTCTAGTGAGATGGAATGCGGTAAACATAATGAATCGGCATACCTCTACCGATAAACGTCAAGCCGACTGACACAATGTCAAAACACTCTCAACTGTAAGGAAAATACAACATCAAAGTCAAAGCGGGTCTTCATGCAAATTTGTGTAAAATACTGGTAGCTTGCTGATGTCTTACCAGATTAAGAAATCGTGCAAAAGTAACGCCGAAAGTCAGAAGTGTACCAGTAGGCCCAGATGCGGTGAACGCAGTGAACGCACCAAGTGTGTGACTCAGTGCGCATGATTCAAAAGTTTAAAGAACGCCGGTGAAGACGTTCCTGACGTCCATCGTGGCTCTAGAAATAGGACTAAACATAGAGCGTTGTATTCAGTGATAAAAGTTAATAAAGTTACTCAAATACGCTCAGAAATCTACAAATAGTGAATAAAATAGTTAGATCATGCGAAAGTGCTAAAAAAATTTTTTTTAAAGTCTGAAATTTCAAATATAAAATTTAAATGAAGGTTAAGTGAGCAAATGGCGAGTGAACGAATCAAGGTTAAGTGAACAATGAACACTCTACAATTCTAGAAGAACAAAACTGCGTACCTGCTCTAATAGAAAGAATATACCTATCTAATGAATGTAGTCCCAATCTAGTGCAACAGGACAAAACATATGTCTAGTACAATAGATAAAAAAAGGAAACATGAAGAATGAGACAGGGGTGGATGATACAGGTGGAGGTAACAAAAATCAATAGCATAAACATGCAATATCCCAATGTGGGAGAAAACCTAAAAACAAAAAGTGTCGTCAATGAATAAAGTATGAAAATGTAAATACAAGTGAATCCATACAATGATGTCTATCCACAGTACCCTTTCACAAAAAACACGACAGTTCAAATTTATCATTGAGCCCTTTCGGAGAAAGGGTTTCCATGAACCATATCCAATGTGTCTCACGTTGAGATAACAATCTAGACATGTCTTTCTCTGGTAGGACATTTACCATTTCTAGGACACTGAATCTTAATTGGGCTATGGTATGGTTATGAGCCAACCAATGTTGTGCAAGTGGTGAACTAAGAGTCTTGGTCCTTATTCTACTCTTATGCTCAGTTATCCGAGTGCGTAATGCCCTTTCAGTCTTTCCAACATAGTGTGAGCCACATGGGCATTTGATGACATAAATGACATGATGACTGTTGCAATTAGCCGTGAAATTGAACATGATGTTATTAACAGATCGTGGACGAGGCATGCTCTTACCCACCATGACATTATTACAATGAGAACAATTCAGACATTTAGTCATCCCATTATGAGGCACTGGAATCTTTCCCACAGGTTGTGTCAAAATCTCCTTTAGATTACGTGAACGTTTGTACGCAAATAAAGGGGTAATCGCTGCGCTTTAACAATATCATTAACATAACATACCATGAAATTCCGGTTCAGATTGAAGAAGATCCCAACGATTCAATACTATTCTCTTAATCAAATGAGAATGAGTAGAATAAGTGGAAACAAACACCTCTCTAGGCATAGTTTGCTTCTTTTGAGTCTTTTTTAGTAGATAATTTCTGTCCAAGGACAGAGCTCGAGCCTCAGCTTGATCAACTACCTCATGAGGGTAACCCCTAGCCAAAAATGTGTGTTTATATTCCTGAAGAGTCTTACAACAAAGATCAGGATCAGAGGTTATCCGCCTGATCCTCGTAAATTGGGAATATGGTAGATGCCGCTTTAAAGACCAAGGATGAAAACTCTGATACAGCAAAGAATTGTAGCGGTCAGTAGATTTTCTAAATACCCTAGTAGAAACAGTAGTGCCCATTCGTTCCATGCAAACGTCCAAATATGTGATACTCTGGGAATCTATGGTGAACGTGAACTGAATTCTTGGATTCTTATTGTTCAATTGCATGAGCCGGCTTTCCACATCACTGCGTGTGCCCTGCGAAATGATTAAGATGTCATCAATGAAACATCGATATACTAACAAGTGTCTTGTCCAATTGGTGTCAGAAAGAATATGTTCCATTTCAAAGTTCATCATAAAGATGTTGGCGTAGCTGGGGGCACCTGAAAAACCCATCGAGGTACTGTTTGCTTGAAGATAAAACCGATCCTTCCATTTAAAATAACTGTGAAATAAACAAAAGTGTAGGAGTTCAAGCAAAAAATCTTATTAGCTTGAGGTACCTCATGTTCCAGTAGAGCCCACTCAATCGATTCAGTACCTTCAAGATGGGGTATCGAGGTGTACAAAGCCACCACGTCCACCGTACATAACCAAATCTCTCCAGCATCAGGAAACTGGACCTCCTTCAAGATCTGTAACAAGTGAGTAGTATCTCGCAAGTACGACGGACTTGCTTGAACAATAGGTTGTAAAAATGTGTCGAGATACTGACCCAATGGTTCGTAGATAGAACCACAACCAGATACAATTGGTCTGAGGGGAGGATTCAACAAATCTTTGTATATTTTCGGGAGCATATATAACCCCGGTCTACGCGGGTAACAAGTCCACAAGAACTCTTTTGTTTTGTCAGAAATCCATTTCATGTCAATGGCATGAGACAATATGGATGAGAGCAAAGTTTGGAAAGATGCAGTCGGATCTTCAAGCAAAGGTAAATAAGTAGATTCATCTTTCAAAATAACCTCAATTTTGTCTTCATAGAATTTACGATACATTACCACTAGTGCGCCCTCTTTATCAGCCTTAGTGAAATGTAAAGTTTCATTCATCTTCAGTGTTTTTAAAGCTGCACTCTCACTTTTGGACTAGTTTAATGACGTTGAAGGCTTAACTGGCAATTTTGACAAATCTTGTTTAACAAGAGTCTCAAACGTATCTATGATCTTATGTGAAATAGGGGGTGAGAAAGTGCTCTTGGGCTTAAATTCACGATATTCGAAGCCTTGTTCAGCCTTAGGTTCTGTATTCATAGTGGAGAAAAAGTAGCGAAGACGCAATTTCCTAGTGAATTTGTACAGAGCAATGTCTGAATCTAGAGGTTTAGAGTGAAACGTAGGTACAAAGGAACTACCTTTGTTCAAACCTGCTAGTTGATTCTTGGTCAGATTCTGAGATGAAATGTTAATCACTAGTGTTTCTTTTGGCGTCTCAATGTGCCTGATTTTACTGAATCTATGCCCTCTGCGGGTTTGGCTGTTTCTACGATTGGTTGATTCGGAGGATTGTTTGCTGCGGGGCTGATCTCAAAAAAAGACACCTTAGGAGCACTAGATCCAGCTGTCACAATGGCACTTGTGATTGTGGATGAAGTGGAAGGAACTGGTGGACGAGTTAATTGGGTCTCACTTATTGAAGCTAAACTCTCTTCAGAAGAAGTCGTCCCTGATTTGCTCCAATTGCGTTTTTGAGCGTATATCTCAGCCCAGGAATAAACCTCATCTAGTTTGTAGTCTATCGTGTTGCGACAAAACTTCCTGATCTTACGTTCATGAATTTCTTTGGCATATATATCGAGTTTTGAGTTGATTTCAACCAAAGTAGATTGCCATGCTTCTGCTTCCATGCGAAGAGTTAATGCTTCTTGCAATTCTTCTATTTCCAGCTCTAAACCTACTAAGCCCTGAGACAATTCTTCCACTATTAATAAGATAAGGTCCAAGGAACACTTATTTAAAATAGCGTCCCACCTATCCATACATTTTTTATTCATCTTGTAAAGCATAGGTTTAATCGCTAGGCATAACCCTCTGGGTATCCTGCTTGCTTTGTGGTATTGAATAAGGGTTGTCGCGTGCAATCGCTGATTTATTTCTCTACGCATCAAGTATTCTGTCTTATTTGCTGGTGTACTGGTCCATGAGATATATCAAATGACCTGACCTCTCTAATGAGCCCATAAATATCCTTTGCTTCCGAGGATGTGTAAGCTTTAGTTTCAGCTTTATTTTCAGTGAGGTGCAAAATGTCCTCGAACGACATGATTGTGGTGCAAAATTCGCTGTTAGGCAGCAATGGTTGAAAAACAACAAAATAAATTTACAGTTGGAATGCACTCTTTTAAACTAGTTCAAACAAAATAATCATTTCTTCCAAAATACATATGAATACAGTGTGCACCTAGTGAGGTGGCTCTGCCAGCCACCGGATTCAAATTGAAAACCAACCAAACCCAGATCTGTACCTGGGAATACTAAGTGCACTACATATAAGTCACTTAACTCTAAGTGGACATAAACTTAACACTCCATTTGAACAAATAATTGCAAATGAAACAGTTCTTAAACTCAGTAAACCACGAATGAATCACTGTATCCAATCTTCCAGAAATTGATCAGACGTGAAGAGTTGTTCAATCTGCTTTTAATGCCGAGTTTTGCAGATGAAATCAAATCCACGAAGGAAACTCAAAACTGCTTAGCATACAGCAAGATGATCAACAGAATGATTTCTCCCAATGCATCTCGGGCTTTTTCAAAAGCCCTTCTTCAGGGGAATCTAGAAACATTAACATCTGAATCAATGGAAATAACTGCTAATAGATCATGCAGTAATACAAATAAATACAGAATAAGAGGAGCTCATAGCTGGGGCAGGGCAAATGTACAGGATTTAAACAGGCTGAGGGCTTGGAAACTCACATAAGATAACAGAAAGTGCTCAAACGAAGGAGTTGAATGCACACAAAAAAAGAAGCTGATAACGGTGTTGTCTCCAGGTTATAAACAAAAGAAAAGAAACCTCCGTGCCATATCATGCTTATGCTAAAAGTGCTACCAAACTAAGCCATGGACCCCTTCGTATACATGCACTAGTGAGATGGAATGTGGTAAACATAATGAATCGGCATACCTCTACCGATAAACGTCAAACCGACCGACACAATGTCGAAACACTCAACTGTAAGGAAAATACAACATTAAAGTCAAAAGGCCGCGGGTCTTCATGCAAATTCGTGTAAAATACTGATAGCTTGCTGATGTCTTACCAGATTAAGAAATCGTGCAAAAGTAACGCCGAAAGTCAGAAGTGTATCAGTAGGCCCAGACGCGGTGAACGCACCAAGCGTGTGACTCAGTGCGCATGATTCAAAAAGTTTAAAGAACGCCGGTGAAGACGTTCCTGACGTCCATCGTGGCTATAGAAATAGGACTAAACATAGAGCATTGTATTCAGTGTTAAAAGTTAATAAAGTTAATCAAATACGCTCGAAATCTACAAATAGTGAATAAAATAGTTAGATCATGCGAAAGTGCTAAAAAAATGTTTTTTTTCAAAAGTCTGAAATTTAAAATATAAAATTTAAATGAAGGTTGAGTGAGCAAATGGCGAGTGAACGAATCAAGGTTAAGTGAACAATGAAACCTCTACAATTCTAGAGGAACAAAACTGCGTACCTGCGCTAATACAAAGAATATACCTATCTAATTAATGTAGTACCAATCTAGTGCAACAGGACAAAACATATGTCTAGTACAATAGATAAAAAGGAAACATGAAGAAGCGAGACAAGGGTGGATGATACAGGTGGAGGTAATATACAAAACCTGAGGTACCCCTTAGTATTTAATTTGTGTGGTCTGGGAGAAAAGGGGAAACAAAAATATAGATATATACACAACCTCCCACTCGACCAACATATATTGTACAATGGCTAGATTAAGCTCTAACAGGGCTGTCCCTTTGTTATAAGTATCAATAGGTACAACAGAGATGCATTAATTCATATCTGTATTTGTATTCTTCCTTTGTAGATATATTGCAAAGTTTATAGACCATATTTTTCATTTGTATTTTTTCAAAGTATTATAAAACCATAATTTTTCTGTGTTCATATATACAGTGCAGATCATAAATAGTTCAACATTGATACAATTTTCTTAAATGTGCAAATAAAGCATAATTGTGCATTTTATACATACAAATAACATGTTTGAGCATGTCCCCTTACCATTATCACATATAAACTAACCTCACATACAGTCATTACATACCAGACATACACATACACACATCACATTCATTATTTTTAAGCTTAAATATGGCTTGCAACATGAAACTCATGGCGAAAAATCCTTCATTATTATCCATGGTTATGCCGCCAGCTGGAAAGTAATCAGGCCGATGCACGTTTCAGTGGATAAATATACTTGAATCCACCTTCCTCAGGACCGCTTGCTTTCTTTAAAATAATGCAGCGGAGGTTGGATGGGGGAATCTAAAAGCAAAAAGGGATCAGAGTCATTTATAGCGCCCTACAATAATTTCTTTTAAGGAAGTATAAATAGCAACTACTGCTCTGTAAGTAAACATCTAAAGAGTATAGCAAGAGTCAAGACCATGCTGAGCATACCACACCGTGAATTGAGTATAGGTTGAAGGAAAGAAAATAAGAAGAAAAGAATTCCTTAAAATTTGAGAGATTAGATGCTTGCCTAAGGCCTGACTCTCTCATAGCATCCTACATTCAAAAAGTCAGTTCTAGGATGGTAATACCTTATAACCCACCTTTCCATTTAATTCATTTGTGCATGTAACTAAGATAGTATAACTAACCGATAAATCTGAGTCCGGTCGAATTAGCTTACACAATGGCAGGGCCAGATGTCCGACATAAATGCCTCTGGAGGTATTTTCAATTGATAAGAATGTTCCCATATGCTGTGATTGCTCCAACTTGAGTATTCACTATAACAATATGACAACAGTATCGGTTACCTATGTGGTTAATTTCTTGTAAACAGCAAAAATTCTAATGTCCCAGTCTGTTATTGTTTACCTTATAGGTCTTTAGTACTCTTTTCTTTTGGTGACTCATTGGCAATATAAATGCTGCCCACTCTGAGATAGATGAGCCAATTTCTTTATAGTGGCGGCTATGATGAGTCCAGTATTATTATAAGACTGCACTTCTTTGCGCTATCGGAAAGAGAGTATAGGGACATAAATAATAATGCAAAAAATGTGACAACCCTATATTATGATCTTCTGAACCTTATTCTACTTCTTAAGTTCAGTGTATGTCAAAGATGTCGGTGGCTGAGGCTCGCAATGTGTATCTCCTTATTATTGTCAAAGAGGGAGATATCCACAATAGTTTCAGTTACAAGTGGTGCATTTCCTTTGAGCATGCTAAAAAGTGGAAAACGCCTGTAAGTCCAAAGCCTTGCTCATACATGTGCAGGAAATGTGTTTGGTACATGTAATGTTACCAAACATGTCGATTACTGTATTAGGCTGCCGCTTATATACGCAAACAAGAAACTGACGGGGGAAACCTGCAACCTTTGACCTCTCCCCTCCTTGTTCCTAAGTTTACAGTTAGAGCTAGACTAATCTGATCGCTAAAGCCTCAGCGTACCGCGAAACTGTTTCACTTATTGACGAGCCTGAAACGCTGGCAAGGGAGCCCCAATATCGCTAAAACCTCAGAGTAGCCCCGAAACCGCAAAACTATTTCACTTATTCCACGAGCCTGAAACGCTGACAAGGCGGCCCCAATATGAACAAAATTTAAATCTTTGTACCTTTAGTGAGTAACGTCTTCTCTCCCCGGACTTCCGAGATGCCCCTGGCCCCCCAGCTCAGGAAAAAGGAACTAGACGCCATTGAGCGCCTACATGATATACGTGCCTTGGGCACGTGATGTGTTTCGTCACAATAGCACTATTAGAAATCTAGTTCAACACAAGCGCCATCTTAGTGTGGCTTAGAAAGCCTAACGCTGTTTCTCTATTGATAAAACAATCTTCTGTGGACATCCCCTAATGTAGTATTTTATTAAGGAGACTAAGAGAAAAAGGATATTTCACAAGGGCACACTATTCGCAAAGACAAAGGATAATCAAAAAGAAGGAATCACCTATTGTAAAAGCATAAACCCCATATGCCTATTTTACGGTGACTATTTTGAGCCTAATAGACCATTATTTTTTGTAAGATATTAAATGTCAGATCGAAACATGATAGCAATTCAGAAACAATTCAACTTTCTTACCCGTAGCTTTATTGGAAAACTAATACAACACAGGCGCCATCTTAAAGTGGCTTAAAAAGCCTTACGCTGTATCACTGTTGATTAAACTATTTTCTATAGAGATCCCTTAATGTTATGTTTTATACGGGATACTGAGAGAGAAGGGATATTGCCCAAGGGCACACTATTGGCAATGCCAAAGTATAATCAAAAAAGAAGAATCACCTGTTTATAGAGCGTAGGTCTCATATGCCTATTTTACAGAAGGTATTCTGAGCACATGATGACATGATGGCAATTCAGAGACAGTTATCTAAGTGTGTGATGTCTCAATTAGAACCGCAGGGCTCGCTGCTGAGACTATAATGTATAGTATCTCAGTTTTAACCTAATAAGTTTAAGGATACATAAACCTCATGTGTTTGTCTAACAATAGATATTATAGACTTAAAAGCCCATTGGTCTACATGTAGATGTTGATTAAATCATGACATCATAGCAATTAGAGGATATGGTGTTACATAGTTACAAGCTGAGGACTCTCTAGTGGGACAAAGCAAAGACCCTAATTTGGTGTCGTACTGGTGATCGATCAACTAATTTTCCATATTATTTCTTCGTTTAGGCCCTCCTTTACAGTATTAAGAGTGAAAATCCAATACGTCTCTCTCAGTTTGCGCGTGTCCGTCTCGTTTTTGCCTGGTTTCGTTTTGACCTTTTCAAGGATCAACCAACGTAAGTCTTTCTCTGTGTGTGCATGCTCGATGCAGTGCTGTACTAGGGGAGATGCCAGTTTCTTTGTTTTAATTGCTGATCTATGCTCTGAGTAGCATGTGCGAAACTCTCTTCCTGTTTCCCCAACATATCCCTGATCGCAGGGACACAGGATGAGATAGATAACATTATAGCTCCTACAGTTGGTCTGGTCTGATAATTTACCTGAGCGACCTTTATAGGTCCACTGTTCGGTAACTATAGCTGTTTCACACGCTACACATGTACCACATCTGTGGTTGCCTCGGATCACGGGAAGGCCTGTGATTGACCTGTCTGTAGTCGACCTTTTTGGTAAGTCCCTGGAATGAACCAATTTATCTTTCAAATTGGCATTCCTACAGTATGCCAGTGTGGGCCTCTCTAACACATCATGATCTTCACTGGCATTCAGAATGTTCCAATTTTTGTCTAGAGTCTTTTTGATCTTAAAATTTAATGGGGAGTGATTAATAACACACACTAATTTGTCTGTTTTTTTGCGTTGTGATCCTGTCAAAGGGCATCACGGTTGTAAAATCTAGCTCTCTTGAAGGAGGTCCTGACTAGGCGTTTAGGATATCCCCTGTCTAGTAATCTTTGCTTAAGTTGCCCTCCATGTTTGTCATATTCTTCAAGATTTGAGCAATTGCGCCTTACTCTTAGGAACTCCCCAAACGGGATTGAGTCTTTTTGGCTGTTCGGATGGAAGCTATCGTGCTGCAAGATGGTATTTTTAGCAGTGGGTTTCCTGTAAAAGCTGACCTCTAGTGAGCCTAGGTGTCCCAAAATAACGATGTCCAAAAATTCTACTTTTTGGTTACTATAGTTAGCTGTGAACCGCAGGTTCGCATCACTTGAGTTGATCCACGAGATAAATTCTTGGAGGGCTTTTTCGCCCCCCTCCCAGACAAAAAAAATGTCATCTATAAAGCGACGCCACATCTTTACATTTTCAGAAAATGGCGCCGCTTCATTGAAAATGTGCTTACGTTCCCACTCTCCCATAAAGATATTCGCTACGCTGGGAGCACACGAAGCTCCCATGCTGGTCCCCTTAATCTGTTGATACAGATCATTTTTTAATTCAAAATAGTTGTTACATAACACTAGCTCGAGGCACTCCAAGATGAATCTGTCTGGCCTGTCACCTACTGTTCTGCTGAGAAGTGATGCTACTGATTCTACAGCTCTTCTTTGGGGTATATTTGTGTAGAGCGCCTCGATGTCTAGTGTTACAAGAATCTCACGATCTGGATTGAAAGGTGTGTTTTCTATCTTATTTATTAGGTCCCCTGTGTCCTTGATGAATGACGGATAAGTGAAGGTAAGGGGACAGAAGAAAGAGTCCACATATTTAGATATGGGTTCGGTGTTAGAATTTATGGACGAAATTATGGGGCGGAGTGGAGGGTCCTGGGTGTTTTTGTGTGTTTTGGGTACCCCATACATGGCTAGGATCACTGGATTGGCTTTATTGAGGAATTCATATTCCTTACTGCAGGCCTTCTTAGTGATGACATCAATCTGAGAAGTGAGAGATTTGAGTTTGGAGCGATTGGCAGGTCTATAGTGATCAGGTACTGATAACATGGCTTGAACTTTACGGGTGTAATCCTCTGTGTCCATGACTACTATCCCACCCCCTTTATCGCATGGCTTGACAGTGATGTCACTAGTACCTTGTAAATTTTTAAGTGCCACACTTTCTTGTCTTGTCAGGTTATAGTTACTTTGGTAATGATATTTAGTAACTTTTTGTAGATCTTTTAGTACTGTTTGCTCGAAAATGGCTACTTCTGGGCCTACCATGTCTAGGGTGGGAGTAAACGTCGATTTTGGTTTACATCCTGACCGATTTGTCTCAGTCTCCTCTCTGCTATTAATGCTGAAGAATTTCTTAAGTCTAATCTTTCTGAAAAAAGAAAAAATTTCCTGGTTTAAAAGGGACTTATTACACGTATTGCTGGGGACAAAGGATAATCCCTTGCTAAGGATTTGTACCTCCTCCTCCCTAAGTTGGTGTTTGGAGAGGTTAAAGATAGGGATAGCATCAGTGAGAGAGCCATTGATGTCACTCCTCACCTCCAATATTGCTGGTTCCGGGTTCTCATATACGGTTGTGGAGGTGGTGGGTCTATTTGGCGATAGTTCCCTCTGTTTGGTCTCTGGTACCTCATCCTGCCTCTGTTCTGTCCTCTCCCTAAAAACGGGGACTGTTGCTGGTAATTTTGATTATGTTCAGATTGTCTACCTAGAAATGGAGGTTGGTGCTGATACTGTTGGTTATGTTCTGCTTGCCTACCTCCTCTAGGTCTGTAATTAGGATTAGGTCCTTCTGGTGTGTTGGAACTGTCTCCTTCGGAGTCTGATGAGTATGTATCTGAGAAGGTGATTTGTTGCCTTCTTGGTCTATATTGATACTGAGTTGTTTGTTCTTGTTGCCACTCTTGATAGTAATTGGGGCTTAAGTATGGGTACGCCTTCTCTTGCGTATACCACCTGGTATCTTTTGTCAACTTATCAGTTTTCTTTTTTATCAGATACTCCTCAAAATCATGTAGTTCGCTACTTAGGCTGTCCAATTGTGCTTTCGCATCCTCAAGCGCGGTCATACTTTTAAGTTTTTCCTCCAGGTCCAGGATTTCCTGATTGAGGACAACCACGATCTCCCTGGCTGTCTCAACAATCAGGATCATCCAGTCCCTGGAGCATCTGTTGGATATATGGGACCATTTCTCTAAGAATTTACGTATCTCCGTAAAGAGGGCTGGAATGTTGCAAACTCTTAGGCCTGATGGAATAACTCCTGATCTCAAGTATTCCAACATAAATAAGGCATGAGATTCAGTTCTTTTTGCCTTTTTTTAAGATTCATTAATTTAGTCCATTCTCCATTGTCCACATTAGACAACACTACTCTTTTATTAGTTGTAGGTAATTCTCCTATTAAGGCCGAGAAGTCCTCGTCGGAGAAGCCGAACGTCTTGAGGGCTTCCATGATCTAAGTTACAGAGTGAGAATAGTATTGACGTATTAAGCCAAGTTCATCTCTATGTGCACTCCTAAGCTCAAGTGATAAGAATAAAAATGTGAGGCTACCTATTTAGGCTTGCATCTGAAGAATAAGTAAAGAAGTGTGAATGAAAAACATAAGTAATGAATACTTGATGTGCCAAATAGAGCTATTAGTCTAGGTTATAGAGCAGTAGTGACCATTTGGTGATAACACTCTTAAGTGCCAAGAATACCTGTGATTAAACAACCACGGATTAACATACAAAACCTGAGGTACCTCTTAGTATTTAATTTGTGTGGTCTGGGAGAAAAGGGGAAACAAAAATATAGATATGTACACAACCTCCCACTCGACCAACATATATTGTACAATGGCTATATTAAGCTCTAACGGGCTGTCCCTTTGCTATAAGTATCAATAGGTACAACAGAGATGCATTAATTCATATCTTTATTTGTATTCTTCCTTTGTAGATCTATTGCAAAGTTTATAGACCATATTTTTCATTTGTATTTTTTTAAAGTATTATAAAACCATAATTTTTCTGTGTTCATATATACAGTGCAGATCATAAATAGTTCAACATTGATACAATTTTCTTAAATGTCCAAATAAAGCATAATTGTCCAATTTGTACATACAAATAACATGTTTGAGCATGTCCCCTTACCATTATCACATATAAACTAACCTCACATACAGTCATTACATACCAGACATACACATACACACATCACATTCATTATTTTCCAGCTTAAATATGGCTTGCAACATGAAACTCATGGCGAAAAATCCTTCATTATTATCCATGGTTATGCCGCCAGCTGGAAAGTAATCAGGCCGACGCACGTTTCAGTGGATAAATATACTTGAATCCACCTTCCTCAGGACCGCTTGCTTTCTTTAAATTAATGCAGCGGAGGTTGGATGGGGGATCTAAAAGCAAAAAGGGATCAGAGTCATTTATAGCGCCCTACAATAATTTCTTTTAAGGAAGTATAAATAGCAACTACTGCTCTGTAAGTAAACATCTAAAGAGTATAGCAAGAGTCAAGACCATGCTGAGCATACCACACCGTGAATTGAGTATAGGTTGAAGGAAAGAAAATAAGAAGAAAAGAATTCCTTAAAATTTGAGAGATCAGATGCTTGCCTATGGCCTGACTATCTCATAGCATCCTACATTCAAAAAGTCAGTTCTAGGATGGTAATATAGCCTTATAGCCCGCTGCCGAGGGCTATACCGGCTGTTAAGGGCCCTGATCCCGAGTTATAGGCCCGAGCCGCAGGCGAGGGCCTAGAACGAGGGAGAGGGCCTTTAACAACCGGTATAGCCTGAGGCAGAGGGGCTATAAGGCTATTAGGACATTCCACTCACTAAGGGTAGAATGTTCTAAATTAAAAATGGTGAAACAAAAAGACAAACATTGGAATGTTGAAGCGCTGGGCTTACACCAGCCATTATAAGCCCAGAGCAACTCCATTGTCTTCAATGGAGCTCCCAACATTCCAATGTTCTAATACCTTATAACCCACCTTTCCATTTAATTCATTTGTGCATGTAACTAAGATAGTATAACTAACCGATAAATCTGAGTCCGGTCGAATTAGTTTACACAATGGCAGGGCCAGATGTCCGACATAAATGCCTCTGGAGGTATTTTCAATTGATAAGAATGTTCCCATATGCTGTGATTGCTCCAACTTGAGTATTCACTATAACAATATGACAACAGCATCGGTTACCTATGTGGTTAATTTCTTGTAAACAGCAAAAATTCTAATGTCCCAGTCTGTTATTGTTTACTTTATAGGTCTTTAGTACTCTTTTCTTTTGGTGACTCATTGGCAATATAAATGCTGCCCACTCTGAGATAGATGAGCCAATTTCTTTATTGTGGCGGTTATGATGAGTCCAGTAGTATTATAAGACTGCACTTCTTTGCGCTATCGGAAAGAGAGTAAAGGGACATAAATAATAATGCAAAAAATGTGAAAACCCTCTATTTTGATCTTCCGAACCTTATTCTACTTCTTAAGTTAGGTGTATGTCAAAGATGTTGGTGGCTGAGGCTCGCAATGTGTATCTCCTTATTATTGTGAAAGAGGGAGATATCCACAATAGTTTCAGTTACAAGTGTTGCATTTCCTTTGAGCATGCTAAAAAGTGGAAAACGTCTGTAAGTCCAAAGACTTGCTCATACATGTGCAGGAAATGTGTTTGGTACATGTAATGTTACCAAACATGTCGATTACTGTCTTAGGCTGCCGCGTATATAAGCAAACAAGAAACTGACGGGGGGAACCTGCAACCTTTGACCTCTCCCCTCCTTGTTCCTAAGTTTATAGTTAGAGCTAGACTAATCTGATCGCTAAAGCCTCAGCGTACCGCAAAACTGTTTCACTTATTGCACAAGCCTGAAACGCTGGCAAGGGAGCCCCAATATCGCTAAAGCCTCAGCGTAGCCGCATAACCGCATAACTATTTCACTTATTGCACAAGCCTGAAACGCTGACAAGGCGGCTCCAATATGAACAAAATTTAAATCTTTGTACCTTTAGTGAGTCACGTCTTCTCTCCCCGGACTTCCGAGTTGCCACTGGCCCGCCAACTCGGGAAAAAGGAACTAGACGCCATTGAGCGTCTACATGATATACATACGTGCCTTGGGCACGTGATGTTTTTCGTCACAATAGCACTATTAGAAATCTAGTTCAACACAAGCGCCATCTTAGTGTGGCTTAGAAAACCTAACGCTGTTTCTCTATTGATAAGACTATCTTCTGTGGACATCCCCTGATGTAGTATTTTATTAAGGAGACTAAGAGAAAAAGGATATTTCACAAGGGCACACTATTCGCAAAGCCAAAGGATAATCAAAAAGAAGGAATCACCTATTGTAAAAGCATAAACCCCATATGCCTATTTTACAATGACTATTTTGAGCCTAATAGCCCATTATTTTTTGTAAGATATTAAATGTCAGATCGAAACATGATAGCAATTCAGAAACAACTCAACTTTCTTACCCGTAGCTTTATTGGAAAACTAATACAACACAAGCGCCATCTTAAAGTGGCTTAAAAAGCCTTACGCTGTATCACTGTTGATTAAACTATGTTCTATTAGAACATTGGAATGTTGGGAGCTCCATTGAAAACAATGGAGTAGCTCCGGGCTTATAATGGCTGGTATAAGCCCAGTGCTCCAACATTCCAATGATTGTCTTTTGTTTCTCCATTTTTAATTTAGAACATTCTACCCTTAGTGGGTGGAATGTTCTAATAGCCATATAGCCCTTCTGCCTCAGGCTATACCGGTTGTTAAAGGCCCTCTCCCTCGTTATAGCTATAACTCGGGATCAGGGCCTTTAACAGCCGGTATAGCCCTCGGCAGCGGGCTATAAGGCTACAGTATCTCAGTTTGAACCTAATAAGTTTAAGGATACATAAACCTCATGTGTTTGTCTAGCAATAGATATTATAGACTTAAAAGCCCATTGGTCTACATGTAGATGTTGATTAAATCATGACATCATAGCAATTAGAGGATATGGTGTTACATAGTTACAAACTGAGGACTCTCTAGTGGGACAAAGCAAAGACCCCTAATTTGGTGTCGTACTGGTGATTGATCAACTAATTTTCCATATTATTTCTTCGTTTGGGCCCTCCTTTACAGTATTGAGAGTGAAAATCCAAAACGTCTCTCTCAGTTTGCGCGTGTCAGTCTCCTTTTTGCCTGGTTTCGTTTTGACCTTTTCAAGGATCAACCAACGTAAGTCTTTCTCTGTGTGTGCATGCTCGATGCAGTGCTGTACTAGGGGAGATGCCAGCTTCTTTGTTTTAATTGCTGATCTATGCTCTGAGTAGCATGTGCGAAACTCTCTTCCTGTTTCCCCAACATATCCCTGATCACAGGGACACAGGATGAGATAGATAACATTATAGCTCCTACAGTTGGTCTGGTCTGATAATTTACCTGAGCGACCTTTATAGGTCCACTGTTCGGTAACTATAGCTGTTTCACACGCTACACAGGTACCACATCTGTGGTTGCCTCGGATCACGGGAAGGCCTGTGATTGACCTGTCTGTAGTCGACCTTTTTGGTAAGTCCCTGGAATGAACCAATTTATCATTCAAATTGGCATTTCTACGGTATGCCAGTATGGGCCTCTCTAACACATCATGATCTTCACTGCCATTATGAATGTTCCAATTTTTGGCTAGAATCTTTTTGATCTTAAAATTTAATGGGGAGTGATTAATAACACACATTAATTTGTCTGTTTTTTTGCGTTGTGATCCTGTCAAAAGGGCATCACGGTTGTAAAATCTAGCTCTCTTGAAGGAGGTCCTGACTAGGCGCTTAAGATATCCCCTGTCTAGTAATCTTTGCTTAAGTTGCCCTCCATGTTTGTCATATTCTTCAAGATTTGAGCAATTGTGCCTTACTCTTAGGAACTCCCCAAACGGGATTGAGTCTTTTTGGCTGTTCGGATGGAAGCTATTGTGCTGCAAGATGGTATTTTTAGCAGTGGGTTTTCTGTAAAAGCTGACCTCCAGTGAACCTCGGTGTCCCAAAATAACGATGTCCAAGAACTCTACTTTTTGGTTACTATAGTTAGCTGTGAACCACATGATGACTGTTTCAATTAGCCGTGAAATTGAAAATTTTTCAAGATTCAAGTGTCTCATAAAGGGATGACTAAATGTCTGAATTGTTCTCATTGTAATAATGTCATGGTGGGTAAGAGCATACCTCATCCACGATCTGGTAAAAACATCATGTTCAATTTCACGGCTAATTGCAACAGTCATCATGTCATTTATGTCATCAAATGCCCATGTGGCTCACACTATGTTGGAAAGACTGAAAGGGCATTACGCACTCGGATAGCTGAGCATAAGAGTAGAATAAGGACCAAGACTCTTAGTTCACCACTGGCACAACATTGGTTGGCTCATAACCATACCATAGCCCAATTAAGATTCAGTGTCCTAGAAATGGTAAATGTCCTACCAGAGAAAGACATGTCTAGATTGTTAACTCAACGTGAGACACATTGGATATGGTTCATGGAAACCCTTTCTCCGAAAGGGCTCAATGATAAATTTGAACTGTCGTGTTTTATTGTGAAAGGGTACTGTGGATAGACATCACTGTATGGATTCACTTGTATTTACATTTTCATACTTTATTCATTGACAACACTTTTTGTTTTTAATCAATCAATCAATCACAGAATTTGTCAAGCGCACTACTTACCCGCGAGGGTCTCAAGGCGCTAGGGAAAAAAAGGGGGGGGGGGTGCTGCTACTGGTCGAACAACCAGGTCTTGAGTAGCCTCCTGAAGGTCAGCAGGTCTTGGGTCTGTCGTAGGCTTAGTGGAAGGGTGTTCCAGGTCTTGGCGGCGAGGTGGGAGAAGGATCTGCCGCCGGTGGTAGTTCTTCGAATGCGAGGGACGGTGGCGAGGAGAGGTCGGCGGAGCGGAGTTGGCGGTTGGGGACGTAGAAGAGGAGTCGTCTGTTGAGGTAGGCTGGGCCAGTCTTGTGGAGTGCCTTGTGTGCGTGGATGAGGAGTTTGAAGGAGATTCTCCTGTCGACGGGGAGCCAGTGCAGGTTCCTCAGGTGGGGGTGATGTAGCTGTGGCATGGTACATCGAGGATCAGGCGTGCGGAGGCGTTTTGTATGCGTTGCAGTCGCTTGATGAGCTTGGCCGGGGCTCCCGCGTAGAGGGCGTTCCCATAGTCAAGTCTGCTACTGACGAGGGCCTGGGTGACTGTTCTTCTTGTGTCTGTCGGGATCCACCTGTAGATCTTGCGAAGCATGCGGAGGGTGTTGAAGCAGGAGGATGAGACTGCGTTGACTTGCTTGGCCATGGAGAGCGTTGAGTCGAGGATGACTCCCAGGTTGCGTGCGTGGTCGGTGGGTGTCGGGGCTGCTCCCAGCGTTTTTAGGTTTTCTCCCACATTGGGATATTGCATGTTTATGCTATTGATTTTTGTTACCTCCACCTGTATCATCCACCCCTGTCTCGTTCTTCATGTTTCCTTTTTTATCTATTGTACTAGACATATGTTTTGTCCTGTTGCACTAGATTGGTAATACGTTCATTAGATAGGTATATTCTTTGTATTAGCGCAGGTACGCAGTTTTGTTCCTCTAGAATTGTAGAAGTTTCATTGTTCACTTAACCTTGATTCGTTCACTCGCCATTTGCTCACTCAACCTTCATTTAAATTTTATATTTTAAATTTCAGACTTTTAAAAAAAACAATTTTGAGCACTTTTGCATGATCTATCTATTTTATTCACTATTTGTAGATTTCGAGCGTATTTGATTAACTTTATTAACTTTTATCACTGAATACAACGCTCTATATTTAGTCCTATTTCTATAGCCACGATGGACGTCAGGAACGTCTTCACCGGCGTTCTGTAAACTTTTTGAATCATGCGCACTGAGTCACACGCTTGGTGCGTTCACTGCGTTCACCGCGTCTGGGCCTACTGGTACACTTCTGACTTTCGGCGTTACTTTTGCGTGATTTTAATCTGGTAAGACATCAGCAAGCTACCAGTATTTTACACGAATTTGCATGAAGACCCGCGGCCTTTTGACTTTGATGTTGTATTTTCCTTACAGTTGAGAGTGTTTTGACATTGTGTCGGTCGGCTTGACGTTTATTGGTAGAGGTATGCCGATTCATTATGTTTACCGCATTCCATCTCACTAGTGCATGTACACGAAGGGGTCCATGGCTTAGTTTGGTAGCACTTTTAGCATAAGCATGATATGGCACAGAGGTTTCTTTTCTTTTGTTTATAACCTGGAGACAACACCGTTAGCTTCTTTTTTTGTGTGCATTCTACGCCTTCGTTTGAGCATTTTTTGTTATCTTATGTGAGTTTCCAAGCCCTCAGCCTGTTTAAATCCTGTACATTTGCCCTGCCCCAACTATGAGTTCTTCTTATTCTGTATTTATTTGTATTACTGCATGATCCATTAGCAGTTATTTCCATTGATTCAGATGTTAATGTTTCTAGATTCCCCTGAAGAAGGGCTATTGAAAAAGCCCGAAATGCATTGGGAGAAATCATTCTGTTGATCATCTTGCTGTATGTTAAGCAGTTTTGAGTTTCCTTCGTGGATTTGATTTCATCTGCAAAACTCGGCATTAAAAGCAGATTGAACAACTCTTCACGTCTGATCAATTTCTGGAAGATTGGATACAGTGATTCATTCATGGTTTACTGAGTTTAAGAACTGTTTCATTTGCTATTATTTGTTCAAATGGAGTGTTAAGTTTATGTCCACTTAGAGTTAAGTGACTTATATGTAGTGCACTTAGTATTCCCAGGTACAGATCTGGGTTTGGTTGGTTTTCATTTTGAATCAGGTGGCTGGCAGAGCCACCTCACTAGGTGCACACTGGGATATTATCTGGCCTACTCTCTGCCTATATTCCCACGCGTCAGTTACGTTCCGCAGATCAACAGCTGGCATCTATCCCACGTGTGAGGAGAGCCCGCGCCGGTGGGCGCTCTTTCCGCGTAGTGGCAGCTAAGCTGTGGAATGGTCTTCCAAGTCATATTCGGAACATGGACAACTATTTTGCTTTTCGAAAAGCACTAAAAACCCACCTATTTCCTCACTAGGCTATCTGCTCCCCCGTTTGTCATTTCTTACATCTCTTGGTTCCCCCTCTTTTGCTAGAATGGACTCTTGCAGCCAGTTGCTATTATTGCTCTTAGCGCCGGGACGCCCCTTTGCCGGGGCAGCTGAGCGCTCTACAAAACGGCTTAACATAACACTGTATTCATATGTATTTTGGAAGAAATGATTATTTTGTTTGAACTAGTTTAAAAGAGTGCATTCCAACTGTAAATTTCTTTTGTTGTTTTTCAACCATTGCTGCCTAACAGCGAATTTTGCACCATAATCATGTTGTTTGAGGACATTTTGCACCTCACTGAAAATAAAGCTGAAACTAAAGCTTACACATCCTCAGAAGCAAAGGATATTTATGGGCTCATTAGAGAGGTGAGGTCATTTGATATATCTCTTGGACCAGTGCACCAGCAAATAAGACAGTTAGAATACTTGATGCGTAGAGAAATAAATCAGCGATTGCACGCGACAACCCTTATTCAATACCACAAAGCAAGCAGGATACCCAGAGGGTTACGCCTAGCGATTAAACCTATGCTTTTCAAGATGAATAATACATGTATGGATAGGTGGTACGCTATTTTAAATAAGTGTTCTTTGGACTTGGGGCATGGCCAGGCGCCGAAGATGGCGGACGCGTCTTGCTAACGCTCCGCGCCTAATCCCCTAATTATCCTATGCATCCTCTTCAAACTGCAGTTTTTCCTGCCTTAGTGCACATCTACCATGCCTGTAAGAGCCTGCTGTACCTGGTGAGGGTCGTCCGGACCCTGGCGACGCTTTGTGGCGGCCCTGGGTGATGCGGCCTGCTGCGCTCTGGGAGCCTGGTCCTAGCCGAGTGGACGGCCTGTACGAGACGACACTGCTGCCTGCGTTACCACGGCGGTCCCTGTGGTGATTCCGGGACTGCCGCACGCTGCTGCTCCCTGACTCGGCAGAGCTACGGAGAGTGCAGCATGTCATCGCAGATGGCCTGAGGGGCGGCAGAGGCTGCCCCTGGCCTGACCATGAGGGGCGCCTGTCACGAGGGCCTGAGCCACTGCTGCAGAGGCCATTGCCACGGCTGCCTGGAGGCGCCCAGAGGGGCCTTGGCTGACAAGGTAGGCCCACGGACTCTGACTGCGGCACCTACTCGGCAGCGGGGGGCCACGGGGGTCGATCGGGCCTAGGGCCCCTGTCTGGGCGCGACGCGGAGGTTGCCACACGGCTGCTGGGGGTGAGCTCCCGAGCTGGGGCTGAGACGTCTGTTTCTACGGTGAGCGGACACAGGGGTTGGTCGGGCCTAGGGCCCCCACCGGTGTGCAGTGTGTGGGGCAGAAGTCTGGGCGGGCCTGTGGGCCGTGCCATCTCTCCTGTGGTGGGGGGCCTCGGGGGTCAGTGGGCCTAGGGCCCCCACCTGGACTTCATCTGCTGATTGTGGTGCGGCCATGAGGACAAACATGCATGTGGGGGCCGCGGCGTCTGCTCTGGAGAGGGGGGCAGCGGGGGTCAGTCGGGCCTAGGGCCCCTCACCTGCAGTAGACGTGGAGGTCGCGGAGTAGCCCGGCTCCCGCCGCGCCTGTGCTGGAGAATCGCTAGGGCTGCATACTCTGCCCCCCCTGGTGAGCGGACTGATTGCTGTGCTGCCCGCTGCAGTCCCTCTTCATGGCCTAGGTCCTTGGCACGGCGTTGAGTGCGGACCGCAGCGTGCCCGGAGTGAGAGACACACAACTGGCGGCGACCGGTGAGGAGGCGGGGTCCGAGCGCGCGCCATTTGAAAAGAATCCCTGTGCTCTCCTGTTCCTGCTCCTGGTGGAGTGACTGCTGCGGCGGGGTGCCCGCGTGGTGCTGGCTGCGGGGTCGGCCCTGTTGATGGGGGCCACGGGGGTCGGTCGGGCCTAAGGCCCCAAATCTGAACGCCCTCGCGGGCTATCTGCCGGGGCATCGCCCGGCGGACGTGTGCGCATTACGTGGAGCTGCCCTGAGAGTTTCCAAGCAAAGGTCACTATGGACGGCCCTCAGTGGTCCCTTCTGCGACTGGAGCCCAAATCGTTGTGCCGCATATCTGCGGGGCGGGGTGCCTCCCTTCTCACCCCATCTGATCCATCTTCTGCGGGGGCACGGAGTGTGGTCCCCGAGGGAGGAAGATTGACGTCCAAAGGGGCCCTGCAGTTACCGGGGCTCACTTATTGGAGCAACATCACCCTGCGGAGGACACGGTCCTGAGCACCGACGCAGCCGCCAAGTGGGGAGGCCACAGAGGTTTGACATCCTGGCCACGCTCCCTATGCGGAGCGCTCAGCAAATTGTCATGGGCTGCCTACGCACCAGTACCCACCGCGATGTGCCCCCCGGAGGCCAGACTGGGGCACCGCTCGTGGCTCCACCAGACTGGGGCACCGCTCGTGGCTCCAGGGTCTACAACTGAGATGAGCCAGCCTGATATTGCAACCAAACTTGACACTGTCCTAGCGGCGGTTGAGCGGATTGGCAACGCCTTGGACCTGACCCGCACCTCCCTGGAGGGCCGGATGGATACCATCACCTCTGACTTCACGCTCCTCCGGGCTGACCAACACAAACTCTCATTTAGGGTTCGCGATGCGGAGGCCGCACTTGCAGACCTTCAACCCCGATCTCGGAATTGCTCCTCCGCGCTCCAAGACCTGCTGGACCGAGTATGCACCCTGGAGGAGAAGGTGGATTACGCAGAAGGACGTTCGCATCGTAATAATGTCCGCGTGGTTGGTCTGCCGGAGGGGGCGGAGGGACGAGATCCGGAGACCTTCACAGAAACCTGGATGAAAGAGCTGATGCCCCCCGGATCTCTATCCCCACAATTCGTAGTGGAACAGGCCCACAGAATACCTGCCCGCAGGCCGCCTCCGGGGGCTCGTCCTCGCCCCTTCCTGTTTAGAGTTATGAATGTCAGGAACAGGGATGCTATATTACGGGAACTTGACAAACACCCCGGCCCTAAGGTGCAAAACGTCACCGTCTCCCTCTTCCCAGATTACACGGCCCAGGTTCAGAGGAGACGAGCCACCTTCAACGTAGTGAAGAAACAGCTCCGTGATCTGGACCTCAGATACTCTTTGCTATTCCCTGCCCGCCTGCGAGTTATCAGAGACAGTAACACCCGATATTTTGACTCCCCCCACAGAGGCTTGGGGCTGGCTCGAGGAACAGGGTCTGGCGGCGACGCCCAAATCATCAGATGAGTCCCGACCCCGCGATCGCACTCGCCGAGGCAAGCGCGGGAAAAAGAACAAAGACATGAGACCAATGGTGGCCGCCCCAAACCCTTACCACATCAGACTGGAGCGCCAGGGGGCCCTGCAGACGGTGGCGGGCCTCCAATCTACCAGATCTCCGTCCCCGGCCGGCTCAGCTAGCTCCCTGCCAAAATCCGGAGACTCCGGATCCACACCTGAATGGTCCATGGATACAGATTTCCCCCCGCTCCCGGGCGTCACCCCGCAGACTGCAGATGGAATTATTTGAGCCTAACCTTTATTAGGACACGCTGTCACTCTAGGCCATGTCATCCTTAGTTAATCTCTGATGCTCTATCTCCTGCTTTCTTGGGGTAACTGAGGGGGATAGTCTTTAAATCTGCTCTTCTCTTTCACTGGTCTGTCCCTCGGAAGTCGTACAACGACGCTAGTCCAGTTGCCATGACATGGCGTGTTCGTTTGGGCAGTTCCTCATGTTGGGGACCCGCTCTTTTACTGTTTCAAGGTATCCTAAAGATCTGCATTATTATTTTCTTCCCCCTGCACGAGTCGCCATACACACAGACCTGCTGCCCTTACACCCTCCCTCTTTGGGGCGGTTCACCACACAGGGGGCGCCACAGTACACAGGTTGGGCCCGCTGACTTCAGTTGTCCCGATGACCAATCTTAATATAATAACCTGGAATGTCAGGGGCATTCACACACCCTCCAAGCGGTATGCCATCTACGCTTATCTGCAGCGTCACGCGACGAGTGTGGCGCTATTACAGGAGACACACCTGATGACTGTAGAGGCTACCCGCTTACGTCGTCACTGGCGGGGCCAGATATATAGTACCAACTATTCATCCATGGCTAGAGGGGTGGTGATTTGGGTCAAGGCGGGGGTTCCATGGGAGGAGGAGATCCTGTACGACCCAATGGGGCGCTACGTCTTAGTGAGCGGTAAGCTGCACGGCCAGCCGGTCTTGTTGGGTTCCATATATGCCCCCAATGTCACGCAGGGCACCTTTCTTAGTGACCTTTCGGAGGTACTGCTCCGGTGGGGGGAGATCCCGTGGCTCCTAGGAGGTGACTTTAACGCGGTGCTCGATGTCTCACTTGACCGCTCCTTTCCCCCTCTCACTTGTACTACGGCCTCCTCCAACGCACAACTCTTAAAATCCTGGATGGACAATTGGGCACTCTCGGACATCTGGCGGGAATGCAATCCACACTCCAGAGTATACTCTTTTTATTCCCCGGTCCATAATCTGCATGTACGCCTCGATCGTATACTCATATCCACGGCCCTACTCCCCCAGATACAGTCTATTGACTACCTTGGTCGGACGCATTCCTATCATAATCCCCTGGTAATGCACCTGGTCTGGGAGGCGCGACCTCCTTCGATCCCGGCCTGGCGTCTGCAGACAGCGGCTCTAGAGGACCCTCTCTTCCGCGGCTCATTGGAGACTGCGGTAGCCAGTTATTTTGCACTCAATACGGCTTCCACAGATTCGGTTCTCACCGAATGGGAGGCCTTTAATGTAGTGATTAGGGGCCATTATCTGGGTCAGACTTGGAGTATCCGTAGACAACTCGACACTTCACTAGCCACCATTGAGAAGCAGCTGCTTCCACTCGAGACGCAGGTCGTCAACTGCCCAGACCAACAGCAGCGCCTGGACGCTGCACATATCGAGCGGGAGGCACTACTGGACCGACTGAGGTGCCATAATTATTTGGTGCACTCGGCCCATTCTCACTCTGCGGCAGACAAGGCCGGGAGGTTGCTGGCTTACTTGATCCGGCAGGAACACCCCCAGCGCCCCATACAGGTGCTAATCGATGATCTGGGCCAGGAGCGAAGTACTCAGAGAGACATTCACACACTACACTCGACTGTATGGGACCCGACTAGTGGGCAACGCCCAGGACGTGGATTCCTTTCTGGACACAGTGGAGTTGCCCACTCTTACAGTTCACCAGTTCCTGGAGCTGGACTCCCCCCTAACAGAGGACGAAATACGAGACGCGTTGCGATCCTTGTCCTCCGGTAAAATGCCGGGTCCGGATGGCCTCCCGGCCAAGTACTTCAAAACTTACGCAGAACATTTAGTACCACATCTCCATTCGCTGTTCACAGAGGCAATCTCGGATGGGGCCCTACCCCCGAGCATGCGTACCGCTAATGTAGTCTCTTTGCTGAAACCTGTTAAGGACCCCACATCTCCTGGCTCTTATCGGCCATTTGCAATATTGAACACAGATTATAAGATCCTGGCAAAAGTCTTGGCCAATTGGCTGGCCCCGCTTGTCCCTGATTTAGTGCACTCCGACCAGAATGGCTTTGTTCCACAGCGTAATACTGCTTTGAACATACGACGTTACTTTCGGGTAGTGGAATATGCCTCGATCCACTGGCCTCGCTCGGGCTGCATGGTATTAGACCTTGAGAAGGCCTTCGATTCGCTGGCTTGGAATTTCCTCTTCGCCGTTCTGGCCCATTTTGGAGTCGGACTCTACTTCCTTAGTTTGGTGCAACTGCTATACCGCAATCCGTCGGTCCGGGTTAGGACGGGGCCCTATGTCTCAGATCCAATTCGGGTGCGATGTGGAACCCGGCAGGGATGCCCGTTGTCCCCGCTTTTGTTCGTGTTGGCAGTGGAGCCGCTGGCGGTCCATATTCGCACCCACGTCGACATGGGGATTACACTGGGAGATGGCATCCACACCATTTCGCTATACGCAGATGACCTGCTGTTATATGCTCGAGACCTTCATAACATCCCCTCCACACTAGACCAAGCCCTCAGCCATTTTGCACATGCTTCGGGACTGCGAGTCAATGCAGCGAAATCTATACTTTCACCATTTTTGAAGGAGACTCCTGATCCGGGATACGTACTGGGGGGGACACCCGTAGCCTGGTGCGTGGACCCTTTCCGCTATTTGGGGGACCGAGTTTATCGTACCAGAACTGACCTTTTCGATGGGAACATACACCAGGCCACCACAGCGATTCAGTCACAGATGGGTTTCTGGAAGACTCTTCCATTGGCGATCTCCGGGAGGATTGCCCTTATTAAAATGATAGTCCTTCCCCGCCTTCTCTACTACTTCGCCTCTCTACCCCTTATCATCTCCCCCCCTTTCTTCAGGCAATGGGAAAAGGTTGTGCGGTACTTTATATGGGGAACATCACGTCACAGAGTGTCCATGGGAAAACTTTACTTGCCTACCGAACTGGGTGGCCTAGCGGTACCTAACTTTGAGCATTACTACTTAGCTTCCCAGCTGCAATGGATTGCCAGGTGGCTATCATCCCGTTACTTACCAGACACGGCTTCTTTACAGCCCCCACTGACGCAGGGTAGCCTTTTACAAATTTTCCATCCTTGCTCCAAGTCCAGACCCCCCGACGCACTTCTACTCAATGTAGCATACAGGTGCTTCTCTAGGAGTCTTTTCTCACTAGAACCACCATTCAATACGCACCCGCTATCCCATTGTTGGGGACTCCACGAGGGGACACCTACACGATGGTGACTGAGTTACAACACTGGGCCTCGGAGGGAATACAGGACGTGGGAGACCTTTTCCAGGACGGCACCCTCATCCCATACCAGGAACTCATAGCGGAGGGGAACCTGCGCCCTGGGCAGTTTTTACTACATAGAACAATTATAGCCTCGTTATCGTCTAAATGGGGTACACTCACTCAGGAGCCTCCCATACACCACACATTGCAATACCTTCACGTGATGGGGACAGGGAGGCACCTCACGCGCTGGTTCGCATCTTCCATCCGGCAACACACGGAGGCTGAACTCACTCGGCTTCGGCATCATTGGGAGGGGGCCCTGGGGAGGGCATTCACAGATAGAGAGTGGACTGTTGTTCGAGGCAGCCCGACATACATTCCGTGTAATCAACGGTTCAAACAAATTCAATTCTTCGTGCTGCATCGGGCATACCTTACCCCAGCTCAAATCAACAGGTACTTCCTCCGCGCAGACGCGGCTTGCCCCCGCTGCCGGCAGTTGGATGCCGACATTCTCCATATGCTCTGGCATTGTTCGGCCTTAAATGAGTACTGGAGCAATGTGACAGTCATCCTGACAACTTGCACCTCCCGAGCCATTCCCCCCAGTTGGGAAGCCCATGTATTACACCTCTTTAGCAGAAACAAAAAATATAGATCCGCCACACGATTTCTCGACCTGGGTCTAATAACGGCCAAACGATTGATCACCAGGCGATGGAAATCCCCTCTGTCGCCGCACCCACTTGCCTGGCGCTGATACGTGCTTAATTGGGCTGAGGCGGATGGTGTGGCACTACGTATGGAGGACCTACTCGGCATTCGAAAAATTCCCCCTAGCGCCTCAGTGGGACACAATGGTTTCCAAGCTCCAAGAAATGGTCACTGACACAGGGGACCCGAATACGTTATCTGGGGCCGCACCCATAGTTCATCCCCCACCGGCAGGGGTGTTAAATAGCACTGACCTCCAGGCTGACTTGACTCTCCTGTTCCAGAACTTCATTGTCACTGGGTTCTGGCAGCTCTGGCTCCCCCGGCTACACTAGATGCGGCAGCAGGTCTCAAGCGACTCCCTTTCCCTTCCTTGACTTATGTTGTCCTCATTTTGTTGTACCCTATGTCCCCAGTTTGGTTCGAACTGCACTATATCTGAAACCGTTTGCATGCCACCCGGTGGTGAGACTCATCAGCATTGATCCACCCTGTCTATGGATATTATCCCATGACTTCTTGTGGTCGCTGTGATCTACTCATCTGTCTCTCCTTTTGCTGTTGGGTACTGCACATTATGCTGTTGGCAATCACTTCTCTTTCTTTCTTTCGTGATGCATGAACACTGCTCTGACTGTATGCTTAAAATGTGCACACAAAAAAAATGTTAATCAATAAAAAGATTTAAACAAAAAAAAAAAAAAGTGTTTCTTGGACCTTATCTTATTAATAGTGGAAGAATTGTCTCAGGTCTTAGTAGGTTTAGTGCTGGAAATAAAAGAATTGCAAGAAGCATTAACTTTTCGCATGGAAGCAGAAGCATGGCAATCTACATTGGTTGAAATCAACTCAAAACTTGATATATATGCCAAAGAAATTCTTGAACGTAAGATCAGGAAGTTTCGTCGCAACACGATAGACTACAAACTAGATGAGGTTTATTCCTTGGCTGAGGTATACGCACAAAACGCAATTGGAGCAAATCAGGGACGACTTCTTCTGAAGAGAGTTTAGCTTCAATAAGTGAGACTCAATTAACTCGTCCACCAGTTCCTTCCACTTCATCCACAATCACAAGTGCCATTGTGACAGCTGGATCTAGTGCTCCTATGGTGTCTTTTTTTAGAGATCAGCCCCGCAACAAACAATCCTCCGAATCAACCAATCGTAGAAACAGCCAAACCTGCAGAGGGCATAGATTCAGTAAAATCAGGCACATCGAGACGCCAAAAGAAACACTAGTGATTAACATTTCATCTCAGAATCTTTCCAAGAATCAACTAGCAGTTTTGAACAAAGGGTAGTTCCTTTGTACCTACGTTTCACTCTAAACCTCTAGATTCAGAGATTGCTCTGTACAAATTCACTAGGAAATTGCGTCTTCGCTACTTTTTCTCCACCATGAATACAGAACCGAAAGCTGAACAAGGCTTCGAATATCGTGAATTTAAGCCCAAGAGCACTTTCTCATCCCCTATTTAACATAAGATCATAGATACGTTTGAGACTCTTGTTAAACAAGATTTGTCAAAATTGCCAGTTAAGCTTCAACGTCATTAAACTTGTCCAAAAGTGAGAGTGCAGCTTTAAAGACACTGAAGTTTAATGAAACTTTACATTTCACTAAGGCTGATAAAGAGGGCGCACTAGTGGTAATGGATCGTAAATTCTATGAAGACAAAATTGACATTATTTTGAAAGATGAATCTACTTATTTACCTTTGCTTGAAGATCCGACTGCATCTTTCCAAACTTTGCTCTCATCCATATTGTCTCATGCCATTGACATGAAATGGATTTCTGACAAAACAAAAGAGTTCTTGTGGACTCGATTCCAGCGTAGACCGGGGTTATATATGCTCCCGAAAATACACAAAGATTTGTTGAATCCTCCCCTCAGACCAATTGTATCTGGTTGTGGTTCTATCCACGAACCATTGGGTCAGTATCTCAACACATTTTTACAACCTATTGTTCAAGCAAGTCCGTCGTACTTGCGAGATACTACTCACTTGTTACAGATCTTGAAGGAGGTGCAGTTTCCTGACGCTGGAGAGATATGGTTATGTACGGTGGACGTGGTGGCTTAGTACACTTCGATACCCCATCTTGAAGGTACTGAATCGATTGAGTGGGCTCTACTGGAACATGAGGTACCTCAAGCTAATAAGACTTTTTGCTTGAACTCCTACACTTTTGTTTATTTCACAGTTATTTTAAATGGAAGGATCGGTTTTATCTTCAAGCAAACGGTACCTCGATGGGTTTTTCAGGTGCCCCCAGCTACGCCAACATCTTTATGATGAAGTTTGAAATGGAACATATTCTTTCTGACACCAATTAGATGAGACACTTGTTAGTATATCGATGTTTCATTGATGACATCTTAATCATTTGGCAGGGAACACGCAGTGATCTGGAAAGCTGTCTCATGCAATTGAACAATAAGAATCCAAGAATTCAGTTCACGTTCACCTTAGAGTCCCAGAGTATCACATATTTGGACGTTTGCATGGAACGAATGGGCACTACTATTTCTACTAGGGTATTTAGAAAATCTACTGACCGCAACAATTCTTTGCTGTATCAGAGTTTCCATCCTTGGTCTTTAAAGTGGCATCTACCATATTCCCAATTTACGAGGATCAGGCGGATAACCTCTGATCGTGATCTTTGTTGTAAGACTCTTCAGGAATGGAAACACAAATTTTTGGCTAGGGGTTACCCTCGTGAGGTAGTTGATCAAGCTGAGGCTCGAGCTCTGTCCTTGGACAGAAATGATCTACTAAAAAAGACTCAAAAGAGGCAAGCTATGCCTAGAGAGGTGTTTGTTTCCACTTATTCTTCTCATTTTATTAAGAGAATAGTATTGAATCGTTGGGATCTTCTTCAATCTGAACCGGATTTTCATGGAATGTTCACTAATCCCCCTTTATTTGCGTACAAACGTTCACGTAATCTAAAGGAGATTTTGACACAACCTGGGGGAAAGATTCAAGTGTCTCATAAAGGGATGACTAAATATCTGAATTGTTCTCATTGTAATAATATCATGGTGGGTAAGAGCATACTTCATCCACGATCTGGTAAAAACATCATGTTCAATTTCACGGCTAATTGCAACAATCATCATGTCATTTATGTCATCAAATGCCCATGTGGCTCACACTATGTTGGAAAGACTGAAAGGGCATTACACACTCGGATAACTGAGCATAAGAGTAGAATAAGGACCAAGACTCTTAGTTCACCACTGGCACAACATTGGTTGGCTCATAACCATACCATAGCCCAATTAAGATTCAGTGTCCTAGTTATGGTAAATATCCTACCAGAGAAAGACATGTCTAGATTGTTAACTCAACGTGAGACACATTGGATATGGTTCATGGAAACCCTTTCTCCAAAAGGGCTCAATGATAAATTTGAACTGTCGTGTTTTTGTGAAAGGGTACTGTGGATAGACATCATTGTATGGATTCACTTGTATTTACATTTTCATACTTTATTCATTGACGACACTTTTTGTTTTTAGGTTTTCTCCCACATTGGGATATTGCATGTTTATGCTATTGATTTTTGTTACCTCCACCTGTATCATCCACCCTGTCTCGTTCTTCATGTTTCCTTTTTTATCTATTGTACTAGACAAATGTTTTGTCCTGTTGCACTAGATTGGTACTACATTCATTAGATAGGTATATTCTTTGCATTAGCGCAGGTACGCAGTTTTGTTCCTCTAGAATTGTAGAGGTTTCATTGTTCACTTAACCTTGATTCGTTCACTCGCCATTTGCTCACTCAACCTTCATTTAAATTTTATATTTTAAATTTCAGACTTTTAAAAAAACAATTTTGAGCACTTTCGCATGATCTAACTATTTTATTCACTATTTGTAGATTTCGAGCGTATTTGATTAACTTTATTAACTTTTAACACTGAATACAACGCTCTATGTTTAGTCCTATTTCTATAGCCACGATGGACGTCAGGACCGTCTTCACCGGCGTTCTTTAAACTTTTTGAATCATGCGCACTGAGTCACACGCTTGGTGCGTTCACTGCGTTCACCGCGTCTGGGCCTACTGGTACACTTCTGACTTTCGGCGTTACTTTTGCACGATTTCTTAATCTGGTAAGACATCAGCAAGCTACCAGTATTTTACACAAATTTGCATGAAGACCCGCGGCCTTTTGACTTTGATGTTGTATTTTCCTAACAGTTGAGAGTGTTTTGACATTGTGTCGGTCGGCTTGACGTTTACTGGTAGAGATATGCCGATTCATTATGTTTACCGCATTCCATCTCACTAGTGCATGTACATGAAGGGGTCCATGGCTTAGATTGGTAGCACTTTAGCATAAGCATGATATGGCACGGAGGTTTCTTTTCTTTTGTTTATAATCTGGAGACAACACCGTTATCAGCTTCTTTTTTTGTGTGCATTCTATGCCTTCGTTTGAGCACTTTTTGTTATCTTATGTGAGTTTCCAAGCCCTCAGCCTGTATAAATCCTGTACATTTGCCCTGCCCCAACTATGAGCTCTTCTTATTCTGTAATTATTTGTATTACTGCATGATCCATTAGCAGTTATTTCCATTGATTCAGATGTTAATGTTTCTAGACTCTCCTGAAGAAGGGCTATTGAAAAAGCCCGAAATGCATTGGGAGAAATCATTCTGTTGATCATCTTGCTGTATGTTAAGCAGTTTTGAGTTTCCTTCGTGGATTTGATTTCATCTGCAAAACTCGGCATTAAAAGCAGATTGAACAACTCTTCACGTCTGATCAATTTCTGGAAGATTGGATACAGTGATTCATTTGTGGTTTACTGAGTTTAAGAACTGTTTCATTTGCTATTATTTGTTCGAAATGGAGTGTTAAGTTTATGTCCACTTAGAGTTAAGTGACTTATATGTAGTGCACTTAGTATTCCCAGGTACAGATCTGGGTTTGGTTGGTTTTCATTTTGAATCAGGTGGCTGGCAGAGCCACCTCACTAGGTGCACACTGTATTCATATGTATTTTGGAAGAAATGATTATTTTGTTTGAACTAGTTTAAAAGAGTGCATTCCAACTCTAAATTTCTTTTGTTACTTTTAGAAAGTTGGCATATTCTTGTCCCAACCATTTGGTGCCTGCAGCCTATATCCTGGGTCACATGACTAGGGCTACCTGGCAGTTGGTCTTTGTGTATTGCTCCCAGACAGTGACACAAAGAGGGAATAGGTGTTGACAGTGTTGGCCATCTCTGACTTGTTGAGGGGCAGAGCAGTCACCTACCAAACTTGCAATTCACAAAGACTTTTCCTCAGCACACTCACAAAGGGCTTCACACCAGTCTGTTGTGGTCCTGGACAAGTTGGAGCCAGGGCAGGGAGGCAGAAAATTCCAAACACTTATGGGATGTAAACCTCCAGGACCTCTCCTACTTCAAAGCTGGCACCAAGTATAAATGTTGGACCCTCAGACTTAACTCTTCAGTGTACTCCTGAACCTGTGGTTACTACAGAAGAAGGACGTCCTGCTGCCCTGCTGCTTCAGGCCTGTCCTGCTTGCTGAGAAGCAACACTGGACCTGCACCCTCATCCCGGGCCGAAGTGTATCGAAGGGTCAGCTGATTGATCTCCTGTTCTGAGGTATCAGGACACCACAAGTTCCAGAGGTCTCCCTACAACTTCCCAACTGGCCTGCTGCATTGGAACTGACTGGACCTGCAACTGGACCCGCCTGACCAGTGCTGTCTCCGCTGGAATGAGTGTGACATCAGTTTAGTTCCCCATTCTAGAAAAGAAGAAATCCTGAAGTTTTTGGCTCTTAACGACCAGGAACGGGCCTGTTCATGCCAAAATCTTGCTGCCCACGCCGACCACCGATGCGAAGCTCCAGTAAACCTGATTCTTATTGCTACAATGATCACCGGCACAACCGGCAGCACAATATCTGCACTTCACGCTACAGCAGAGGTCTTCAAACGTTTTTCCTCCTAGCCCCACCTAAGCAATGTGTTTTGAAGTTGGGCCCCCTCCAAAACTTTATGGCAAGGATTTGGGGAGCGGGAGGTACAAGGCTGATCAGAGGGAGCAGGGATTACTAAATCGTTTCAGGGGTGCCTTTCTGTAGCTCATGAAAGATCTATGGTATGAAACCAAAACATAATTGCCCAAAAACACTACTCCCCATAATGGTGGTACTATGGCCCCCAATGCAACACCACTGACTAATGATGGCTGCAGCCCTGAGGAGCAGGCTATCTTCTCTTCTTTCACTCCTTCCCCTATTTTGCCAGACCATCACTTCAATCTTGAAATAAGCTCTCTGTTCCTTCATGAAAAAAATGTGCTTCGACTGTTTCCCCCTCTTTGCAGCAAAGGTGCCATATACCCTAATGCTAGCAAGGATACTGAGCACCCATGTCAACTTTTTTAAGTGAAACATTCATAATTGTGATGTAGTGGGTGCCTCAGGCCCCTGAGCACCAGTGCCATTCTACCCGCTTTGCTAATGAAAGCTACTGTCTTGCGAAGCAAGATGTCTTCTCTGTGCTTTGTTAACAACATGGGCTCCCATCTCACACCATTGTCTCTGTCCCATTTATTTGATTCCCAAATCAAAGTGTCTCCTCTGCTTCATTTTTCCCCTCCCTCAAGGAATGAGACAAAAACCGCCATAATTCTGCAGCTACAGCACTAATGATACCAACAGCACTGCAAAGCAGGCTGTCTACTCTGTCCACTCCACAGGACCATTACTTCTAAGCCAGATGCCCAAAGCAGACTTTCTGCCACTTTGTGTTAAAAAAAAAAGCCACACATCTAGCCCCACACCCTCTGTTGTTTGAGCCCTGTTCTGTGCACAGCAATGGTGTCCTGGACCCTAATGTTAGTAAAATAAATGCACCCCCACATCCCTTTTCATAGTAAGACAGCCATAACTTGGGTCCAGTGGTCACTCACTGAGGGCAGGGGGAGGTGCTCCATGCTGTGAAGAGAGGGATAGAGAGCTAAAGAAGAAACATCCCTTCTCACCAGGTTTGTCTGCCACCCGAAAGAAATGTAAATGTGTGCAGCTGGCTAATCACCAGAGGTAATGGCTGCTTTGGAGCCTGTATAGGTTTCCATTAAAGTCACTGAAGCTTCATAGGGATAAAAGAAGTGCACCCTTTTAATAGACACATTTAAAATATGCACTAGATATAGTCTAGTTGCTTATTGCTAAAATGTATATTTATAAAGCACTTGTTTTATCTAAACCGCCTTTTTTCAGCAGCCTGTTACTGTCCAATGCAATTTTACAATATTGAGATTTACAGTGCTTTCTATCACAGGCTGAGGCCTCGTAGCACTACAAACAAGCCACTATTCCTTACTGCACCAATCAGGAATTAGTTCTGTGACTCTGGACACACACACAAAAAATTGCAGTGAGCACAGCCAACTGAGGTTTCATAATGTAAAAGTATATTTACCGTTCATTAGTTTACCATGCATCTATTTTTCATTTGAGGTCTGTGCGTGTTATTTTCTATGCAGATACTTGAAGGGGGGAAAGGCAATAAAATGCCAAAAACGTTGTTCTTTTTAGCCACGTCTTTGACCCTATCCCCACAATCAATGACCCTGCTCAATGCCACTCCATGGTACAATTCTCACACTGTGTGCACATTTACAGCAGTATGTGATCGAAGATAGCCTGAAAATGCACCCGTTGTGCTGCCACGTTAACTTTATTTACAAGTAATTGCAGACTTTTTTGTGCCCTCTGGGAACACATTCATGGACCACCAGGGTGGCGTGCACCACAGTTTGAAGACCTCTACATTACTGCATCAATAGCCCACGATGACCGCCACCGTGAATCTCCAACAGCAAACTTTGCCACGCCCGACCGGATCTTCGCTCTACAGTGACAACAGTGCACGATGCCGGGCCTACTCTTCTCCCTAATGTGATGACCATCTACAACCCTCTCCTTGCGGCGCCCTCCACCACAAACGGAACTCTTCATGCTAGACTTTAGAAGGTAACTCTTTCACCAGGACTAACCTGGCACTTTGTGCTTTTAGGCGCTATTTTTACCTCAACTCTTTAAAAATGCATATCACTGGTTCTATTGATTGTATTTTGTCGTTTTGGTCTCAAATAATTTATTACATTTTACTCTATTTTTCTAAATTGGTGTAGGATTTTCTTGGGTGTGTTTTCACTTTTGTTATTGTTTAGAGTGCTGCATAAATACTTTGCACATTGCCTCTACGTTAAGCCTGACTACTTTGCACCAAGCAACCAGAGGGTTAAGCACAGCTACATTTGGGGTTTGCTTGTGACTTCACCCTGCAAGGAATTGTGGATGCTGTTTGAGTAGGATTTCACCCCCCTCAACCAGTAACCCAATTTCCTACGCACAACTTCCCCAAACCCACTACAGATGAAAGTGAAATAAAGTGGACCCCTGAGCCCAATCACAGATGACAAGGCAAAAGGAAGATTCCAGGAAACATAGTTGACACTGAGGAAGATAAACCAGTCATTGTTCATGGCAAGAGTGGCCGTGCGGAAGTGCAAAACACCTCTATTCAACCTGTTCCTGTACCACCACCAGCCTCCATCTTCTTAGAACCTCAAAAACCAGATGCAACATCCCCCACTATAGCACACTCTCAACCTGTCCTAAGCTAAAGCAAACATACTAGCTCCACCAAAGGTTCTTCTGGGTCTGGCTTTCTAGGGAAAATCTCCTCACCCGTTTGGGACTTCTTTACAGTGAGGTGCAATTTGCCACAAACCAGTGCAGTGTGGGAAGAAAGCTGGACATCTTGGTATTGGGATTTAGGGGAAAAGGAGCACCTAGGCAAGGTGCATTCAACATATAACAGGCATATCAACAACAGATAATCTTAGAATTTACATGACATATGTTGAGCACTTGACACACCAATATTCTTTATATTTCTTTTATTTTTCACTTAGTTTTGATGATATAAATATCTACTTATTTTTTACATAAAAAAATATCATTTCAATTATTATCCATTATTAAAAACACATAGTTTGGTGTACATACATTCAAAACTGATAATTACTTCCACATTTCTTGGTTGTCTTAATTCTGCCTTCTTTATATATTAGCAGGGAACAGAATTATCATATTTGTCTAATCCTGTAATAAATGACTAAAACCCTACTGGAATTTTAACAGTGGAGACAAAAGAATTATTTTGTTCTGCATTAAGTTATGCATACAATATATTCAACAAATATCCATCATTATAATGGTATGAGGAGACTGGCGGTTTGTGATTTAACAACCTTTTGTTCTGCAATAAGTTATGCATACACTATATTCAACAAACATCCATCATTATAATGGCATGGGGAGACTGGCGGTTTGTAATATAACATCTTGGTATTGGGGCCAAATGGCCCACATGAAAAAACAAACATTCAAGGACTTGGGCACAGCATGCTGCTGCACAATGCTACAACAGAAAACCCTGAACTGATAGAAAGAAATGACGATGATGATGGAGCAGATATTGTCACTAGGACAACATGACCAGCTGCTCTTAGCGTGCATTCAGCACCAGTAGCACCTCTGCCTGCTACAACCAAAAGAGGAATACCATGATCACCCCCCAGAGCATTCATTCCTCCTAGCTCCACGAATGTCATTTGAGATGGCCCAGCAAAAAAACTATTCTGACTACATTCAGTAACGACGCACCGTACCACAAAACAATAATCTAGTCAATTTCTTCAGTGAGAAATTGGCACTTAACCTCGTCTTCCAAAATGAAAGGTACCAAGACAGACCTATTTCTCAACTGTTGTTGCTGAGCTACAGCTTCACCTTCAAGTGCTGGGATTGGTTACTGATGCGATGATGGAGAACACTGTGAAGGCCATCCTCCTCAATGCAGACATGTGTCCTAATAATCAATCTACACAATATATGTTCATAACTGAGTACTGGATCACCTTCATGAGTGTTAAGAAAAGATTGTTAATGGGGCTACCATTACTGCTGCTTTTCAAGGCGTTTACCAGCATGCAACTGTGGCAATGTTCTCCTTGGAGAGAGCGCACACACCTAACAACATTCTGGAAGAATTTAATTCCAGAGTCCAGAAACAGTTCAACCTAGGGGTCTCAGGAATGAATTTAATGCTACTGAGTATGGAGTAACACTGTCAAAGCCATGCAAAATGCAGGATACTTTTAAGTGCTCTGTTTTGCTCAATGCTTCAACCTGAATATGCAGGACTTAGGAAGAATTAGTCCACAATACATTTGTCACCTGTTATAGGATTTACATACGTTTCTGCCATTACTTTAAAGCATGGAAAAACTTAAGAATTATTCAGAGAAGTAATAAAGCCTTCATGAGTGAGGTTCTGAACCATTGCAACTCAATCTTGTACATGCTCCAATACTTGTTTGAGCAGTACATGCCTGTAAAGGATTAGTTGCTACAAAGAGGAGAAAATGCAACTGTCAAAGCCATATCAATGGCGTGACAAATGGGGACTGACAGAGCACCTGATCAAAATACCTGGACGCGTTGAGATTTTGATGCAGAAAGTCAGCAAGAAAAATTGTACCATGACCATTCACATTGTTGCACTTGCTGCAGGCTCATTTGCGTAAGGTGCAAGATACATTTAGAAATTTTAATGATGAAGCTGCTGGTTTGGTAAACAACTTGCTCATTTATCTGGAGACAAATATGTGGCTGCATTGAGAGATTATATACTCAGAATGGTACATCTGTGCCACTATGAAGAATCTGCAGGACAACATGTGCTATCTACTTTCATTCCCTATTCAGCGCTAAATATCTCTATTTAAAAGACCTGTATAATCAAGAACATTTCTGAACTTGACGATGAAAGACTGCAACCTTGAAGGCAAAGAATAAGATCTGGAGGGCTCTTTTCTCCAACTTCTACAGAGCACAGTGGTGGCTTCAGCAGCATGTTGCAAGAGCATCACCAGCCAGCTGTAAAAAAAGAATCATCGGGTCTTTAGTCACACACTGCAAAAAAATTAACATGGCTAGCTTCACTAGAAACATCCTTTACATTGGGTTGGTTCATAGAATTTACAGGACAATAATATAGCTGCATGAAAATCAGTTGGAAAAATGTGGACTATGACAATAGAGAAGCCATTACAGGTGTTCTTGGATGACCAAACACAAATCACTGTACATCAACAGCCATTGATCTACTGACATGCGAGAGTGAAACAGGTGCCACAACTCACCATGCTGGAAATAACACATCTAGCATTTTCTATTGCCAATGTATCCTCTGAGCAGGTTTTCAGTGCAGCTGGGTCACTTGTCACCAATCTCTCTCCTCAAAATTTGGAGAAAATCACGATGATCAAAATTAACAATGATTTTATTCCAAAAGATTAGGCAGCTCCAAAAGACACAATAGTTGCAGAGAGTGACTTCAAGGATATCTTCTGCATCTCGAGTAAGATGACTGATCCTTCAGTGGAAGCCACTGAAATTACTGACTATGAAGATGAACTATACATGCTTGACTAACTGAAGAGAACCTATTTGTATTATATTTGGTGCATAAAAAAATGAAAATAAAAAATGGACTAATGTTTTCAGTGTGAAAAACACAAACAGAAAATCAAGAGGTATGGTGCCATGTTTTTCTTTAGTGACAAAGAATGACAACAAATTTTACTGTGAGGTCAACCACAGACTTTTCAATGATCCGCTTCATAAATGGATGTTGCAATTTCCTGAAAGAACTAGATGCCACCTATGCCTTACTCTTAATTCATGTGCAGGGCTGTTACTAAAGACTGAGAGGGAAGTATTTCCTAGGCATACATATGGTCTCCATGGAAAAAGAGATGCATAGTTAGGTTTTGAAATGTGACTTGGAATAATTAATGAATGTTAAAGGATTAACACGGCTCATGGGATGGGCCTTACTAAATTTGTTTTTTTATGTTTCGGTTATCATTCAGGGCATATGCTTCCATGTGTTTCTGGGAGTAGTACTTGATTGGTCTTTATTTAACTGCATACCAGCTGGCGTTCTTCAGTCTGACACCACTTGGCTCTTCTAAGACCTCTTAGTTTAACTTGACTCTAAGTCTTTATTTCTTTTCATTTTGTTTAACAGGTCTGTCTCTTATTAGGATTAAAGACAATCTACATGCCTGGCCCACAACAATCAGGAGATGGACCCATACCTGTCTACCTACTTCCACAAGAAAAGAGAAGAATACCCTACGGACTAGAAACAGGTGATTTTTTTTAGGAACAATGCTGAATAATTTTAGAATGGCAAAGGCAATGTACATAATGTGGTAGACATGGTGGCCATGGCTAAACTTGCTTTTTTAATGTGAGGATGATCTGTCAGTAAAGATACATGCAGCTAGTTGTCTGGTTGTTTCTAAGACCTCTTAGTTTACCTTGACTCTAATTCTCAATTTCTTTTCCTTTTTCTTGTTCAACAGGTCTGTCTCTTATTGGGAGCAAAGAAATTCTACACGCCTGGTCCACAACAGTCTGGAGAAGGACCCATACTATGCTACCTATTTCCACAAGAAAAGAGAAGAACATTCTATGGACTAGAACCGGGTGTTGTTTTGAGGAATAATGCTGAATAATATTCAAAGAGCAAAGGCAAAGTAATTAATGTGGTGGACATGATGGACATGGCTAAACCTACTTTTTTTAAACTTTGTAATGTGTCATTTAAGATATTTGCAGCTAGTTGTATGGTTGTTTGGCAATGATAGTAAATTGGACTTTAGTAAATGGTACTTACCTTAGTATATGCTCCACACTCTGAGACTTCACACATGCTGTATTCTTCAGCTCTCAAATATTGTCCTTTTCTTTTCTCATTCAACCGGTCTTCTGCAAGGAACCTCCCTGGTACCTCTGCTCTACATTTTATCTCTGCTCTCTAGCTAGACAACGCCAGACTGCAGTTACACCTTTTTTATGCACTAGTACTTTTTCTTAATGTGCGTATTTCAAACTTAGTGTATGCTCACTATTTTGCATTTCAGGTAACTAATTTGTGAGATTTCTTGAAATCTATTTCCACCAAAAGCAGATCTCAGACTTTTGGGAGTGGATGTTGTGTAAGCAAAACTAAACCTCTGCAGGAGAAGAGGAAAAAAATACCAAGTAGCTGACACCATTCCTGTTTTCTTCGCATGGGATATTCTGCTGCTAGGAATAGTCAATAATAGGCATTCTTTTCTTTTTGTAATCTACGTCCATAGCGAATCTGTTTGCTGAAAAAATTCATTACTTTTACTCAGGTGTACTATAAATAGTAATCCTGACTTGTTCTATAACTTTTAGAACTTTTGTTATATTTGATTTTTGGACTACTTTAGGACAATAATGAAGGCCTCTGTCTTGGGATTACTGTTATGATTTTCGATGGCCTCTGTTCTGGATTTGCCATTACTCTGTTTACTTTCATATTGCAGAATTATTTTGCGGAGACCCCTCTCCCCTTGAAACAAGAAATTTCTGGGTCTATTTATTTATATTTTACGCATTGTTTGCATCACAAAATGAAGCAAAATCTTTTTTACCTATTTACTTTGCAGCATAAAACCTGTTTTACACTGGAAAATAACTTGAAAGTAGTGCAAAGCAGTGCGTTGACAATGGGACGTTCCATGGGGGTGCATTAGCGTTCCCATGCAAACACCCAAGGTTTTTAGAACAAAAACCCTATTTACTTAAAAAAGTAGACATGAATTTACGGCAAAAAAACTGCACCCATTTCACATAGACGCTATGAAGGAGAAATGCCTTCATTTCTCATTTCTTTTCCATCTTTGCATGTGTGCTGTACTGTACAGCCTTTTAAAAAATGGGAAAAGGTTTAAAGTTAGTCTAAACATAGTATTTTGTAATGAAACATTATCCTTCAGGTGCAAAACCTATGCTAGAATCAGGGAGACACCCTTGCACTATGGTGCAAAGGTGTGTCCATGGAGCATGGCCTCACATTTCTGAGCTGGCATTAGGGAGAGGGGAGGAGAGTGCTATATTTCTGTAAATATGGCACTCTCCAGCTCTCTCCTTCTCACGCAGTGAGGCACAGCATTTGTGGCTGCTGCACTGCACTGCATGACAAACTAATAAATCTGGTCCTTCATTTTCTGTGGTGTTTTCCCTGTTTGGGTCTCTTAGGGAAGCCAGCTAGTCCCAACAGCAATGGTTACTCACATGTATTGGTGAAGTGTACTGCCATCCTTGCTCAGGTCAGGAGGAGGAGAGGTATGTATTTAGGGCATGGTGGCGTAGAGTATAGGCATCTATTCTGTGGAGACTACTACTCAGTGGTGACTTCAGAATGGAGGGCAGTATACAGCTACAAGTAATAGAAGGGCACACAAGTCACGGGAGGGAAATTGCTATGGTCAGATTTCCATCACAGTTTGCAAGGCGGATGGAGCCTGATTTGGGCCGCTGTCGGTAAGTGAACCTTCGCTGGTCTTCCCTAGACCAGAAATTAAAAAACAGTGGCTTTAAAGCAGACCAATCAACTAATTAAGGAAGAGAACTTTATGTTTAGGACAACAATAGTTTTAACAACAAAAACTCAGCCAACCATAATACCCACAAGAGACATAAACCTATCTCTTAACCCTAGATTAATCTAATCCTTAATGAACACATCCCAACCACACCACCTGCAACAGACCCACTCTCAGCCTCAGCCCTGAAACACACATGACTAATCTTACTTTCTCCAACACATTCCCCCACACCATCCGCAACAGCCCACCATAAGCCATACAGAATAAAACACACAATTCATCTAACCCTTCCCCAAAATACCCCACCCACTCTATCTACAGAATATCAAACCCCTGCACTAAGCCTCACAAACAAAAAACAAACTATGTACCAAAAAATTGGCAAGTTATTGTGAAAAGTATTGTTCTAATACAGATAGTCTTTTTTAAATGTCTTCCTGGTCAGCGGCCAGGGCATTCTGGTTTTGAATGATCCTCAGCAGAAGAACTTCATTGGGTGTGGGGTGAAAAGGCCTGCAGCTGGCTACTGTAGGGTCGGTGGGGATTTGCATCGCTCCCCTGATATGGCCACCACTGTGACGTTCTTTCTCATTGCTGGCTGGAGAGCCTGTCAGATCTGCTGCTGCCGCCGCATCCCCTCCAATTCCCCCAGCCACCCGAAGGCCACTTCACTGACCTCTAACTTTTCAAGCCACAGCCATGCAGTTACCTCCCACTAGGCCTGGTGATGTTTTGTAGCTTCAGCCTCATGGCTGGCTTTCACGGGTGCAGCTGTGTGTTCTAAGAAGGAAGAAAAATAGATACTGAATTGAAGTACCCACTTCAAGCACATGTGTTTGTATAATAATCACACAACATTGCGCATCCTTCTACTTGACCACTGGAATTATGTGAATCTGAATTTGTGTATTTGCTGCGCATATTTACTATTTTTAGTACTTGGCAATAATTATGTAACCTTCCACCACATGCATAATATTTTATTTAAGGTATAAAAAAGCCACACTGGGTGACACGCAGTTGCGGGGAAAATTCTTTGTGAAGATTAAGTAATTGGTCACCTTTTATCTGCTGCAGCCGGAGCTGCTGGCGTTGAGGCTCGGATTTTGGCATCCAGTGGCTCTTTCCAGTCTGCCCAGGCCATATGATGACCTTGTGTAATGTAACTGATGCTCATATAAAGGGCTCCAATATGTTTGGGTTAAGCTCGCGTTATTAGAAAACTGCCAATCGACAGGTGCCTACAAAGATGGAAAAGTTCTTGAAGGGAAGAAGAGGAGGTGTACAGGGCCAAAGGGTTCTATAAAGAAAGGAGGTACGAGGATCAATCAATCAATCAGGGGTTTGTTAAAGCGCGACTACTCACCCGTAAGGGTCTCAAGGCGCTAGGGGTGGAGGGGTGCAGGTTCCATTCCATCAAGGAGGGGGTCTGTCGAAGAGCCAGGTTTTGAGGTTTCTTGCGAAGATGGGGAGCGATGTTGTCTGTCTGAGGTGGAGCGGAAGGACGTTCCATGCTTTGGCCGCGAGGAAGGAGAAGGAGCAGGAGCGGCCTCCCGATCTGGTCTTTCTGGTGCGGGGGACCACGGCGTAGGAGAGCTGGGCTGATCGTAGGGTCCTTTGGGGTGCGTGGAATTTGAGTTGGCTGTTCAGGTATGCTGGTCCGGTGCCATGGAGGGCCTTGTGTGCCTGGGTGAGCATCTTGAAGGTGATTCTCGCCTCGACGGGGAGCCAGTGGAGTGTGCGCAGGTGCTGGGAGATGTGGCAGTGTTTTGGCAGGTTGAGGACCAGTCTTGCGGCGGCGTTCTGGATGTTCTGTAGCTTGCGGGTGAGGTTTTTGTTTATTCCGGCGTAGAGTGCGTTGCCGTAGTCGAGTCTGCTGGTGACCAGGGCGTGAGTGACGGTCTTTCGGTGTTCGAGGGGGATCCATTTGAAGGTCTTACGAAGGAGGCGGAGGGTGTGGAAGCAGGAAGACGAGACGGAGTTGATCTGGCGGTCCATTTTGAGCTCGGAGTTCAGGATGATTCCCAGGTTGCGTGCGTGGTCCGTGGGGGTTGGCGGGTTTCCGAGGGCGGGGGGGCCACCATGTGTCGCTCCAGGCGTCTGGGTTTGGGCCCATGATGAGTACTTCTGTTTTGTTGGTGTTTAGTTGTAGGCAGCTGTTTTTCATCCATTTGGCGACGGCTTCCATGCCTTCTCGAAAGGATGGAGGGATTCAGCAGCTGTGGAGAGAGAAGGGAACCATGAAGATGTAAAGAAGCTGTGGAAGGCGCAGAAGCAAAGGAGCTGCGGAGAGGCAGGAGATGTGAAGACATAATGGTGCTGTGGTGAGCACAGGAAGTGTGGAGGTATACTGGAGCTGCAGAGTGGTAGATGAGCTGTGGAGAGCGCAGCAGATGTAGAGGAGGTGCAGGAACTGTAGCAAACCTGAAGGGTGGTACAGGAGGCACTGGAAGGTACCAGCCCGTACAGAGATACAGCGACTTTAGAAGGATGCTGGAGCTGAGGGTTGATCACGGAGGGTCTGCATGGGTCAAGCAATACAGAGGAATACAGGAGCTCCTGGGTGTAAGGGGAGCTGTGGAGTAGAGAGAACTTGCGCCATACAAGGGGTGTAGGTTGCGATTGAACCGCACAGGTGCTGCAGGAGTTGTAGGGTGCTGTTGAACATGCTGAGGGCTGGCAGTGTGACATAGAAGCTGTAAGGGGCTACTGGGCCCAAGCAGGGTCTTCAGAGCGGTTCAGAAGCTGTAGAGGGTGTTGGACCCGCACAGGGGCTGCAGATGGGCACGGGACCCCACAGGACCCGAGGAGCCAAGCAGGCTCAGGGAAGTAGCGCCAGAGTGCTGACATTCACAGCTGCTCAGCAGGAAGTGTCTGAGACAGCCCCCTTCTTCTAGTGTCTTAATTCCAAGGGTTCATTAAACTTCAGGGACCCTCAAATATGCACCTATATATACTATTTTTGAAAAATGTTCTAAGGGGAGAATCCCCACCCAACCCACTTAAAAATATTGGGCTCGCTCAAGTGCATACATTTGTTAATTGGTCTTACACCCCACCATTTTCAAATTCCACCAGTGGCAAGGACGGAATAACACATTAGGGTTTATGAATGCAGTCGTTGTTGGTAAGAAAGGAACTTGCATGTCACTTTGCCAAGAAGCGACTTCCTGTCACTCTGAGTTTGGACCTCCTGTGTTACTGTTGATCTATAAAAAAAGGCACTGAGGAACACTATTACTAGCAACAACAGTTTGAAATCAAAGTATCACCTTGAAGGTTTTACTTGTAACAATTATAAATTGGAAAAGTCAAAGATTCCACATAATAAACACTTGAAAAAATGGGGGGAAATAACTAGGAAAGGATCAGGAAAACAATGAATACGGAAAAGGGGAAGGAAGACAAGAAAACTAAAAGTGGGTTAGGGAAGAGGTTGCCCTAGAATGGAAACGGAGAAAAGAAAAGAACAAACCTCAAAGAAGGCAGGAGAAAATAGGTTAAGGATATGGTAAAAGAAAACAATAGGAGATATGCAGGGTTAACAGACACCAAAATCAAATAAAAGGGGAAATTTAGAAAAATACAAAAAAGAAAAGGAAGACGGGATAAGGGTATATATAGCAGAGGCTAAAATTGAAGATTAAAAAAGGTAAAAATAAAGGAAGAACAAAATGTGAGGTGAAAAATTCAAAGCAATACAGCTTGGAAGTAATATTTGTTCAATATATCAAAAATGGTAGGAGAAAAATCTGGTTCAGTCACCCGTGCATATCCAACGTGCACCACTGACAGTCTTTTTATTCTACTATGAAATGTTCCAACCTTCCTAATCCTAGGAATACAATTATTTCTCCACTACTGTCAGTCACCCCCCAGGGCCCAATTTACTTAATTTGGGGATGGGCCACACAGCCCCCCTGCGCGAGCCATATTTGGCCATGGGGACCCCATCCCACAGGGCCCAATTTAATTATTTAGGGGAGGGGGACATGCAGTTCCCCTCCCTGTGCCATATTCAGCCCGAGGACAACATCCTCCAGGGCCCAATGTGTTTATAAGTGGAGGGACACCATTCAGCCCCCTCCCAGAGGCATTTTTGGCCCCTAGGGGCCCCCCTTCCCAAGCAGTATTCGGTGCCAGGGTCCCCATACCCCGCGGCCCAATGTATTTATAAGGGGAGGGGGCTGCACGGCCACCCTCTCCCCAAGTCATTATAGGCCCTGAGGAGCCCACCCCCAGGGCCGAAACCTCCTCAAAAGGGGAGGGGCCATGTGGCTGCCTCCTCGAGCCATTTTCGGTCCCATGGACCCCATCCCCCGGGGCCCAATTATATTAATAAGAGGTTGGGGTGCAGGGCCCCCTATCTGAGTTGTATTTGGCCCTTTAGACACCATACCCTGGTGCCCAATGGTGTTTAAACAGGAGAGGGGGGCTGAATGGCCACTCTCCAGAGCCCTTTTCAGTCCCGGGGACCCCATCCCCAGGGTTTAATTTAGTGGACAGGGAATGCGGCCCCACTCCCCGAGCCATATTCAGCCCTGGGGACCCCATCCCCCAGAGCTGTGCCTTTAAAACAAAAGGAGAGGGACCACATGGCCCCCTTCGTAAGCCATTGTAGGCCCCATGGAGCCCACCCCTGGGGCAGAAATTCTCAAATAAAAGGGGAGGGGATTGCACGGCCCCCTCCCCGAGCCTTGAAAAGGCCCTGGGGACCCCCCCACCCAGGGCCGCTTGCTTTCCAAAAAAAGAGGGGGCCCGCACAGTCCCCCTCCCGGAGCCATTAATGGCCCCGGAGACACCATCCCCTGGGGCCGGCTCACTTGCTGCCGCCCATCCCTGGGACACAGTTTTGCTGGTTGCACCAGCGCAGTCAGGGAAACTTGTGTTTGCTCCTACCTGGCGGGAGCATTTTTAAAACTCCCACAAACGGGAGCAAACACAATATAGCTCCTTCCCAGAGGGAGCAGCTATTTATGCTCCTTCCCAGAGGGAGAAGCTATTTATGCTGATCTCTCCGGGTGGGAGCATTCTCTTGATCTGTTTGTCTGCCCGCATCAGTGTGGGCAGGGAAACAGATCAAAGTCTGCTTCCAGCCAGCAGGACCTTTTTTTAAAGCTCCCACCACCTGGAAGCAGACTTGGGACCCATATTTATCATGGTGTTGTGTCGGCTTTCCGCCACTCAAGAGGGCGCAAGGGCGACGTAACTCTAAAGTCAGATTCATCAAGTCACTCAAGATCACCTTGTGTGTCCCTGCATGGCTTGATAAATCTGGAGTAGCGCAATTCAGCGTAAGTCATTGCCTTGCTTTACTCTGCCCTAGGGAGGCATTCCACGTGTGGAGCGTGGTTGTTCCCATGAATCCACCCATGGATTTGGGCGCATTCCCAGATTTACCATTAACGGTACACCTGGGAATAGGGGACTAGGGAGTAGGGTATCCCTACCCTGCCCCTTTACATTTTTTTTATTTAACAATTCAGGACAGGGGACTATGTCCACGAGTCCTGTATTGGCTGCCAGCACATTTTTCTTGCAGCCAATTAGAGCTCTCGCTCCCACGAGAGTCTGACCCAAGCGGTAGCAAATTGGCCCAAGGAAAAAAGCTCCCTGGGCCAATCGTAACGCTCCATTTTTAGATTGGTGCTCCTGTGAGAGTCTCTCGATCCTCTCACGGACCCAACCATCTAGATATCTATATTTTGTTTACCTCAATTTCTCAAATCCTGCTGAATGGATTTATACCAAATCACAAAAAGCATAATCTCCGTTCCAAGATCTAGCTTCCAGCCAAGTTTGGTATAATTCCATTAAGCAGTTTTTGCTGCAGCCCTATCTAAAGAAGTCTTTGGAAAATGCATGGAGATTTTGCATTTTGGGACCCCCATTTCTTCTAGGGCTCGGCTTGCCAGGTCAACCCGGAACCTTTTCATGCACAAACAAGTCAAAAAGTAGCACCTTTTTGGAAAGTTTTGTGGAGATTGATCAAACAGTACCAAAGTTAAAGGTATATATGTAAATATTATATAATAAACTCACATACAGTTACCTGCAATGCAGTGAATCTTATGGGGTAATAGAAATAATCAGTGGCGACTGATGCTTAACGGGGTGACAACAAAATATAATCCACTGACCTTCAGGCCGACTGCCGCCTCTGGGTCCTCGACGCAGGAAGCAGGAGGCAGGAAGCCCCCAGGCTCCCCTAGCCAATCACGACGCTGCTGTCACCATGACAGCAGAGTTGTGATTGGTCTGAGCACCGTGGCTCGCCCCTCAAACAGGGATTGGGAGCGTCTGAATGTTCTCTACCAAGGCTGTGCACTACAGCCTGGTGGAGAATATGCTAAGTGCGCATGACGGTTTGGCCGGCCCAAGACAGCCAGCCAAACTGTCATGCGCACTTAAGAGAGTGCTCACCACTCCTCCTGTGACAGCCCAGCCCCGCCCCACCCCAGCTAAGCCAGGATGGAAAAATAAAATGATAATAACTGTGTTATTATCATTTTATTTTTCCTTTTCGAACTGCTCGCAGAGCAGTGGGGCAATGCGCCTCAGTCTTAGCGGAGGAGCCGCCGCTGGAAATGATATAAAACAATGTTAACTATCACGTACCTGTTGCCACCTCAGTGCAGCGCAGGTCCAGCAGGTCCTGCTCCAGGTTCAGGATGTCTACCCAGTGGGTCATGGCCTAATACTAGTAGTGCCCACTGGCTCTGCCATGCCGGATATTGCCCGAGTAGAGCTGACGCTCCACTAGGCTGTACCCTTATATGAGTCTGTTTCCAACATGAGGAGGACATAGCACAACATATAAATAATTAGTGCCACGAAACCTCACAGAAAAAATATTGCACGGTGCCAACTGAATTAGGACCCTCTCCTTCAGTTGCGATGACTATGGAATGAAGGACAGACACAAAAAAAATAATTAAAAATAAAAGCACAGCAGCAGAGGAACTAGACAGAAAGTAAAAATAAAGCATAATAAGGACAGATGGGAAGGAGAAGGGGATGGGTGAGATAGAGATGACAATGCAGACAGCACCAAGCAGCAGTGCGGAGTGTCCCCTCGCAGGTCCAAAACAACCACTCACACTCATTACACCACAAGCAATCTCACCAGATTTATATCACAACAAGAGCATCCTCGCATTGACAGACATGGGGCACCGGCAGTGCATTATGAGTAATTTCGCGAAATTCCAATGACGAAATTATGGGAGTTATACACCCCCTTAGTGAATGAAGTCTGCTTGTTTAAGGGCAATACTGATCTAAAAAAAAAGAGGACACTTTCTAAAATTGCTAAATGTGTTTCTTCGCTTGAAGATTCTAAAGATAGTGTGACCCTTCATTGATCAATATTTGCATGCAGCAGCAATAAAAACCGTATTCCTTTCTCGGTTGGACTACAGCAATTTCATCCATCTTGATCCAACTTGCTGCTCTGACAAAAATTCTACAGTGTTAGCATCTCGTCAAATATGCCATGGCAATGCTGATCCAAGGCTGGATCCCATCATCCCGGTGCTCAGAACCCAACAATAGATTAATTTATCAGAGTAGCATCATCTTTAAAGCTTTGACCATCGTTCGTAAAGCAACCCGAGCTAGCATTATGCATTAACTCTTCAATGTCACTCCCGAAGCCCTTCAAAGTATAAATGTTACATGATAAAACCAATCAAATTCTAAAATTAGAACTCATATATAGTATTTATATAGACTCCTAGCATAGAATCTTCATCCTTTTTCAAATGCTGCTTCTGCAAGTTAGGTATGCCTTTTGGTCTGTGCAGAGTTTTTGTGAGTGTGAGGTTTTCTGATTAAGAAACGAGAAACTTCTTATTTACAGAAGTGTTTTGAGTTGGGTGGTTTGGTGTGTGACTTCAGTTTTATTATAAGGGATTGGTTTGACATATCTAAAGGTCGTTTTGTAGGTTACAGTTTTTGTTTAATCATGTGAACACGTTTAGGGTTAGGACTTGTTTGAATAAATAGTTTTGTTTCCTGTGTGAAGATGGCACTGCTTATTTTTGAGGTGGTTGAGCCGCGTGCGTGACGGCATTCGTTGGGAGTGTTCAGTCGCCCGCAAGTTGATATCATTTATACCTTGCGCCGTATGAGGCAGCGCCCTCTTGTGTTTGTGGTTGGTCAGTGCGTGCAAACAGCGGCTGATTTAACTCAGGCCTTACTTCCTACTGAAGCCAGCAACTGGCCTGGAATTTCAGTGGTGAGATTGTAATCCCTCATTAGCATTAGTATAGCAAGAATTGGGGGTCAATTTTAGACTGGGTATAAACCCACTAGTTTTAATGAAAATTCATTCGCGTGCTTTAGATTGCTCTTGCAGACCCAGTCACTGGCAGACCGGCAGAAGAAGAAAGTTACGAGCGAAGTGACAGGTAGGGAATTAGAGGAGAACAGTTTTAGTGAAAATTGCATTTGTGAAAGTAAAGTGCTGGAAAACTTGTGACGGCTTATTTTTACTAACTTGTAGTGGGATTACAATCATTTAGACATTATGTCAAAAGTGTTTTAAGGTAATTCTGTGAGAATTACTGAAGTAAGAGTCAGCCCGGAAGTTTTAGGCGGAATGATTCAGACAGGGATGAAAGCTTGAATGAAGGAAGAAATACATTCTGTCTCAAGTAAGAGAAGGAAGGATGAATGTTCATACATTTTCGTTAAGTAAAACATATAGGGGCCGAATCACAGAACTAATCTGAGATAAATTCCTAAACTTACTACTTTTGGTATTCACAGAAGGCATTTAGTAGTAGTAAAGTTAGGACTCCTAACTTTACTACTACTAAACTGAGACAAAATCCTAACTTTACGACTTTTGGTATTCACAAAAGGCATTTAGTAGTAGTAAAGTTAGGAGTCCTAACTTTACTACTACTAAATGCCTTCTGTGAATACCAAAAGTAGTAAGTTTAGGATTTTATCTCAGATTAGTTCTGTGAATCGGCCCCAGAGAAATTAACCATAGGGGCAAGAAGGAAAGACTTGACTTTAATGTACAGTGTATGGTGTCCTAAGTAACCCTGGGCAAAGCACTACGCTACGCTCGCGTAGTTTGCGAAGTTTGCGCTACTTCGCACAACGCGAATTGCACGTAGCACAGTGCAAACACGCGTAGCGTAGCGTAGTGCAGCGGTCATTTTTTGCTTGCTCGCGGTCCTCAACGTCAAGTTGGCGACCGCGAGCAAGCAAAATGACATCCCGGCGAGACTTTTTCCTCGTTCGCGATCAGCAACATCAAGTTGCCGATCGCGAGCGTGGAAAATAAACCTCCCGGCGAGATTCTCAACGCGGGAGGTCAGGTTTCTCATTGCGAGTGGTCGCGTATGCTCGCGACCGCTTGCGATGAGAAACTACCAGTCCGCGTTGAGAAGCTGCCGCTCGAGTAAAAATCTACTCGAGCGGCAGTAAAAGACAGCTCGCACTGTGCAAGATGCCGTTTTCAATGATTGCACAGTGCGGACAAGCATCCGACACTGTGCAATCATTGCGAACAGTGCACTACGCAGTTCGCGTAGTGCTACGCGTAGCTCGCGTAGTGCGAACTGCACTTTGCGTAGCTTCGCGTAGCGCTACTTCGCGAACTACGCCCAGGCTTAGTCCTAAGCAGCAGATTTGAGACTAGTGACCTGGGGAGTGCACAAAGAGACTTAGGAAATGAGGATGAAGACGATGAGTTTTCCTGGTATCAAGGGAACAGAGATTATGTTTTTCAGGATGAGTATATTTTAGATCTCAATCGGGGTGAAATTCAGATGAAATAACTAGATGATGATATAGCTGGACCCTCCTCATCTAAGTCAGTGATAAAAAAATTCCATTTGAAGAGGAATTGTTTTACCCATATAGTCTGAGACATCCAAGGAGTGCTGGACCATGTCGGGAAGCTGATTGAGGGAAAAGTTTGTACCACCCTTAATTTGGACCCGGAGTTGATCTCTTTTCTGTTTAAGCTAGGGTGAGATTTCATAAAGATCTGGAAAGATCTTTGAAGCAATGCCAAGAAAGTTTTTAAGACATTCTGAGACCCCCCCTATCTCAGATTTTCAACATGGCAGAGGAGGCACAGTTGAAGGGTACATAAGTGGATCTAAATTTATTAAGGGGATGGAGCCAAAAAGCTATTTGTTTTTTTGACAATGCTAATGCTGGTGTCAACATTCAAGGCTGTGCCACTCACCTAAATTCCAAGTGGTTCCGATGGGGCGATACTGGACCCCTCCCCCCCCCTCCGCCCCAGCACTAACCTTAGTGTAAGATGAGAGACTCCGCGCTGGTGCCAGTACCCAAAGGGAAGGAAGAAATGGGATTGACAAGAGAGAAAGATGTTGCAGTCAGGTCATTTTTACCTGGTCACTGCACTGCTGCTTCAGCCCTGATCATTTCTCAGCTGCTTCAGCACCCCAGAATGAGCTACTGCACAGGGTATCTGTCAATGGAAAATAAACAATTGTCTCTGTGTTCATGTGAGAGTACACATATTACACATTAACCTGGAGTTGCTCTGTAATCTCACCCAAAACACACAGGATAGAGAATAGGAACTACACCTGTTCTTTTCAAGTTTCAAATTCATGAGATTCATGGATCAATGTGACATTCGTTGAGCAGTGCTACAAGTTATAACAAGAGTGGTAGAACTTACAATTTACATGGTACTCTCAAGGGTAAATGTGCATTAGTTACTTGCCTACTAAGGCCATTGATACTTAATTGTTTCAAGAGGCGATTTTAAACTTCTGTGCTTTTTTACCCTTACAGGGTTGTTCCCCCATAATGAGTACATATTTTCTTTACCTCACCTAATCATGGAGGTGTTGCTAAAGACCTTGGTTTTATCCTTGCTGAGTTTGCCCTGTTTTATGATCATTCCTACATGTGGAAGCATATGTTACATATGCTGCCACATATAGGATTCTTCTCTAACATGAACCACCACTCTGTCTAGTTGTTTTTTTCGAGTCCTTATTCTGTATGCCCCCATATTATATTGGTTTTGATGAGACCCTTTTATCGTTCATGGGTCGAAATGTCGTCGACAAACAGAAGTAGCAGACAGACCAATATAGGAACTATTATTTAAAGGTCTGAAGGGATATTTTTTGCAGGTTGTTTGTTACACATTGATTAGTCCCTGTGTATTTTTGTTACTTGTTTTTATGTATTGCTGTGTGCTGGGCGCACGTTGGGGTCACATTGCACTAACTTGACTGTTCGTTTTTTCTTTGCATTTTTTTAAAATGTTTTGCTAAATTCCATTACATGAGATTGTTTTCGACTAGCTGGTGGTGGTATTTGTAAATTCATTGCCATTGTAATTAATTGAATGCATGTGGCTATGTTGCCTCTAAATAAAATGCGGTTTTTGTGAATGATACCAATGAGAACCAGTGTTGCATGTTTAATTCATAAGCCTCTCCACCCCACTTAAAGGAAAAACTGCAACTCACAGGAAATGAAAGAAGGACATAGGGTTAATTGTGGCTCATGTTTAAAAGTGCATAAAGAAAGAAAGAAAGGCATTAAACCTGACATCCTCTTGTTTAGCTCCAGATTGTGAACTAGATCCCAGAATTAATCAGTTCCATTTCATCTTCTACCTTCCAGAAACCCACCTATTCAAATGTCACCTACCATATTATATTGTCTTCCCCTTTCTTCACTTCAACCCTATTTCATAGTCTGTCTCTGACCCCACAGCTGTAGTTTTCCTCTCCTTACCTTTTCACATCCATTGTAATTCTGTTGTAGTTCTGCCGCGTAATGTTCCACTGTAATAATGTATCTGTTTATTTCTGTGTACAATGCTCCATTGCGCTCCTGGACAGGTCTGTGCCCTACAAATACCAAAATAAAAACTTAAGTCAGTAAAACTTTTCATAAATCAAGAAGTGCCCGTGCAATAATGATTGTGGATTCTTCTGAGATGCAACAAAAGTCCCTGCATCTCTTTGCAAGTACTTTGAGTGGCATCATACATAATCTGTGAATCAATCTTCGGATTTTAAATTCCCTGCAGCGTTCAAGGATTGCAGTCAATTACTTCATTAAACATTCCACTGCTCTCTTTCCAATCTCGTTTTCACCTTTCTTCTTTCCAATTCCATTTGTTTTCGGTCTTTCATGCAGACTGAATGTTAGAAACGATTCATTCGGCAGCGTCTGCTACATATTGTGAATTCAATTAAAGGTTCGTTGTGTAGTGACTGAACTACAACATTCCAGTTTTGTACTGTTAGACTTAAAAGGGCCTCTTAGCACTAGGGTCATGGAATGCAGGGGGGATGCACCATTTCAGGATGTATGGCCTTCATCGATATGCAAGCCCCTTTAAACATAAGAATATGTAGATAGAAAGGCATGCCTGCAAAACATTGTCTTGTTGATTAGGAACAAACTTCCTAATATTGAACATGATGGATACAGGCTGTTCCTAAGATACCATCACCCTACATTTCTGCCAGCCTTGTGATCCTGGCTGTCCGGGCTAAATCAACTCAGAATTCTGGCATTAAGAGCTTCCAAAATAATTTCTACCAATGTTCGGATAACAATGTTTCCTTTAATTTGGGCTAATGGAGAGTCTGCAACATTGACCACTTGCTAAAATATAGTAAGTCTTATGACAACAGAGAAACGGAGCATATAATTGTAAAATGTAAAAAAAACCTGTCTTTTTGTATTATAGCTACAAGAGAACTGTACCTGGATGTGATCTAAAATAGAGAACAGTAGAACAACTGAGGCCATGCCTACTCATTGTGCATTAAAGTCTTATAAGAGGCAGTGAAGTGGAAGACTATGCAACAAGACACTAACCAAAGAGCTCTTGACTAAATCAAATAGTGATCCAGTAGTACCTCTTTATGTACTCTTAAATGTTTTTAAAAAAATATCCAGGCTTAGATCTTTGCCTACTCCTTTCCTATCTCTTATGTGCAGACTTCTCTCCCGTGAGTGTGGCCAACTCTGCACACAGAACTATGGGCCATATGTACAAGGACTGGCGATAACTACCGCTAACGCTAGTTAGCAGCAGTTTTCTTACCGCCACGTACTGCTGAAAACTATCGCCATGTTAGCGACGTATTTACAAGACGTCGCTACATGGCGATAGCTTCAGGGATCAGCGGCGAAAACTGCAGCTAACATTAGCGTGATGGCGATAGGAATTCCGGCGTTAGCGGGCGAAATCCAACGAAAGGCCCATTAGCTGCAAAAAAACGCGCGTTAGTCACCCCAACGTGAAGTTTACTTGCCGCTATTGGAAAAAATAGCCTATCAGTCGACCTCCAATAGAAAAATAGGCAACAAAACAATGAAATGCAGAATGGAGCAGCCAGAGCCAAGTGCAGCACAGATCAACAACCCCCCTCAAGCCACCCAACATCCAGGATGACCAGGATGAGAGCCTGGATGCCTCGCTGGACCTGCGTCTGGAGCCTGGATGCCTCGCTGGACCTGCGTCTGGAGCCTGGATGCCTCGCTGGATCTCCGCCTGGAGTGTGATGCAGTAGACATTGGCGGTAGACATTGAGACGCGGCGATCGCCCGTACCTGCTGGTGAAGTCTGGCAGGTCGCATGGAGACATGTTGCTGACCTGTGCGAGAAGACCGCCTTGAGCCCCTTGGAGCTGTGAATGGTAGAGGCGCTCCTGCGCACCAACGTAGGGAGGTCTGGATCGCATACTACGATCCACCACTACACCGGGGTGCACGGAGGGATTACCAATGGTGGGCGGCGCCTCTCTGCATCACAGGACGGATGATGTTGCGCTGGCCGGACGCTGTGGAGGGTGAGGCCCCTGAGCTGCACCAAACTTGTGTGGCGGGAGCGCTGCAACTTCATGCCTAACGGGGCCCTGCTGCATAAACTGCATCGGGAGGTTCACCAGCGGACTTGGCGGCAACTGCTGTACCCAGGCTTGTGAAATCCCACCTGGCTGAGGCTCCTGCTGGCTGAGTCACAGATTTGGAGAGAGTGCAGCGGATAGCGCCATAGTGTCAATGTCGAGGTAAGGAGAAGGTGGGACGCGTAGCGGAGGAGGCCCAGGGGTCGAGTCGCCCAGGCCTAGCACCTGTAGATGACGCACCCCCAGTGGCGGCTCATCGGCTATGGCGGAAGAGCTTCGCCCCACTGCTTTTAAGCAGTGCATGAAGAGGAAAAATCATCACATGATGATGACTTCCTGATGTAATCGTGCTATGTTTCCTTTGCGGGCGGGAGGGTGGGTAGGGCTGCTCCACTCACGAGCAGGGCAGGGGCGGAGTGGCATGACCACTCAAGTGCGCAATGACTGTTTGGTCGGCCCGCTCAGGCCGCCCAAAGCAGACATGTGCACTGTCCTGTTCTCAATGCAGGCTACATTACAGCCTGCATGGAGAACATGCCCATCCCTCCAGCCCCTGGCTGACGCCTTGTCCCGGCGCCAATGACCAATCCCTACGCCGCATTGCAGCATTGTGATTGGGTCAGAGGAGGGAGCCTGGCTGCCTACTTCCTGTTCCTGGAAGCAGACTCAAGAGAGCAGGAGCAACGAGGTAAGATTTCTCTCATTTAAATATTCACAACACCCGCTCACACACACACCCCCCGCGTCCCCCGCCCCATCCAGTGTCCTTTCCGGCATTTCCCACCTCCCAGCTGTCCAGTCCCCCCCGCAGCACTACTCAATGGCGGTCGCTGTGTGCCCATGCGCACCGGGCGTACCACTGGTGTGCCAAAGGTATATATGAAGTTACAACGCATACCATTACATTGCATTCCATTACAATGCATACTAATACTAGGCATATTGCAACAGTGGGGAAGGCATTGGATAGCGGAGATGTAAAAATTACTATTCCCACTTCAGTGAGTGTAACCCTAAAACTAACCCTTGCACCCCAAAGCACACCCTGAACCCTAAAATTCATCTTTGAGCCCCCAAAACACCCCCCAATTTTCATATTTGATCCAAATGCACACCCCAAATTTCATAATTGACCCCAAAACACACCCCAAATTTAATCTCCGACATCCGAAACCCATACCCACCCTAAAACTTAAAAATACCCCATTACTGACCACACAATGCGATGTAATGGAATACGATGTAAAGGCACCTGCGTTGTTGGAGCTGCGTTGTAAAGGCATTACTATGTAATGCCTGTGTTGTAATAGACATCTCCCGTGCCAAAGGCAAGCCATAGGCACGCCCGTCTGCGTCCGTCTGCCCCTGGACCATGCTCAGCCCCAAGGACCCTTCCTCTCAGACACTCTACCGCTACAACGCCAGAACCCTCCTCGCCATCAACCCTGGACGCCACATCGCCTGCCAGGACCAACCTCTGCTCCGGACCGGACATCGCCATTGCCATTGCCATCGCCATCACTGACGGCTACTAAATCACCCGCAAGGACCACCCCGACCATCCAGGAGGAGGCATTGCCATCACCTACAGAAGCACACTCCGACTGACCACGCACTCTAATGACCCAACGGTGACCATGGAACACCTCAACTTCCAGATCCGGACTAACCCCAACCCCATCCTCTGCGGCACCCTCATCTGCAGGCCCCCCGGGCAATGGACCCCCATTCTCCGATACCATTGCAGACCTCATTGCACCCCGGCTCTCCCATCCACCGACGACATCCTACTCAGTGAACTCAAGTTCCACCTGGACAACCCCAGTGACCAGAACACCACCCCCTCCTGGGGAAGCTCCCCAACATCAGACTCAAGCAGCTAGTCACCGCAGCAAGCTACATAGCAGGACACACGGTCGAGCACGTCTCCTCCGCCAGCGGGAACTTCAACTACAGCCACACCACCAGACTCTCCTGGACCGACCAACATTGTATACATCACGTCTTCACCATGCCCACCGAACACCACCGCCATCATCGCTCCCCCTCGCAGCTGGATCAAGGCCACTGAAGAACATCTCGTCAATTCCCTCAGCACCACCACTCCGCCAACGCTTACAGATGATGACCCCGCAGTGCAACTGCCAACGATGGATCTCCAACTGCGCCGACACCTTGGCACCCCTCAAGAATGCACCAGGAAAAACTAGCACCATGTTGCGCCGTATTTGCAAAGTGACGCATGTAGGCATATGCGTGACCTTGTGAAGCCCTGTGCCACATCATACCTGCATCCGGTTTGATGTACGCAGGGTGTGTTCCCACGCGACAAGGCCTCATAGGAGTGGCACAGTGAAATCCCTCAGATTTCACAGCGATAATTGAAGGACGGCACTGCGTCAGTACCTTACGCCTGCCTGTTGGCAGGTGTAAGGGTGATGCAGTGCCACAGGGATAGGCTGGCCCCATGCATTGATGGAGTTGCGTCATGCTTGTGACACGACTGCAGCAATGCGTGACTTTGCCGCAGACAGATACGTCAGGATTCCAGACATATCTGTCATTACTTGCGTCATGGAGCACTGTCCAGTGAATACAGCACATCCGTGATGTCGCAAGAAGGGCGTAGTGAAAAGAGTTGCAACGCTGTCTTGTCGCAGCGCTGCAACACTTTTCATGACTGAGGCCCAGGAATGCGCACTATCTTATTGATGGTGCGCATTCCTGCCCTGTAGTTTTGTCGCAGGGCAGCGCAGCAACATTGCTTGCAGCGCTGTCCAGCACCAAAACCTGCTGAGAAGAGGCCCCAAGTGTTATCTCCATTTTTAAGACCAGCAATTTTCTGGTCTTAAAAAACTGCCTCTAACTGCAGTTAGCAGCAGTTTTTTTGGTCATCCAAACTTCAGGAATCCCCTTGTAAATATCGCGAAGTGGGGTTAGCGGCCGTTTTTGCACGGGAAACCTCCCTTGCATGTCATTATCGTTAACAGAAGTGGCGAACTTTAGAATGGACGTTTTCGCCGGAAAACTGCCGCTAACAGAGGTTAGCAACAGCTTGTACATACGGCGATAAAAATCTTGTCGCAAAACCGTCCGAAAAGTGCCGCCAAGGCGGCGTTAACTCCTTGTACATATGCCTCTATATGTTTTGAAGCAAATGTGGGAGGGGCAAAGAGGACTGGTATAAAAATGGGAACTAGCTACTACTAAATAAGATACGCTAAGAGAAAGTTAAGGAGGAGCACAGGGAAGCAAATGTGGGTATAAAACGTACCTGCAAAAAAGGTAAGGCAGTTGCTATTCTCCAAAGTTTCACCAACATCTACTTCAATAGTGCTACAGACAAAACAGGCTCAAATCTACTCCACCAAAGTCTTGGAGTAAGTCACACACCATAAATGGACACTGCATGGAAATCACATAGAAAGCAACAGAAAGAAGGCAGAGTCTAGCCATGGAGGAAGATCGCTACTTCTAAGTGAAGCTACAGCAGACTGTGGGGAAGCAGACGGACCATGCTCGGCTTGAAAAGCCCAGAGGAGCATCTGTGTCTAGGGATGGAGTGCATGCATTACCACTGAATGCACACTGAGGGGCATATTTACTACGAAGTTGCGGAGCGCTTAACGCCGTGCTCTGCCACTTCTGAAACGCAAGGCTGCACCATATTTACAACAATATGGTGCAGCCGTGAGTTTTCCCCTGCACTGGCACAACATTTAGCAGCCTAGTGCCAACGCAGGCACTCTTGCACCATTGTGCAAGGGTGTCTGCGTTGACGGGAAGATTATTTATGTGCAGGAAGGTGTCCCTTCCTGCACATAAAGAATCTTTAAATGGCGTTTTGTAACTTCTATGTGTGCTGCTTAATGCGGCACACATAAGAGTTGCAAAACATAATTTTTTTTTATTGACAGGGACACCTTCCTGCACATAAACAATCAATGGCCTTTTACTGTTTCTATGTGTGCTGCACAACGTAGCACACATAGAAACAGGAGAAAAGAGGAGAAATTAAACATTTCTCCTCGTTGCGTCTGTTTAAGACAACATTTTCCCTGATCTTAATTTTGGCACTGCCCCATATTTACGCTGCCCTTGTAAATATGGGCAGCGTCAAAATCAATGGCTGTTGTGGTGGAACGCCCACTGCAACAGCCAATGCCCACCCCTTTCACGCAAGCGTGAAAGGGGGCCTTAGTCACAAGGCAGCGTTAAGCCATGTTAAGCGGCTTAACACTGCCTTGTGAAAAAGGTGAAGCCCCTATCGCCACTATAACATCCTGAAAGGTGACGTTGTGATGGCAATAGGGGCTTGTAAATATGCCCCTGAGTGCTGTGACTAGCTGCTCGATTCTAGAAGGCCGAGACTGTGAAATGCACAACTGTCCAATCTGCGCCCGCAGGGGCTGAGTGTATGTGAAATGGAGGGCTGCAAATAGGGGTTGAGGGAGGACAGCTGGGCAGCTGGCATGGCAGAGCTGACGGAAGAAATTGGGACGTCGAAGCTGTCATGTCCAACAAGGGGACACTGCTGCATAGTATGAGAGCTCGCTCCAATGCCTATTTCTGCCACAGTAGGTCTTTTTTGACCTAATTAGGCCTTTTAGATGATTGTGGCATTAGGGCCTGTATGCACAATGCTGGAGGTAGAGCCACCAGGGAATTTGAGGGTGCCTCACCCCTCATTTAGCATGGCTTTCATTTTCTAACACGATACAGGGGTTCATAGCATCCAGCTTCAGCATTGTTTACGCTTTTCACCCTGAAATAATTCCCCCTGCCTACTAATCACACATGAGCAGAATTCGTTGATGTGTTGTGCCTAAAAGTTCCCGAACAGAGTCATGTTTCTGAGACTAATGGTGGTGGATATTGGTAACTAGAGTAGTCATTCAGAGGCTCTGAGGGAGTGAGATCTGATATGGCACTGACTTTGGGCAGCAGGGTGCGACTAAACAACCCTGCCTTGGAGTTTGTTCTGATCTGGAGCTTGAAGGGAGGCAATGCCCTCAATCTGTATTGGAAATGGTGCTACCACTATGCGAAGATTATGTGGTGGCTCTCCTCACCTATCTCTTGCTAGCTCAAATACTCCTGCGGCCGCAAATACACTTGAGCAGTGATGAGCCTTTTATCCTGGACACATAGCGGCCGCAAATACACTTGAGCAGTGATGAGTCTTTTATCCTGGACACATAGCGCACTGCCCCCAGCACCTCAACCTCTTTTCAGTATTGCGACCCTGCAGGAGGGGTACAGTGTAAAGCCTCCCCAGTGGTACATTAACTGGCTATTCCATATTTGACAATCTACAAAAAGAGGTGCAAAGGGCAAATAAAGGTCCAGCACACACGCCCCCAGCGATACAAGTATACACAAAGGTGTGCAGTTCCTATTGCAAAGGAACTAAATAAAGAGGGGGGGGGGGAAACAAGGTCGGGGGACCTGGCATGAGAAAGCCCACATACTTCATGGGAGCCCCTGGGTTACTCCTCATGCTTGATTTGACTATGTTTGTGAAACCACACTCGCTCAGTCCTACAGAGAATACGTTCTCCACTCACCATTGACACCATTATTGTTGTTGGTCTCCACCATACGCACGAGTTTTATAAACTCTGCATGCAGTTAGACAGATGCACTGCATGTATTACATACTTACCGAATTAAGCGTGGTATGTTCCAGGCTTTACCTCTACTTTAGGTTTGGCCTTCTGTGTGAGACTCCACTCGCATGCTTTCCAATATTGTGGTTGATGCTGCTGTTGTTTTTACTGTTTCTATTATGTCCACCGGATATTGGCCCTCTGCATGCAGCTGGATTTGCACTGCAAGCCGATACCTATTCACCAGCTGAGAGTTGTTGTTGAATGTTTTAAAAGCTCTTTCTCTTTTCTTTTCTTACCCCCCCTTCAGGTCAGTTCATACATCAATTGATATACTTTAATAAACTGGGGCCTGGTACGGCTTTAGGAACTAATTGCACTTCTGACCGACAGCCCTATGAGTAGTTTAGCTTTCACTTTTCACGGTCCTGAAGAACTGCCACGATCATTTCTTTGACACATACATGGCAAGAAACATGTTGACCCTCACTCGTACTTAGATCCAGTGTGAATCATTACTTCCACTCTTCGGCATATACCTGCTTGTAGTATAACCAAGGGATCCATACATTAAATTATTGTTTCGGATTACCTTGCATTATTTTTAGATTCACAATACACCACTCTACTCACTTACAACACTTTTATAGAGCACCTCACACTTCACGACGACAGCTTAAAAAGAACTCCGGCAAAGAGCCCCCCCTGCGGGCCTGTTGGGAATTGCAGCGCTGGCCCAACGAGGAGCTGCCCTATGATGAAGCATGACACCCCTTGGGGGTGTGTGAGGGCCCTTGCTCCTGATGGATCAGATCCCCGGACTCAATCCATCAGGTCCCCCGACCTTCTTTCCTGTTCCCCCCTCTCTTTTGTTTAGTTCACTTTCAACAGGAACTGCACACCTTTGAGTATACTTATACCATATTTGCCTCCATCATGCCTTCAGAAAAGCTTCTAAACAATTACTTTTCACTGAAGTTGTGGGCGTACCAGGACAATTCGTAGGTAGAAGCAGCCTCGCCCCCGCAATGTAGGAGGTATCCCAGGAAACCATCTTTAAAGACATTTCTGCAATGGGGACTTGGTTGGGTTCAATGGACTTGAAGATGTCTGACCTTGCGACACAACTAAAGAATGGAGCGGAAATGTGATCCTTTCATATCAAGGTGAAGAGAGTGGAGAAAAGAGTGATTGCCATTGAGAACAGGGTGGACAGAGGCTACTGTGGCCCAGAGATTTGGCAACTGAAGCATAAAGAAATCAATCTCGAAGACTGAGCACAACACGATAACATCAAAATGCATGGATCCCCGGAGAAAATGGAAAGTCACAATATGAGAGCTTTTTTTGATTGGGCTCCAACCTTGTCTGCTTCGCATGGATTTCACTCCACCGATGGAATTGCAGATGGCCCGCAGAATCTAGGCCCGAGCCTCCACCAATAGAGACATGGCCAGGCCTCGACTGATCATAGCTTGTTTTCTGAAACATGAGCAGGCCTGTAAAGTCCTGCTGGTAGCATGGAAGCATGGCCCATATGACTTGGAGGGTCATAAAACTAAGATCACTGTGGACATTTTGGTGGAAACTATCACCAAGAGAAACGTCTTTCTGTCTCTGAGGTATACTGGAACCCACTTTTATGATTTGGAGCCCTTCCTGGGCAGCTTAAAAGATCTCATGACACACCCACCCTCAGAAGAGGACAGAAGCTCACTGTGAGGAGTGATGCAACCTCACCAATGCGGCAGCCTACTAGAGCATCTCTTCATGAAACAAATGGAGAGATTGAAAGTGCAGGAGACCCACTTGACCTTGAGATGGAAAAACTTAAGAGAGACTGGATGGGAGGGGTTCTTTGTTGTTGTAAACAAACTCGACCAGAGTCTGATACTGACACCTCCCAGGCCTCCCACGCCAGCTCAAAAAGGTGTGGGGGTAGCAATTCTAGTAAAGAAATCCCTTCCATGCACTATGTTACAGACATGGTCCGATGAAGAGGGGAGGTATGTCTTTGCTAAATTAGGACAAGGCACAAGAGTGGTCAGCCTGAGCTCAATGTTTGCCCAAAACATTTTTGCTCAATAGTCATAGCTGAATTAAGAATGACTCAGTTTGATCCATGGGGAACTGGAACTTGGCCTCTGGTGCAGTTCTCGACAGGACGGGACCATTAAAAGTAGTCAACAATAAAGATAGGGTGGTCCTGAGAAATTTTAATAGGAATTATGGACTCCTAGATATTTGTTGCCTTTTGCACCCTTCTGACAGCGAATATTACTATCTTTTGAATATGCATGGTGCACAGTCGAGGTTATGCTGATATTTGATTTCACAACCAGTAACCCCACTGATGATGGAATGTGTCATCCTGGTGGGCTCTCTCATGGATCAGGCTCCTGTCTGTCTGCACATAGATTGCAGCCTGAGCAAACCAACGAGAAAATCCTGGAGTCTTCATATATCACACTACAAAATACCTACTGAGAAAATCCTGCTTTGCATTGGATAATAAAATTCACACAAACAATTTCTGTCACACACACTTGGCGCAAAGCGTTAGTAAATCTGGGCCCCAGTGAATTGGAAGCAACACCGTCCTGCACGGTGACACTGCCAGTGCTGGTCACTAATTTGTAATTTGACTAAGATCACACTTTTTGGTCAAGGCTGGAAGCCGGGATTTGAACCTCAGTTTTCATGGTTCTATATTGTGCAATTTAGCCACTGGTTTGCTTTTGCATTTCACATTTTACATTTAAAATCAAAGGACATTACTTTTTATTTGGTTTTCCCAATAGCTAAATAGTACACTGTGTTCAACAAATAATCCAATCATATGGTAAATCAATACCATACCAAACACATTTCTTTTAAAAACGAACAAGGTTGAAGAAGGGAATTCGAGAGACGTTACCAGTCTCATTCTCCGTGCCTGGTAATACCGGCAGCCTGGTATGGGTGGAAGGAAGCTTGAAAGCAGGCGACTGCAGCTCTCAAATCATCATGCAAGGCCCTGCTGATTTGAAGCAGCACACCAGCATGACCACCCTGCGTGGTGATACTGCCGGGTCCAAGCAGGAATGAAAGTTAATGCCCTGCACAGCAGCAGTACTGAAGTGACTGTGCAGGCTCCGGGCTACAGGTCGATCTGAGGCAGCAACATCTTGTCTGATGATTTAGGTACAAACATAGGGCCCGATTCACAGAACTAATCTGAGACAAAATCCTAAACTTACTACTTTTGGTATTCACAGAAGGCATTTAGTAGTAGTAAAGTTAGGATTTTGTCTTAAGTCTGTCTTAAGTCTGTCTTAAGTCTGTCTTAAGCCTGTCTTAAGTCTGTCTTTAGTCTGTCTTTAGTCTGTCTTAAGTCTGTCTTAAGTCTGTCTTAAGTCAAACTTAAGACAAAATCCTAACTTTACTACTACTAAATGCCTTCTGTGAATACCAAAAGTAGTAAGTTTAGGATTTTGTCTCAGATTAGTTCTGTGAATCAGGCCCAAAGACAGCAAACCACAGGCACACAAACGGCCCCCAACTTAAGCCTTCACTTCCATTTTCTATTTCCAAACTGAAATAGCTTGGAAATTCGTGCCCTGTCAGCCCCTTCATACCAAAGCCCTTAACCAATGCATGACATGCCCTGGCAAGCCTGTTTATGTAGAGGCCGGCCTGTAGAAAGTGCAAGGAATCTTGCAGTGCCTCTTTAATTTTACATCACAAGACTTAAAAAGTTTGAGGGGCAGACACAAATATAGGGTGACCTGGCCCCTGTGGGCCCCCCTGTGGCTACGGCCCTGGTTTTTCATTTGAAAGAAACATGGCATGCCAATCCTTCATTAGTAAACCTTGGGTACCAGTCCGCTATCCTAGACCTTTGGACCGGGTCTTTGGAATTTCGGGCCAGATGGATGAAGCTCATTTAAGATGGTAACCCTGAAATTTCCAAATCACAAGGTTTGCAACTGCAAAAGGACTTTGAACAATGTATAAAAGCACTTTTAGAAGTTCATACGTACATTTTCAGCCAATCACAAGCAGTCAAAATTTGTGACCCATATAATTAATATTAATATGGCAATTTGTTTTTAAACTTCCTGCGAATGGACAAATTGTGATCTGACCTAGTTGTATATATACTACATTGCTAATTGTATCCCCATTTGCATTGCCAGTCGGTATGCAAATTGCACATCCCTGATTTGTGAATGGGAATAGCTCATCTTGCTCACAGTGCCCATGCATAAGGGTTAGTATCCTGAACATCACCCTGGATATACCAGGAAGTCAATGTGAGGCGCGCAGGGCAGGACGACCTGATCAAATTTACCAAATTCCATGGCGTCTCAAGGTGCAACCTTTGGGATCTTCGGAGCCTGCCCAACACATAGACTAAGACCCCTGTAGAGAGGCAGCTACAATAGTCTATAAAGGTTCCGATGATGGCTCTCGCGATGAAAGCTCTGCATTGGACCTCGAGAAACACGTAAGCTTCCTTAGAAAATGAATGTGGTAGCTGCAATGCTTAGAGCTTTTACCTGATACTTGAGCTGATTATTAAAAATGAAGCCTAATGATTTCACCTCTTAGACAGATTAATCGACAATAACAGTTGGTCTTAATGAGATCCCATCTTCTGTAATAATTGGCTGGATCCATTAGCATGAGCTGCGTTTCGACCATGTTTATCCCCAGGTAATTGTCCTTCATCCACTGCTACACGAGTTCAAAGAAGTAATTTAGTGCAAAAGGGTCTCATTCCAGGTACCCGGAAATATTGATCCTTTCAACTCTCATTCCCTGCCAGCAGCATATAAAGAGGTTGTATATAAATGTTAAGCAAAGCTGGTGACAATAGTTAGCCCTGAGGTACACATCCCATACCCAGGGCACATGAAGTCAAGAATTCCTTGTACTTGACTTGGGATAGTCTATTGGTGAGAAAGGGTTTGTCGCGCAGTTAGAGATTCTCACTACTTCAATATGTCTTCTCAATACAGATGTTTTGATTCACTGTATCAAAGGCAGCAGACAAGTCTAATAACACCACAGCTGCAGCCTGATGTGTGTCCTTCTGGTGCAGCGTGTGATCTTCCATATGCAAGCGTCACAGCTCTCTTGAACGATGCCTGATTGCTTCTCAGATGTATGATTGCTTCTCACCTGTCAGAGTTTGAGGGGCATGTTCACAAGAGCTTATCACCAACAGAACATTACTTTTTGTGATGTTCATGTGGCGATAAGCCCTTTGCCTTATTTACAAGGTGGGGTTAATCCACTTAACGTGGCTTAACACCGCCTTGCGAATAAGGCCCCCTTTCATGCAGCATTTAGCGTGAAAGGGTTGGGCAATGGGTGTTGCGGCGGGCTTTCAGCTGCAACACCCATTGCTTTCTGCAGCACACATAGGAACAGCAAATCACCACTAGTGATTGTTCATGTGCAGGAAGGGACACCTTCATGCACATGAACAATCATTCCCCACAATGCAGACACCCTTGCACCATAGTGCAAGGGCGCCTGCGTTGGTGCTAGGCAGCTAAATTTAGTGCCAGCACTAGGGGAAATGCAGGGGTGCACCACATTCTTGTAAATACGACGCATTCCTGCATTTGGAAACTGTCAGAGCGCGGTGTTAGCAATCTTGGCTTAACACCGCACTCCGACAGTTTCCTTGTAATGATGCCCCTTAATGTTGAACGAGCCCGGAGGTGACTACTTTCTCAATGATCTTTGCAAGAATTGGGACCCCAGTGACTGAAAGAATAGGGTGAAGTCCCTGTTTTTTCTGGAGCGGGATAATTCAGCCTAAGTACCTGCCAAAAACCAAAGCTATGATTGGGAACAATCCCAGACAGGCATGCCCATATTATTGATAACCGCTTCCACCTCTGTCGGCCACAATCAGAAGAGGGTGATCCACAGAGGGGCTTCCGTCTTGCCATGGAACACTTCAGAAAAGACAATGAAGAGGGCTGCGACCCCGAGAGCAGGATGGAAGATGACGTATGTGAGGGCAGGGATCCTGGGGCTCTTCAGGCTGCTTAAGCACTTCATGCAGTTCATGCAGTTGCCTGTTGCTGACAGTCTCGAGGAATTTTTGAGCTTCCATTTGCACCCCTATAGGGTGATTTGGCATGGCCCCACTATTGGCAAATGTCTTTAACTCTATAATAAAAACTGGCCTGCCAACTTCATGGTCTCATTCAATAATTACACCGATTTTTAAAAAGGGAAACGCATCCAACCCAAAAAATTATAGGCCTATTTCTCTAATTGATTGCTCAGCTAAAATTATGGGACGCCTGCTACTAAACAGGTTGGAAGAATGGGCAGGGGAAAAGAAGATACTATTGGAAGCTCAATATGGGTTCAGGAAACATAAAGGTACAACTGACCAGTGCTTGAATTTAATGATGGTGACTGCTAAATATACTATGGCAAAACAAGGTCAACTCTGTATGGCCTTTATGGACCTCTCCACTGTGTTTGACTGCATGGCCCATAGCAAGCTATGGGCCATCATGGAGAGCATGGGAGTAGAGGAACCGATTATCACTTTCATAAGGAAGCTGTACGGGGGAGCCACGGCAAGCATGAAGTATGCGAAACAAGGGGAATGTACAAAAGCCATTAATATCGAAAAGGGCGTGAGACAAGGCTATGTCCTTGCTCCTTTTTTATTTGCCCTTTATACTAATAAATTGGAATCGGTATTGACGGAGAGTGTGAAGGACATCCCATACGTAGAGTCTGTCCCCGTCCCAATACTTCTCTATGCAGACGATGCAGTGTTCTTGGCTAGAACTCCAAGGGCACTGCAGAGATTCATAGAGGAATACATACACTTTATGGCAAGCTTGGATCTATATGTCAACGAGATAAAACATTTGTCTTAATTGCAGGGGCAGGCTCTAAAAAATCCCCGAGATTCTTCATAGGTAACAGAAGATTAGAAGTGGAGGATAAGTTTCCTGATCTGGGAGTTCTTTTTGATCGCAAACTAAAGTGGAAGGACATGGTGTCAAACAGAGCCAATTTTATGGAGAAAAAAAAAGTATTGCGGCAATTTTTAGATTCTCAAACAAATTAGGCTCAAAACCTATCCCGGAGATGCTTAGATTCATTCAGCCAAAGCAAAGGCTATCGCCACATATGGGGCTGCAATTTGGGGCATGGCAGGAGATGGAGAGCTGCAGCGCATGGAGGACGCTTTTTGTGAAAGACTATTATCCACCCCCTGCGCTTGCTCGAATTTCATCTGCCACATTGAAGTAGGTTTATCTTTGATCAGTGATGTGATTAAACTGGCCCCTATACTATTGTGTCACTCAAGATGGAAAAGGGAAAGTGTCAAACTGAACTAACCAGTGGTAACAGATATTATAAAAATGGACCATGCACTTAGAATTTCATGGTTAAGTTATATAAAGGTCACTCTGACATTGGTAGTCCTCGGTGAATTGTATGAAATCCCATCATTGTGTGTCACCTTCCCGAAGCGTAAACTAAAAGAACTGTTCTTGGCTAAGGCGGCAAATGATAGAGCGGTCAAAAAAATATAAAAGCACAATACTTTTATATCAGAAACTACCTCCTGTAAAGCACGGTGCACTTTCATACCTGGTCTTTGTTCAAAACTTACAGCATCGATTTATTTTGATATGAGTCTGTTTAAATCTTATTCCACTTATGATTGTTTTCCCTGAAAATACATATTCACTGAATCAGCTGTCGCCCTGTCCCAGTGATGGAAAATCTACACAAACTATTATGCATTTTTGATTCTTTTGCTCTTTATATACCTTAGAGAGAACAAAATATATTGTTCCCTTTCTACACAAATATGGTTTTAGACAGTGTCTGCCAGCTCTATCTTTTATTCAGCAACTCGACGATGCTTACGTGTGTTAGACCATTGCTCATTTTCTTGGTGCAGTTATTAAATACCAGCGACTGTTATAGTCATGATGATTCTCACTAGGATAAGTATTTTTTAGCCCTGTCAGTCTTGCAAACAGCCTACTATAATGGGATGGCGTACAATTTTAACTGACTAGATGAAACATGGGGCTTAGATGTTTATACTATTTTATAGATCTGAATCCGTACGAGACAGGATATAGATGAATTATACTTTTGACTGTAATAGGCAGCTTGCTCAGGGCATTGCTTATTCATTGCACATTCTTGGGAGCTCAGTGAACTTTATTAACCAGATTTTTAATGAAATGTTCTGTTTACTCTTAGAAATGGTGTCCGAGTACCAAAATGTTGTACTTATTTATTATACTTTTATGCATTTTAATTGATGAGAAATAAAGTTCTTTGACTGACTGACTGACATGGTTCATCCTGGCCAAGTCCCAACTTTTGACATTTAGGAGTGAGGGAGCGCAGTTTGGTTTTAAAAGGAGTAATAGAGGGATGGACGGCTTCTGGGGGGTGGGCATCTTTACTGGCATTCTCCACGTTAGAGGGGTAAACTCTTTGCTCATGATGTTCATGACGGTCTAGTTTTACAAACTCACACTTTTATCATTAGAGCCAGACGAGGGAATGACATTCAATCCACAATACGAGGAATATCCCACTTTCAGAATGTATGCTTAAGAGAAATCTTTCTACATTGTTGTTTGTTTCTGTTGCCTTTTTATAGTGTTTAATTAACGCGTTGATATATGTTTCTGTCTACACATCGTTGCTTCTTTAGATGTCCCTTGCTCTACAGATGCAAATTAGGGCATCACAAATGAGTGCATTGTAAAATTGGATAATTAATGAAAAAAACAAAACTTTGGAGTTTGATAACGTGACGTGTTACTGCCCTGAAATTCCAATAGACCCCTACCTTCTGAATATTTAATAACGGAATTACTTGAAGACATATGAAATACCATTGTTTTGCTTTCCTTTACGCTGAGGGGGAAAGAACGATGGCAGGTGGAAGAGGAGGTAAAGAAGGATGAATGGATGGAGGGATTGTATAGGTTCATGTGTGGTGGACCATCCACCACACATGAACCTATACAATCCTGACAGTGTGGATGGATGGATGAATCAATGGATGGATGGATGGAATTGTTTTGCAGATTTTTAAATGGTACTTAATTCCCGTGTCGCCAAGTAGTGCCTCAGATGTTATATTGGGAGGCCTTTTCTGAGTGCATTGTTGAAATGATGCTGAATTGTTATTTGGCCTGTGGGCCTGCCTACTGGAATTATACGGCAATGGAAGACCAAATTATTTCTTTGTGTTGACTAAATTTGGCAGCAAGAAAAGGGAAATTATGTGGTGTAATGCAGAGCATTTTGAAGCAGTCTTACTTCCCTATATTGTCATTTTTAGGTCTCGCCTGCAACAGCGCAGGTGCTGATTGCACATGCACTCTCGCTTGTGCGAGTACAATGCACAACTAGGGCCTTGCAGCAAGCCCATTGTTAACAAATTGTTGGCTTCTGTGTCACTCTTATTTGCTGTCTTCTAATTGGGCAGCCCTTGCAGGTGTCATCTCCTCTTCTACCGTGCAGCGCACGTACCAAGTCCTGGTTGCTTTAGCTTGATTAGGGTCATTCCACTGCTGCCGCTGTGATTCAGGTTCTATTTTGATTTTTTTCTTCTTCTTCCCTCCCACCACCACCCTCCCACTGGCCCCGGTGCTCATTCCATACCACCCACGACCCTTCCATTGTCTGTGTTGGTTACTGCCAACTCCCCCACCTCCTCCATTGTCTGTTCTGTGCTTTTTCTCTCCCACCTAACCCTCCACCCTCCCATTGTCTGTGTTGCTTATTTCCTCCAACCCCTCCCGCCCCCCTTTGTCTGTGTTGTTCCTAACATTTAGCCATGCTGCAATACAATATGGCTAAAACACATTGGCAAACCCATTAGCTCTCACATGAGCCGATTGGCGTTGCCAGTTCTTGTTATACATGATAACGCCTAAGGGCGAAGGTTTTACCAATTAATATCAGTTTAACATCAATCAGCAACTGAAAGGGGACCTGTCTTTGTGGGACAAAAGCCCTGCTCATGGGTGCAGTCGCATTTTTAGTAACTTTTGATCTGTTTGAGCTAGAAACAGCATTTTTTGTCGAAATCTGCAAATCATGCAGGAGATACTAGTTTGTGTGGAAAGTGCCACGAATCCGTAATTATGCAGAAAACACCGCAGCTGCACAATCGCATAATTCCAGTGGCCCAGCCTATTAGGGAGGTGCTCCGTGTGCTGCTTGAGGGTCGTAGACGTGCTCTCATAATGGTGCAGTGAGCTTGTCACTCTGCTTAGGTATGAGTTGTTGTAGAAAAGTGTGGGCATAGACGCTGGTGAGACTGTGTAAACTAGTACCTACCATTTTCTTAAGCAGTGGGCTGCATCATTAAGATGTGAATGGAAATAGACAAGTTTTTAAAACTCTTCGAAACTCAAGATGGTTTCCTATTAGTCTTATTAACTGGGTGGATGGAAGAAGGCGGATGGGGCAAACTGGCTGGAATTGGATGGATAGATTTATGGATGGATGAGAGCATCTATAAAATTAGCTTTTCTAGGATGATTTAACAAAATGTCGACACAACCACTGTCACAGAGCTCTCATTGTTACAGAGGCTCATGGATTTCGTGTTGATCAATGTAAGCCACTGAATGAAAGGAGTGCATCAGATGCAGAGCCTGAAGGGGCATTCATCATTTCTGAAACAAGACCCAAGGAAGCAGCAAAAAACACAGCAGAAGCACAAAGCAGGGAGCACAGGCCATATGGAATTTCAATGAATCACTTACGGAAGCACATCAGCTGAAGCAGCATGGAAGGGAAGGCACTGCACGGCTCCCTCACTTCGCTCCAGAATACATATGCAGTCATCCATCATTAGCAGCCTCGGCAGGGCTGTGCCAGGATGAGGCATTAACCCAGTTTCTCTCAATACCAGTGACACCTGATTGATGGAGCGCCAGGCCCTTTTGCGTGTGCATGCATAATCGTTTGGTACCAAAATGCACTGCACTGTCTCCAGATAGCACAAATAAAACACATCAGAGAAGGGCTTTAGCTAACTGTTTCCCATGGATGTCAGTAAGTGTAGCCAGTGGAAGCACCAGATTGTATTGTATTTCAACATTTATATAGCGCCTACGTTAGTCACTGAAGGGCTTGCCTACACGGATAGCATGCTACATGTGTGCAGCGCCGGACTGGCCGTAGCGGGCACCGGTCATTTCCCCGGTGGGCCGCCAGGGTTGGGGCCGGTTTTGGGCCCCTGGGGGGCCGTTTTTGTTACAGGGCCGTTTTTGCAGCATAGCTGCAATATCGGCCCCTGTAACAAAATCGGCCGAAACCGGCCGTGGCAAAGTGCTCGGCCGCACCCCAACCCCCCGGGGGGCCGGCTGAGCACTTTGCCAGGGCTGATTTTGGTTCCCAATCCGGCCCTGCATGTGTGGTTGGAAGTGTGTTGTCTTTGTTTTGATACTATTGTGATGATCACCGAATTGTGGCCACCGTGCTATGGAACACAGCACTTAGCAGTGTGATGGATGAAGAAGTGTGAGAGGGGAGCAGTTTAGGGTTTTCAGTAATGTGGCAGCTTTGAACAGCCCTGCAGGTTCCTTTATGGTGTTTGTTATGCTCATAAGCCACAGTTGGTTACACTGGAATGGCCATTTTCAGACATTTTGTTTAACAATTAATGTCATGAGCAGGCATTGGATGGAGAAAGACTTAGTGGCAAGATCTGCCTGGAAATCCCATACCTGATCGCCATTGTGAGATGCCAACAAGCGGTCATAGTAAGTACCTTAATAGGACCTGCAGCGGTGGATTAAATTAAAGTTCTCTGTTGCTCAGTGGCATGTGACAGATTTCTTCAGTTATTCCCAGCCTGTTCAGTTGGTGATGGGTGTTGTTTTTACTGTGGACTGATACAGTGCCCGGTGATGGACATGACATAGCAGTTTTGTCTTATGTAAATGTGAGAGTGTCAATCAGTATAAGAAAATTATTATGCAGTCTGTATGAATTACAATTGACCGCCCGACTGCTGAACAAAATATTAGTATAAGTTTGGGCCATAATGGTTATATATTGTAATTACATTAGAACTGAAAACCTGCTGAGGCATTGAAGCACAGTACACCAAGCAGCACACTGCGCCACAACCAAAGATCAGTGTTTTTTCCAGTGGTTTTTGTTGGTTATTCAGATTAGTCTTGTGCTCTTAAGAAACTAATTCCATCCATTTATTTGGAGGGGGTATGTGATTACATGCAAATGGTTGGTGGTATTAATTGATGAGCTACAGGAGATTAGGTATTTTTAAATTGCAGGGCATGACTTTTAAAGTAGAGGTTTTGCTCTGTGAGATAAGGTGTGACCAATTTCCACAAATAAAGAAAATTAGGGCGAACAAGCATGTGACAGAGAGTGCTGTGGTCAGAGAGAGGAGACGTGCAGAGAATGGAAGGCGGGTTAATTTGAAAGAAAAAAGGAGGAGCAACAATCAGAAGTTTTAAATCAAGGTCAATTTTCATGGGAATACAAAGAAGGCTTTTTCAAAATTGCATGCAATTTTAGGATGCAAAACTGTAGAAAGAAACTCAGGGGCATATTATCAAGGAGTTGCGATATGTATCGCTAACCGCGCTTAGCGCGTATATTTTTAACGCCGCCTATCGCTGGAAATTATCACTGAGATAACACCCTATTAGCAAGGTTTATCTCCAGTGCGATAATATTTCCAGCGATAGCGACGAAATGCGAGAATATCGCTGGAAATCCAGCGTTATTCTCGCATTAACGCTATGGTGGATTCAGCCTTACAATCCACCTCCTATACTACAAACAGGTAAGTCATCCTCAGTAGCAGGTGTTAAAATCTAGCGTTAAACGCGCTTAGCGCGATTTATTTTATCGCTTCTCCTGCCTTGCTAATAGGGGGAAGTTGTGTTAGCGACTGTTTACAGTCGCTTTTAGTCGGGAACGCCTACCTTGCATGTCATTAGCGATAATTATCGCTGGCATGCAAGGAGATGGGAAAAGCGGCCGCTATCGCCTGAAAGCTGTCGCTAACGCCTGTTAGCGACAGCTTGCTGATAGGGCGATTAAAATATCGCCGCTTTAGCGGCAAAAAGTGCCGCTAAAGCGACGATAAAGCCCTTGATAATATGCCCCTCAATTTCTTGCATGTGGGATAGTGTTATATTTGGTACTTTTGAAAAGCACTCGTATCAGGCAAACACTCTATTCCCTGAAAGGCTACCACTAGACCACTGTTTTAGGAAGAACAGCTGATCAGTTCAAAGGCTGGAAGTATAAAGTAATGGCTGAGCACATATGTAGGGAAATATCAAGAGGCTTAAGCTGTTCTCAAAGGCAGCAGTAGCCTCATGATCTTAGCAACTTGAGATTATATGAGCTAAATAATGCAAAAATTGAAAAGGAGATTCTGCAAATGCTGAAGGTGATGTCTTCTGATGTTCACCCTTAGCGTTTTGCTCACAGTAGTGATTACAAAAGCGAAGTGGGATCCGTTTTGAATGCCCTTGGTTGTGGCATGGCACAAGATCGGGGTAAGAATAGTTTTGTAGACAGCAGAATTGCATTGCATGCATTCCTGTGGCTCAAATATGAAGACACAGATAAGGAAGGGAAGAGGATGTAGACTGCTTTAAACAGTTTCATGAACCTTGTTTCCAAGAGGGTACTGATTGCTGCTGCTTGAAAAAGTTTAATGGCAGCTAGGTGCAGAGATCTCACTCTTCATTGTGCTCATGTTGCAGCTTCTCCTACCTGTGGCGAGCCATAGTGCTACCTGCTGTGAGAAGCATCACACTACATAAAGGCAGGAAACCGGAGAAGGACACTTGAAAAGAACCAAACTGCTTCTATAGCATGAGACAGTCACAAACTGTTGTAAATATAGCACGCTTCCTTAAGTTGCAAAAAGGCAAACATTTTCAAATACTGTATAGGGTCTACACTACCATTTTGCTCCTAAATTTTACTAATTTAATTTATTACGGAGTTTTGAACAGCACTGCGTGTAACCTTTTGGGTATTTAAGAGCACAACTGGTGTGGGAGAGTTTCCACATAAAGCGGTGGAGAGGAGCGACAATCCAAGCGGTTGAAGTAAGCCCCAGTCTGATATTTTTCATCTTTGTTCCCATGTACAAGATTGTCAGTCAAAGGCAAGTGATCTTGGCAGCATACCATTGAAATGTCAATGGTTCCCAGCTTTAACTCAAGCGGCAAACAGCCCACACTGGACAAAATACTAATCCACTGAAAACATTGGGGCAGATTTAAAAGCCCCTTGCGCTGCCAGTGCATCCCTTTTTGTGACACACCGGCAGCACATTTTTCTGACCCATATTTACAAGGACAGGAAAAGCCACCCTGCGTGGCTTTTCCTGTCCTTGTAAATAAAGCCCCTTTACACACATGAAAGGGACGTTCCCATGGGTGTTGCTGTGAATGTTCCCACGCAACACCCATGGAACCAGACACATTTCCAGATTTACAAGAAATGATAAATCTTGAAATGCGTCTGAATGCTACGCCTCCCCAGGGAGGGGTAGGGAGGCGCAATGAAGAGAAATGTATTCATTTCTCCTCGTTGTTTTCCTCTTTCTATGTGTGCTGCATTATGCAGCACACATAGAACGAGGAAATAACCTCTAATGATTGTTTATGTATAGGAAGGTGTCCCTTCCTGCACATAAACAATCCTTTAAATAAATGACATTTTACAAGTTCGATCTGTACTAATGCAGCACACATAGAATTTGGAAAACGCCATTTCTGATTGTTTATGTGCAGGAAGGGAACCCTTCCTGCACATAAACAATCATCCCCGTCATGCAGGCATCCTTGCACCATGGTGCAACGGTGCCTGTGTCGGCGCATGGCAGCAGTTTGTGCAGCAGCGCAGGGGGAAGCACAGAGATTGGACATATTGTTGTAAATATGTCGCATCCCTGTGCTTCCAAACGAACGCAGTGCAGCGCAGCAAGTAACCGCGCTACGTTAGTTTATTGTAAATCTGCCCCCATAGGATTCTAGGTTTGCATGCTTTAGCCCTGGCTTGTGCTTAGGCAGCTCTGGCAAATAGTTAGAAACTGTGCTGTAAGAGCTCTGGTTACTTTCTCCAACTCCCATTTCTCGCTCTTTCCTTGCTCCCATTGCACCAAATAGGAGGCTACTGAGAAAATAATGGGGGGCAAGAGGTCAACCCTAAGGAGTGCATGACATCACTTGTGTTACCTCGGGATTTGTGTTGAATCGGCATTCATGTCGTTACTAGGGCTAACTTTGCCAATCTGCGTTGTTTGTTCACAGCCGCGAGTGCCATTGCTTCCTGTGTCCAACACCCAAAAAGCCCTGGCTTCAAAATGCTGTGACAAGACATTGTGTCAGTGCCAAGCTGTTGTCTCTGCTCTGAAATGGTGTATACCAGCATGGGTTCAGGGGTTGAAACTGAGGTTTTTTTCTACATTAGGTGAGAAGTGGTGGGAGTTCGCACTGCTTTAAATGGGCTAGAAAGGTGGGGGGGGTAACGATTATGTAGCAATGGGCACAGTCTATCACATGTGAATTAGAATCATGTGCCCCACAAATTCATATGTCGAGTCGTACTGGAATCCTACTAAACAAAGAATAAGAGGACAGTTAAAGAGGGTGAACAAGTCATGTGCCTGGTGTGGGCCCAGTGAGAGCATACATTTTTACATGCCAAAGAGCAGGCAATAAGATATTCAACAGTTATATATGGCACAAAAGACTGTACTCCACCATTTTCCTGCAGCTGTGGACAGGTCAGGTTTCCCATAACTTAACTCCAAACACAACCTCTGTTTCTGGAAGCCCACCACCCTGGCAGCCCGGTATTAGAAAACTGCAACTCGCTATTTATTAAACCACAACCTTGGTATATAATGGATTCCAAAGAATAATGAAGCCACAAAATTCAGGGCACACTCTCTACATCCAGGGACATACCTTGTGCTACAGTGCACAGGTGCAGACACTGTGCTCACAGGGACCAGGCTTTGCCTATATTTGCACCAAGCAGACTTAGCCACAGGGCAGCAGAATGCTTCATAAACTAGGATAATACAGTAAGAAATATGTAAGAAACGTGCTGTCGATCTAGTGTGCCAGCAGGTAAATTATCATATTGAATATCAGGGTTATTTGATTTCTGGAGAAAATAAATTAGCATATAAAGAGCACACATGTTATGTTATGTTGATTTCTATGGCACAGCTTATCACCCATGAGGGTATCAAGGAGCAGGGAAGTAGGCCGGGTGGTGGTCCCAGTTAAACAGCCAGGTCTTCAGTTTATTGCAGAAAGTGCAGTAGCAGTCCTGATGTGTTGAAAAAGTTCATTCCAGTTCTTGGCTGCAATGACAGAGAAAGCCCACCATCTTGACTTGCTTCTGCGGATGCGGGGAACCCATGTTAGAGAGTGAGAGAGGTGGAGCATAACTGTCTGGAAGTTGGTAGAGTTGAAGTCAGTCATTGAAGTATGTTGGTCCGCAGTTTTGGAAGTCTTTCAAATCAACTACGATCATATCCACAAAGCATTTTAGCACTACAAAGGAATTGTTGATCCTTGAGTCCTTCAGTTCAGCCTGAAGTTATCTTCCACATGAATGTCATCACAAAGGCAAATTGTACACATACAGTAAAACCACAGGGGCTTCAGGGTCGGCAGAGAATAGGCTTTGCCCCCACCCTCACACCAATTGGGAGGAGACAGGCAGTCTTCTGTCCAAGAGCCCAGGAGACTGCCATCACCACCACCCCCATCACTTGGCTCTCACACAGAAGCACACTGTAGCCCCACCATTCTCATTTTCCACTTGCTCTGAGAATGTGAAAATGGGAGTGTTAATCAAGCCATCCTGTGCAAATAGAGTGGGTAATTTTGGGTCTGGAAGGTCAGTAGTCACTCCAGGGATTTTGGACTTGGAATGTGAAGTATCTTTTAACACTCATTAGCAGGTGTAAACGATAGCGGAATGGCATCCAAAAGGTTAAATTAGTCCAAGCTTTCCTCGCACACAAGAGATTGAAGCTAACTAGTGATTTTCAAAGTCTGGAAATGTCACCCACTATCCTCCACTCCAGCACAGGGCTTTTATCCTTTCCACAAGGGATGCTTTTTGAGTCCCAGATGAATGAAGTCATCAGGACAGGGCTCCTAATAGTTAAGGGTGGATACTAGGTGCAGTCCTTAATTTAAGACGGTGGTTGAAGGTGGGAACCACCTGCACTCCTTTTTGGTGGACCAACACATATTTTTCCTCTAGGGTAAGAGAGAGAAAAACACACACACAAAAGGGAAAAAAGGAGGAAGAGGTAAAAAAAAACATGACACAGGTTGAAAGCAAACATGAAAAAGAACCTGCAAGGGTGAGATAAAGGAGCAGAGAGTGTCTGATGGTAGATTGAAGAGGCATGAAGTGAAATCAAGACTGCACAACTTTGATATTCATCACACAGACATACAAGAGCACCGCTGCAGGCATCTGAGGAAAACTTTGGGCCCTGGTACTTATTCTTTTACAAATTAAGCACTGACTAGGTGTAATGCATGCCTGCCAGTCTCCACATGTCCGGAAGACCTAAAGTTTATAGTTAATGGTCAAATACCCATTGTATAAAAATGAGGTTGTACATCAAACCCTCTGGCTTAACAGTTCCAATATAAATCATTGTCAATGGTTTTTTATTAGGGCCCACATCTTCCTTATACAGCACTATACAAGCCCACAGGAGCTATACTCAACATCAGAAGGCTTCTAAACATCAACATATTGTTGCTCACTTAAACAAAGATGGGCAGAATCTTCACAATTTCACAGAGCAGAGTGCAAATATTTTACCTTAAGTCTACGTCTAACTTGTTCATTGTAGTTTCCCTAGACATGTGCCACTAGAGTACAGATTCCAACAAGGATTGTTTATGGAAAAAAATCTTCTTTATATCGTTGTCCACCTCACCATGTATTGGTTTGGGCACAGTGGTTACAGACTTCCAGTATAACCATGCTGACCTGAAGAAGAGGGCAAAGTTCAGTGTAACAGGACGATCAATTCTCCTACTGATAATGCCCATGGCAACCCTTGCTGTCAAGTTCTGTAGTACAGCCAACTTTCAAACATTTCTTTAAGTTGTGTCAATCAAGACATCATTATGGTCTTTCTTGGAAAGTGCCCCTTTTTGACATGGTCACCCCTACTTTTTGCCTGGTATTTGTTGCAATTTTGACAGAAGTGCACTGGGTTCCTGCTATCCAGGTCCCCAGTGTCAGATCTCTTTCCCTAAAACTGTACAATTCATCCTCCAATTGGCCATACCTTTAGCACCCCCTGCAAAGAGGGTCCCAAAGGGCTGCAGCATGTATTGTGCCACACTAAGGGACCCTTCAGCACACTCATGCAAACTGCAAATGCAGGCTGCATGATATGGTGCAGAGAAAGGTGAAGACAGGACATGGCACACCTCCTGTTTGCATGCAATATAAGTAAGTCACTCCTATAGCAGGCTTTACAGCCCTAGGCAGGGTGCATTATATCACATGTGAGGACATATCTGCATGAGCAGATATGCTCCTGTGATGTCCGTGTCGATTCTTGGACATTGCTAGTGAACCGGGAAGCCACTTTGAGTATATGTACTGGCTACATGATGGCTTCACTGAAACTAATGATGTGTGGTATCAAACATCTTGTATTATTAAGCCCACTCTGATCCCAGTGATGGATTTAATAATACATGCACCAAGAGGGCACCTTAGAGGGCCCCCCTAAAAACATACCAACCTCTCATGTACTGGCTGACAAGTGTAGACCAGCTTGCCACCCCAGACAGGTTTGTGACCCCCTGCAGGTTAGAGTTCATGCTCTCTGAGGGCAGAAACAATGGCTGCTCCGGCTGGAGGTGTTGTCAACTCCTCCAAGCAGGATGGCTAGGTAATCAGCATATCAAGGCAGGAGGCTTCAAAGGCCCCTGCTGCCTTTGATATGCGATCCCAGCATCCACCAGACTTGGGAGATACCACCCCCTGGCCTGAGGCCCATATGGCACAGGACAGGTGGTGAAATTAGCTAGTCAGGAGGCGTGTTCCCTATCAGGCTAGTACCACCCCTAAGGTGGGCAACCTGATGTGAACACAAAAACTAGAATTCCACCATCTTGGTTTTTGGTGGAATTAGGCGCACTGGGTCAGGGTTATGCCCACTTTCCACAGTAAGTGGTCATATAGAGGATGTAGTCAACCTAAAGGTAAGTAGCCCATTGTTGTCACTCCCCTTAACTCCCTTAAATTGACTATATAGGTACACCCCTGATGCCAGGAACTTAGATTTCGACTGATCCAGAAGAAGAGGATGAAGAAGAGCTGTGAGAGAACAAGAGCCTAAGACTTGCTGTGGACTTTTGGTGCCAAACCCTGCCTGCCTGCAGTAGTCTCGACAGTCATGACCAAGTGGCTCATCCTGCAGCTGAGCAACTACCAAGAATCCTGGTAGAATGCCAGCCCATCGTAAATTACCAGCAATCTCCCTTGGAGTAGAGGAGCTACTCCCCTGCAATCCACAGGCACAAAAGAAACAGAGTCCAGTTTACTGTGTTGTCGCTCCCTGGCTAGCCTGATGCAGCTGCCCCCCAGAAAGAGATACCTGCGCTTGTGAGGGATAGATCTGTCTCCCCACCAAGTGAGAGGACACCAGGTTCGACCGGAGCCACACAGCACCAAGGGTACCGGGGTACCAGACCCCTTGGAGCAACCAAGGACTGTTTAAGTCTAGTCAGAGCTCTAACAGCACCCAGACCAAGCAGCCGTCGAGGGACATCAGCGCCACAGAGACACACTTCCATAGTGGCCCAGATGTCCTGATTTTGCACTCTCAACCAGCGCAACCAACAACTGCGAGAGCCTTTGATGCAGAGAGTCCAGTCAACGAACTGGCTGTGCCCCCTTGCTTTCAGGACCTTTGTGACCGGAGCCCCCCATTGGGAGTCCACCTCTGTAGCTTGTTTTTAGGTGGCCCCCCTTCTTTCCACCGGCGTAGCACACAAAGCTACCAACCCGACCAGTACCTCTTCACCTGGATGCCCCAGGGCAGGTAACCAGTGACTGCTGGTGGTACTTTGGACCTTGGCCCCCTAGAACCTTAAGTCTAGAAGGAGACCCCCAGAAACCGACAGTAACTAACTGTATGCAACATTCACTTTTTTCCCATATGGAAGCATTGCTGCATAAAGAGTTATTTAAGTGAACATTTTACTTACCTGTAAAAATCAATATTTTAAAAAGTACTTCCTTGATAACGAAGTTCTTGGTATCAAAATTTACATAGATTACGACTTATTTTTCTAAATTGATCTCGGATTTATTCTTGAGTGTGTGTCTAATTTTTTGCCTCTGTGAGTACAATGAATGCTTAGCACTACCCTCTGATAAGCCTAAACTGCTCGCCCAGACTACCACAAAAGAGAGCATTTAGTGTTATCATTTATGCCTCTGTAAACCAATAAGCGTTGTATGGACTCTTTACACAGTGTACCTCATTTTGGTCCACTATATAAAAGAGTCAGCTTCCTACAGTCTTCAATATTAAAAAAGATGACAACACGTCTTGCTGTTCCCATAGTTGTTTGGAACAAGAGTTGGCTGTACAGGAGGTCTCCCACCAACTAATATACCAGATTATTGAAGTCAGAATATAATCTAACTTAGATATCTAGTCCTCAGGATTTCATAATAGAAAATCTACACCTCTGTGGGACAATATTGTCATCAACAATACTTAGGACAAGTTATTTATGTAATACAAAATAAAATAAAATAAATTGTATACAATATTCTGACTTACAAGTCTTCCAAAAATATATCTTTCTAGCCCGCATTGTGTAAAACCGAAAGCCGTTGATGGGCGAGGGATTTCCCTGAGAAGGTGATAACTGGATAACCTTGAATGACCTGATAGATATAATGTTCTGTATGTTATTACTTCAGTTTAATTGAGAGTTTTGGGGAAGCACGCATGTGATGTAAGCATTGACCTTTTGGATAATAAGAACCATAAGATTCATAGTATTTTGATTGTACATTTCAAAGAGTGCAATTTATTTGTATTATACTTTTTTTTAATATTGACATATTTATGCTTGGTGTATAATACAAGGATTATCTAATGTCGTGTTGTTCCTATAAGACCTATATAGAATCTGCGCGTTTAGACAACATACACTGCGGGACTGGTGTCCAGACTAATTCCAGACACCCCCACCGGGTATGTTAGTCTGTGTACCAGCTAGCTCGCAATGCCACTATAACCTCCTCTTACCAAGGAGAGAATAGTTCTTGGCAACTATCGAACATGACAACCCTGATCCCCCAGGACCGTGGAAACAGTAACTTACTTTTCGCTCAGTCAATCGTGCTCACTTGTTCTCAGAGAGATACACAGAATAAACGGTTGGGACGTTTTTCAATAAGCATTTATTCATGCGTAAAATAAGTGTACTGAAATCATCAGTAGACAGTAGCATATATAAATGAGTAGCAGCACTAAGAAAGTAAACAGATGGTAGGTTTCTACCATTTTGCTAAAATCATAACCACAGGCAAGTATATAAAATACATAGCAATAAAATGCGTACTCCTACGATGCACCCTAACTAGATGTACCTAAATGTACCTAGCATGTGAGTAGGTGTAGAGTCAAGAATCCCTCTAGGATAAAGCTAACCCCATTACCTAATGTGAGACTGCGGGACCCCGTTCTGGTCTCGAGCTGAACACCCCGCAAGGGATGTCTGATCACTGCGAGCTGGAGTATCTGCATGCAGGAACCTCAGCGTCTTGCGTCAGTGTGTCAGCCGGGAAGTCCTGATCTCCTCTGTCTTTCTCAGCAAGATGTGATGTTTATATACCCTAAGGTATCCCCAGGGGTTCTACCTTGCTGTGCCAGTGTCGGACTTAGGATGACGTCGGGAATTAACTTTATACACAGTTATTATGCAGGAGATGGTGGTCCTGCTGTGTTCCAAGAAACTAAGAATCCTCATGCATAATTTATGAGGCCAGTGTTCAGGGAAAACCCTACGTACTGTGTATAGTATTGTAACTAGGCAAAAGGTCAGTCCCTCAAATCCGTTATGTATGTAGTATAGGAGAGAATGTAGGTGAAGGGTTATGATGTTACCTGGACCTATATTGGGGTACCTATATGAAATATAACACCCACTCCTCAGCCGACTGGGTGACATAACTAAATTCTAGCATACTACCAAGGCGTCTAGAGGTTTTTACGCAACAAATAATAAAAAACATTTTTAAGAGAAGTTAAAAAGCGTTAAAAAACCCTTTAAATGTGTTCTACAAAAAATCATTCAAGTAGTGGCTCTAAAGTGTCCGTTTATATAGTCCGAACAACTACAAGCATCTGAAAGCCATGCAGGTCAAAAGGTTTCAATTTGGAATTTCGTAAAAAGGTAAAAAGCCAAATCTTCCCAGCGTGCGACATGCCAAATGTTTATGTGTCCTTGCAGGTAGACGCAACATTGCTGCTGTCTGCATATGCAGCTGACGATCCCTGTAACACCTCACAAAGAATGTCAATTGAGCACAGATGATCTTCCGTACTGCCTGCAGCAGATGCCGGGGCAGCCTGTGCCACATACAAGGCCTGAGTGTTAGAGGAGCCGGTGTCCATACCAACAGGAGCAGAAACTACCTGTGGTAGCTCTAAGAATGCTGCCAACAACATGGGAATGCACGGAGGACACTGCAGAACATGGGCCGTTATTGGGTCCAGTAAAGCATCAACGTCCTATGGCGCAACTGATGGAATTGTCAGACAGAGGTCCAACACGCATTCTTCTCCGCAGAACAGGCATCGGAGAACAAGTCGGACACAGTCCATCCAGAGTGGTCTAAATGACAGGAACCAAGAAGCGCTCCGTTCCCGTAGGCGAGGTGTGCCCAGATTTTGTACCATGCGATCACGGTATTTGTGCTCCAGGAGTGCTGTTGCTATCTCCTTGGTGGCTGGGACGTCAATTGCGTAGCAGAAAGGTAACAATCAGGATTCCTGCTATTAAAAACAGGATCAGCGGAAGCCCTCCAAAAATGCTTCCAAAGACGGAATGTATAAAGTTTGGTATAACTCCGAGGACCGCCTGAAAGGTGCTTAACATTCCTGAACCTATGGTATTACATAGGTGTACAATACCTGACATGTTAAAGATACGGCTTACCATTTCTGTGAAATGGAAGGGGCAGTTTGTATGTATAAGTGCCTGTATCTCTGCCGAGGACCTTGCGGTCTGGAGATCAAAAGTCTCCCGGGCGGAGGTTAAGCGCACGGTTTGCTGTAAAAGCATGGCTTTCATTCTGCTCAGAGTATCAAACCGTATAAAGAAAACATTTAGCGAAGGCCATAAAGGCGCCTCCCTGACTGTATGTGTTGGTGGAAACAATACTTGCGTAAAGCAAGTAACCCTGGAGCTCACGGTGACTAGATATGCGATGCCCGGAAGCATCCCACAACAACCTTGATCATTCAGCATCAAGTAACTCCCATTCGAGAGAAGCTTGAACACCGGATTAATCAAAGCTGCCAGGGTACCTCTTAAATGACACGTCAAGTTCATCACAGACCCATTACAAGCCCCGTGTAGCATAATATCCTGGCATATGAGAGAGCCACTTAACGCGTTCTCGCAGTTAGTTCCACTTAGAAGCACTTCCAGATCCCCACTCCTGCATCGAAATCTGTATGGTAAATCCCAGGATTCCTTGATGAATTCCTTACCCATTTTCTCATATGTGCCTGCCTGTTGCTGTTCTAGGCAATACTAAAACTGGAAGGTTGCGACCGGTAATGTTATATGGCCGTGGATTAACCACTCTGTGGACGGTCTCTCTGCCACAGTAAAGGGTAACCTATCCAGTTTTTCAATATGCAGCATTGTATATTTTGCTCCCCTCTGTGCCATTTTCATCTGTTTTTCTGTTAGATTATATGCAGAAAACAAGGACGTACTGTTGATAAAACGCCAAGGCACATAACCGGCGCGCAATGACTGCAGCGTCCAGCTCAACAAATTAATAGAAAGTAACTTTGACTGTCCGTGTTGCAATATGGACAAATTCTGTTCTAATACTTCGATAGCAGAAGATACCATGTTGCCTAGTGAATATATCCTGGATGTTAATGTAGTCCTGCCATTGTCAACTACGGCTAACGCCTTTTCTAGGTTAACTCTATCTATTTCTCTTAATCTCTCTGCTGCTTCTTGTTGTGAGATTTTCCAGATTTCGTTATAGACAGCATATAAAAACGTTTTTGACGTGGTTTTCTGGAACCTAATAAAAAATCCCGTAGGTCCACATCCTCTGTGAGTAAGGACAAGTGTTGTTTCACCTGGGGTAGGGTTGAGGTCTTTAGCCAATCGAGGCATAACTTCCCAACACAATATGATGTCACTACCCCCGGATGTTCTCCTTGTACATATCGTGGGTCTGGCCTATGGATACTAAACCCTTCGGTTGTACCCCTGAATCTTTCCTGGCATCTGTTTGTGTCTGTGGGCCAAACCAACCATCCCTTCCAATTGGGGTCTGATCTATTGTATTGCAATATGTCATCCATCTTAACCCCTCTATCTGATGTAAAATTCCCCTCGGTGTTTAACCCCTTCGATGCGCGTGACGAGCTCAGCTCGTCATGCTGCGCGGTAGCGCTGTGCGCATGACGAGCTGAGCTCATCACGACCCCACCCGCGATCGGAATGTCCAGCACACGAGCGGAATTCCGATCGCGGTCAAGGGGTTAATGGTGTTGGAATTTGAGGCGTGTTCATATCCTTATCCTTGGCTAGTCCAAGACAGGAAGTCTGTTGCACAGTATCATAAAAAAAAAATCATCTGCTGTGGAATGAGGCATGCTCTAAATAGTGCTCCTGTTCCCTGGACCTGCCAGTCTCTAAAACCCCAGATTGATTTTAAATCTACAGTGTCCATCCATAAGTCGAAACCCTGTTCAGACAGCTGGGTAATAAAGGAAGCAGAATAAATCTGTTTGGTGTTTGTTAACATATTTTTCTGTGCAGATATAGGTGCAACCTTATAATAATACGAGGTTGGGTCAGAAGTGTTAACCCCTGAAAAATATGAGAACTTCAGTGCAAACGTTTTTTAACTACTTTTCGGTGGTGTAGGGCAATGTTCCCACTGGTGGTATGTGAAAACATTTCTAGGTTTGCTAGATTTATGCAAAAAATGATGACCATAATGTTGATAACAATACATTTTATCAAAATCTGATGTGTCTTCTAACATTTCAGTGCTGGAAAATGCAGCAGATTGTTCTAAATCAGACAATAAGGGGTCGATTCCGATTCGGGCCGGAAATTTCTCCGACCGAGCCGGACCCGGAGAGATTTTTGACCGAATCGGACCCGTGCAGTCCGACCGAACGAGTACGATGCGTCCGTATGTTATCGGACTCGAGTCGGTCGGACTCCCATTGAAGTCAATGGGAGCCGGTCGTACAACGCGTACGCGGGCTCCCATTGACTCAATGGGTGCGAGTCGGACAAGGGCGCCCCCTACAGCGGGTACGCGGCGAGCGATTCGCGCCGTACACGCACAGGTAGGGGGACCCATGGGCCCCCCTGTGTGCGACTCGCGCGGCTACGCGTACAGGGGGTCCGACACGGACCCCCAAAGTACGGCTCCGACAGCTCTTACGAGCCGGAGTGCGCGGCTCGGTCGGACTGCTCGCGGCGCGCATCGTACTTACCCGGCCGGGAAACGTCTCCATTGCGCGGTGCGAGTCGAGTCCGAGCGAGTCGGTCGGAGCGGTTCGAGCCGGGAGCGAGTCGGTCGGAGCGGTCGGGACGCCCGGACGAGTCGGTCGGCGATTTCGCATCGTACTCGCTCGGCCGGACCCGCGTACGGTTCGGTCGGGAAACAGGGCTCCGAATCGGATCCGGTAAAGCCGAATCCGATTCGGAGCCCTACCGGCCGAGATCGGAATCGGCCCCTTAGTTGTTAACAGTTTCAAAATCCCAATCATCAGAAAATGTAATGGAGGTAATGATATCGTTCAATGAAATTTTAAACAAATGTGGAATCTTTAAAAGCTCGGTTGGTCCAAATGTATCATAATTTACTTTGTCCCACACTATACCATCCGGTATAAGAACTGCTGAAATGTTTACGAAGGACAAGTCTCTTTGTTCACGATGAGATGAAACATGAGGTTTCAAAATTAAGTTTACTTTTGACGCTGCAGAGCTCTGTTGAAGATAAGTTCCATTGATGAGTAAATGGAAAACTATTACTAATCATATCCAAAAAAGAAAAAATAGTATACCAGTGATTATTCAAAGCTCTAGCCAAGGTGATACTAAATAAGTCTTTCTAAGAAGGTTAAAAAAGTCTTTGCTCCGTTGTTTGCGAGAAATGTGGGCTGGCATTGTTTCAGGTTCACTTGGATCCAATGAAAAGGTATCGAAGTCGATGAAATAGCCAGATGCAGTTCGATCTATTTTTGGTAGCTCAGCAGGTTTTGTTGAACTAGTGGATTGCTCTTGTTGAGGCATGTTGACGTAGACATCCTTGTTAGGTTGAATTGAAATTTGTCTTTCATTCTGATTTGGAAAGTTTGTGTCAAGAGGAACTAGTTCCATTGTATTGTTATCGATTCTGTTGCTTTGTAAAGGTGACTCTTCAAATGTTATAAGTCTTTCTGTTTGAACTTCCTGTATTGTAGCGAGAGGAGGACGTCGGCTACTCAGGAGCCCACGAGGCCTACTTTTAAGTATCGGCCACATAGTGTGGTTTGATCAGATCGATTGAGACAAATCTCTTTTCTTTTCCGGCAAGAGGCGGTAGAAGTACAGTTCTTGATCCTTCAACTGCCAGGACAGGTACAGGCTTTCGATAGGATGGCCCGAATTCTTTCTTGTCCACAATCTTTTCTCTTACCAGATCCCCAACTTTAGGAATCCAGGCAGGTCTTGCCGTGGCTGACTTGACTTCCCCAGTGGCAATTTTATTTGTCTCGACGTTACTTAAGGAGGATCTGGATTCATTCAGATCCTGTAAAACAGCCAAACGTTTATTGATGTCAAACGGTTTTTCATCCACCACTGTGCTTTCACAATCGAGATCAGGTACCCACATTCTTGTCCCAAACAGGACCTCGTATGGAGTGGCACCTCCCAGAGAGATTCTTGGCTGGTTATTAAGGGCCCGCTGGACCCCATATAGGTGACTGACCAAACTACCACCCGAGCCTAATACCCTAGCTGTTATAGATTGCTTTAAGTCCCGGTTTTTCCTCTCCACAACCGAATTTCCCTCGGAATGGTACGGAGAGGAGTACCGCAATGCTACACCCAAACTTCCTATGGCTTCCTTGTAAGCCCGAGAGTTGAACACAGAGCCACGGTCAGAATGTAATGCGCCAACTGCGTATGTCCCTATGAAGACTCGCAAATCTTTTATAACAGTTTGAGCATCAGCCGAGCGCTGAGGCCATACCCATAAGAATCTTGAACAGGAATCCACTGCAACCATGATATACTTGTAAGCCCCATCAGAATGTAAGGGGCCGCAGTGGTCCAGGTAAACGCACGTGAGCGGTCTATCTGATTTTAACAAAGGTGTCTGCGCAGGGCGCGCTACGGTGGACCCTTTTATCTGTTGACAGATATCGCATTTCAAGATGAAGTCTTTGGTCTGCTTTGTTAACCCTAGCCACCAATAGCGTTGTTTCAATAATGAAACTGTTGCCGTAATTCCTGCATGCGCAGAACCCAGACCCTCGTGTGCAGCCAAGATTAAACCTAACCTGCGATCCATGTTTGGTATTACTCTATCCCCCACTCCAGGAATCTGAGCAAATGGAACGTTGTTTGCATCTAACTTGTAGGAGTACCTTAGTGGAAAACCTTTTGGTAGTTCCTTGCTGTTTTTGCGAGGAGCAATCACAGCTACCATTGTGCTACCGTCTACCCTCGTTTTTGAACGGGTGATTGCAGCTACGGATGCAGTGCGTACTGCCCCCTTTGCGGCTTCATCAGCCAATGAATTCCCTTCAACGTGAACGCCATCGCGTTGATGACTCAGCGTGTGTATCACGTGAGCCCTTGGTAGTTCGTTCTTCAACTCTGCTACCTGTTCCCATAGTTTCCTATATTTGATTGTGCCACCTTTTGAATCTCTGAACCCATTTTGTCCCCAATAGTGGAGGTATTCGTTGTATGACTGGACACAGTAAAAAGAATCACACACTATCAGTGTGGGGAATTCTGGGTCCGTATTTATCAGTGCCAGTAGTAGTGCTTTTAATTCTGCCAACTGAGCCGTGCAGTTTCCGAGAGACTGCGTTCTTGTACAGCTCGGACAGAACTTGCCGTCCTGCATCCTACCTTTTAACAATAGCGCATGCTGCACTGTATTGTTGCTTACATCCAATGGCCGGTTGAGCAGATCCGTCGGTGTAAATAATGTATTCATTCTGATCTAGAGGCATTATTTCATTTGGTAGAGGATATTCTTGTTCGTATTGCAGGAATGCTTGTGTTTTTAGACTAGGGTCATATCTGTATTCTACATCTGTTGTAGTGAGGGAATTAGCCCACTGTATCCATCTTGGATGTAATGCTTTCGCATTTGGGACACTTGCCTTTGTGGCAGCCTCTAAGTCTGGTACCGGAGTTACGACAATTATTCGTTTCCCTTGAGCCAGTGCTCTTTCTCTCACTACAGCAGTCTGTACTGCTGTCAGAATTTTTTCTGTGGGTGCAAAGCGCATTTCAGCGTTAGGGTACAAATGCGATTTATATGCAATTGATACTGTTTCGCCTTTATTGAAGGTTAAGTAAGTGTACCCTGATAGACCTGCGACTACGCAGATCACCAGGTTGCGTACGTTTACGCGTGTCTGTAAGTGTTTTGATGATATCATATCAGCTTGTAGGGAACGAAGTATATTTGTGTGTTCCTGAGTCCATTGTCTAACTGAAAAGTCTGGTCTTATGAGGTCGTAAAAAGGTTTTACTCTCTCTGCGTAATCCAAAATGTATGTTCTGCCAAAATTTAAAAATCCAAGTATGGACTGTAAATTTTTTAATGATTTTGGAGGTTGGAGCAATGCGCACTTTTCTAAAAAGTGGGCTGCCAGGCTTTTGCCTTCACTTGAAATGAAATGAAATGAAATAAGGGATTTATAAAGCGCACGGATACTCACAAAGAGTGTCCCGGCGCTAATCTCTAAAACCACCAGACAAGACCCCAACCCACCTGCCATCGTATTATTGTTGGAACAGCCATGTTTTAAGTTGTCTCCTAAAGGACAGCAAGTCCTGAGTCAATCTGAGATGAAGGGGCAGGTTGTTCCATAGGCAGGCCGCTTGAACCTGGAAGGAACGACCTCCAATCCGAGATCGAGTGAATTTGGGAATCACCATCAGGGATTGTCCCGAGGACCTTAAGACACGTTGAGGCTGATAGTGCTGGATCCTACTTTTCAGATAAACCGCACCCGTATCGTAGAAAGCACGATAGGCAAACACCAAAGCCTTAAACTGAATCCTCTTTCTCACCGGGAGCCAGTGTAGTGCTTTCAGGTGAGTCGACATGCGCGTTCTGGGGCTTACCATAAGAATAGCTCTGGCTGCGGCATTCTGAACAACCTGCAGCCGATTGAGCAAGTATTCAGGGAGCCCCAGATACAAGATATTTACGTAATCCAACCTGGATGTAATTAAGGCTTGCACTACGATCTTCCGGGATTCAACCGGGAGTAGAGGAAGAAAGTTTTTTGCCATTCTAATCAGTCCGATACAGGTACCAGCAACAGTTTGGATATGGGACTTCATTGATAGACTAGTGTCCAACTTAACTCCCAAGTTTTTTACTGTGCCGACTGGAGCAGCAGGAGGAGACATGTCGCACGGCCACCATAAGCTCCAGTCGACACATGGGGGACATCCAAAAAACATAATTTCTGACTTGGAGAAGCTGACTTGAAAGCTCATATCCCAAAAATAGGACATTAAGGTGGGCTATCTTTGATTTTTTAAAATTAAATTTGTAGCCCTCAGAGGCGAAACCCAAAATTATGGTGCTCACCCTGGTCAAGTGTTCCTCTAAGTCATCATCCGTTAGATAAATGTCATCTACATAGGATAATGTTTCTTCATCCAGATTCTGTAGTAACTGTTACCCTTCTTGAGAATAACCCTGGGCTGTTCTTATACCCTTGGGGGAGTCGACAAAATTGACGCTGGGGCCCTAGTGCTGAGAAGGCTGTCAAATATTTACTTTCAGGCGCTATGTTTTGGCAGAAAAATCCATTTGAGATATCTAATGTTGTTTTGTATTTTTTCCGCACAATGTTATTCATCAATGCGGCACTGTGTGCATTCTGAAGTGCAAATATTTTTGTGCATGAGTTTAGGTGTCTATAATCTAAAACTAGACGATATGAATTGTCGGGTTTCATTACGGGAAACAAAGGATTATTTATTGATGAGGTGCATGGTTCAATTACACCTTGGTGTTCAAGTTGATCTAAGATCTCCTTTACCTGTTTTTTAGCTTCCTGTTTTATAGGATACTGTCTTTGTGGAGTTGGGTTTGTTTTAATTGGAATTACATGGTGGGGTGACTCCTCATCCCACCCAACGTGGTTGCGGTATAATGCTGGAGCAAGGGCTACCGCGCACTCCTGTGCATATGTATGTCTTAGGTGTGTGGGGACTAGGTTGGAGAAAGCTGGTAAAATCACAGTTTCTCCCTTTGGGCATTCCATAACAATAGTAGGCGGCCAATCTTTTTCTGCTAACAGGATGTCGTAGCCAGAAGTCAGGTTCTCCCAAAAGAGACCCTTCACTTGTCTGGGCTTGTCCCCCTCCATTTGGAGTGTTATTTCATGTAACTTGTGTGGGACACTCACCCTAGTATCATGTGTTTCCACCGTGATATACTCACTCAACTCCGCTGTCACCAGAAATTCCATCAGGTTCCGGCGAGCTATTGTTACTTCTGCTGCACTGTCTAGCATCGTCAGAGCCTATTCCCCATTCAGAAGTTGAGTCCTCAGTATCCTTGGCATGTCTAACTTTGAGACCTGCTACCTTCTTCTTCTTAAGTTGAGTTTTTACTTTGGGTTTTTTTTCTTTCTTTGAATGTAGTCCGATGTGTGTTGCCTGTCTCTGGGCTTTGTACGCTCTTCTTGTCTTTGTTCTGACCGTCCTTCCCTCTCTGAGTTTTTTGATGAACCCTGAAAGGAACGAGAGGAACGTGTATCAGTGTCCTGATACCTGTCAGGTTTTTTAATGTTATCTCTATTCCTAAGATTATATCTTCTTTCTGGGGGCTCCTGTTGAGGAGACCTTCCCCTGGAGTGAGATCTGTTATTTTGCTGTTTATTATTGTCTCATTTCTTCTTTGAAGAAACCGGTGTTTGCTTTGCCTGTTCTTTATCCGTACCTCCCACTAGATGAGGTTTTACAGGTCTAGCTCCCAGACTGTCTCTACCTAATTCTGCATAAGCAGTTTCAATTATTTTAGGTAGCTCTGTCTCCTGTTGTGATGGAGGAAAATCTCTCAGACGTTGGTGTATTGCCACTGATGCTGCTTCCCCTTTAATATTTGCTAATATTATCGCAGATACCTGGGCAAAGTTATTGAACAACTTCATCCTTAAGTTTAGAGCAGGTTCTGCTCCATACTCATTCTGTATTTGTCTTAATACATCTGGTATTACCACTAACGAAGGGATACCATGAGTCCTGGTATATATTGCAGCGAAAACTGTACCCCAAGAAGTACAATCTTCTATAGAGGGAGCTATCGTCAGTATTCTATGCTTTTCCTTAGTACCAGTGTGTGGAAACACTGCCTCCAGCTATGTTATTTTTTGTGCTATCTAGAAGGGCATTTAGTGGGCATTTTACCCATCACTGCGTGCAGTGTTTGTGGTGTTATTTTTGTTGTATTATTTTGGACTGGTCCTGGTTGTGGTTGTGTAGCCGGTGTTGCCTGAAGTGTGAGTGTCTCATCACAAACTGTATCATGTTTCTGTAAAGTCTTATTAATTGTTTATGCTGTACGAGTAAGTCTCCTCCTGGCATTGTATCAATGTCAGGATAGGGTGTGTAGGCCAACAGTACTGGCCATGTTGCTCCGTCTCGTCCGAGCGGACCAAGTCTTACTCTATTTCTTGTATGGGGGAGGGCACCTTTAAACCAGTAAAAATGTTTGTAGTAAGTGAGTGGAATTTCAATGTCCTCATATGGACTGTATTCGTTCGGTATGACATCTTCGACATAGTAGTGAAATGTTCTTGTCAAAGCATTTGCCTGCGGGAATCTAATCCATGAATAGAATACCTCTGTTCTATATGATTTGTGTGCCTCAATCACGAAGGTCACTTGCCCACCCCTAATTGTAACAGCATATGCTACTAGTTTTAGGGTGACGGCATTTCTAACATTTTCTGCAATGTGTATTGCATCTGCATCATCTTCCTCTGTTGTGAAGTTTAGTGCATTCCCTTCATCTATGTCTCCCTGCTCAGTCATTATTTTTAGAAAGGAGAGCGTTTCAAGGGAACTGAGATAAGGTGTTATGCACAATTAGGAACACTGTATCTTCAAGCCTGATTAAACCAACAGCCAATACATAGGAATTTTCCTACTCAGCTGCGGCGGATTTTGTTCCCTCCCACTCCAGACGTCTCTGGGGAAATGTGAGTAGGGGTCTCTGAGAATAGCACAACTGAACTACTCAGATTTGACTGTTAAATAAGTGCCAATACCAACGTTGGCGGCGCCATGTGATGTAGTTCCTATAAGACCTATATAGGATCTGCGCGTTTAGACAACATACACTGTGGGACTGGTGTCCAGACTAACTCCAGACACCCCCACCGTGTATGTAAGCCTGTGTACCAGCTAGCTCGCAATGCCACTATAACCTCCTCTTACCAAGGAGAGAATAGTTCTTGGCAACTATCGAACATGACAACCCTGATCCCCCAGGACCGTGGAAACAGTAACTTACTTTTCGCTCAGTCACTCGTGCTTACTTGTTCTCAGAGAGATACACAGAATAAACAGTTGGGACGTTTTTCAATAAGCATTTATTCGTGCGTAAAATAAGTGTACTGAAATCATCAGTAGACAGTAACATAGATAAATGAGTAGCAGCACTAAGAAAGTAAACAGATGGTAGGTTTCTACCATTTTGCTAAAATCATAACTACAGGCAAGTATATAGAATACATAGCAATAAAATGCATACTCCCACGATGCACCCTAACTAGATGTACCTAAATGTACCTAGCATGTGAGTAGGTGTAGAGCCAAGAATCCCTCTAGGATAAAGCCAACCCCATTACCTAATGTGAGACTGCGGGACCCCGTTCTGGTCTCGAGCTGAACACCCCGCAAGGGATATCAGACCACTGCGAGCTGGAGTATCTGCATGCAGGAACCTCAGCGTCTTGCGTCAGTGTGTCGGCCGGGAAGTCCTGATCTCCTCTGTCTATCTCAGCAAGATGTGATGTTTATATACCCTAAGGTATCCCCAGGGGTTCTACCTTGCTGTGCCAGTGTCGGACTTAGGATGACGTCGGGAATGAACTTTATACACAGTTATTATGCAGGAGATGGTGGTCCTGCTGTGTTCCAAGAAACTAAGAATCCTCATGCATAATTTATGAGACCAGTGTTCAGGGAAAACCCTACGTACTGTGTATAGTATTGTAACTAGCAAAAGGTCAGTCCCTCAAATCCGTTATGTTTGTTGTATAGGAGAGAATGTAGGTGAAGGGTTATGATGTTACCTGGACCTATATCGTGGTACCTATATGAAATATAACAAACAAATATGGTATTGCACTTCATACAAAAAACTCCAACATTAAAAAGCAGCCATCCAATTATTTAAATCATAGTGACCTGAACTTCAAGGGGGGGCTAGTACTTCAAGCCGCAGTGGTGGGGCTGCCTGCCACGTCACATAGAAACATCCTCAGAGCCAGTATGAGAGCACACATTGCCAATATGTCTGGGTTTAATGTGCTAACGCATGCAAACAGCATTCATGCACATTTGTGTTTTCATGCTTCAGCACATTACAGCCAGATCTATTGGTCTCAGTGTGACGGAACATGAAGAATATTGAGGGGAATTGCATTGTAATTCATTTAAGGCATTCTAGATTTGCCAAAGCCCTTATACAGAGTAGCTTTTAAACACAGGACAAGGCTACAAGGATCGGGATTGTCTCCCTACTGTATTTGTATCCCCCCATACTTTCAGGTTAGCTGGCACAGGTTGGCCCGCCACAAGGTCTCAAGTGATAGCTCAGAGGGAGGCCCCAGAGACTGATCAATTACTTGATAGCAGGTTTGCGCCTTTGTGCAGGCTGGATGAGAACGACTGACTGACGCCACTACAAGCTGGTCCTACTAGCCCTAGGCACCAGAGTTCATCGGGTGCTGACACTGCCTTGTCTAAAACACTGAGTCCACACATTCTCTCACTGAAAGTTATGACATGGAACATTGCCGGGCTCAAGTAAAAAAGGGACGATACAAGGTGGTTGGAATGCTTTGGGGTACATTATATTGTGGCCATGCAGGAAACACAGGGCACTGAAAACTCTTTTTATATAGATGGGTTTTCATCATTTATTTAAAGCTGCGTCCCCTTCTCCCACGGGGCGTGCCAAGGATCGTCTTCTTATTTTATTTCCCTTAAGAGTCCCTGTACTACCACCTTGGTGGAACATAGCTCGCCAAACTTATTAGCAGTTGAGCTGCTGTTTAAAAAGAACCCCCCTTTGTTGAAGGTGAATTTTTATAATTCCTTTAACAGGCATACAGAAATAGAACATATCCTTGCTCTGAAGCGTCTTCTGTAAATCTATGGGGAGAAAAGGGCTGCTTCTTACCAGGTCATAATACTGGGTGACTTTAATGTACATTTGTCAGCAAGGCTGTGTCTTTGTTAAAGGCTCATTAGATGCAATTCCTGTTGTAACGCACTTTGAACATTCAGAGCAAGACAACATGTTGTAGGAGTTATTGGCGGCTAAAAACTTGCACTGTCTGGAACAGACAGGAGAGGGCGGAGCTATTCCTTCTTATATTGGTAGGAGCCGCTCCTCTACTACTGATTTCATTATTTTATCTGACCCTCTGGCCTCCTTACTTAAATCCCTGAGTGTAACCTGGAATAATTTTAGCGACCACAACCCCATAATGTTGGAGCTGGCCTGGGAATTAAACTTGGATGGTAAGGTGAAAAAAGGTCAGTCTAATAACATCCTTAATTCTAAGGACCAAGCCCGGAGGCTGAAGTGGGACAGGGTGATACCTGGGGCATTTTTAGAAAACCTCTACACAGCAAATGCGGGAGTCATCGCACTTTGCTTAGAAAGTGGCACGCAGGATGAGGAGGTTCTTGATGTCTTTAGTAGACTTTGTGAGCAGATTGCCACAAAATCTTTGTCCCACCGTAAACATGGGAACATCGAAGAGGAAAAGTAGTTTGATGGTAGCTGCTCTGGGACTCATAGGAATTTAATGGATGCCTTGAAGCAGTGGCCCAGGAATGAGGTTAAGATTACGGCATGCAGGAAAGCGTATAAATTAGCAACTCTGTGGAGGAAAAAGGAAATCAAGGAGCAGGCACAGGAGGAACTATTGCAAACCTGTGTTTTAACTAACAGTCCCAAATTCTGGGAGACCGTAAATAGACCTTTTATTTGCAGGATCAGCAAATTCCAGGGTGGACTGCACTATTGTTCCAAACAAATGGGTCACTCATTTTGAGGGGATGTATAGTGGGTGGGATGTGGAGGGCCCTGATATCCTGTGGGTGCCAGGGAGTGGCATCTTACCACTGACCTTCAGCATAGACGAAGTATGTAAAGTCATCTCTGCTATGGCTGGGAGGAAAGCGCCGGGTCCGGATGGGTTTCCCCCTGATCTCTATAAAGCCGACCCCCAAACCTGTGCCAAGGTACTGAATTGCGTCTTAAATGCAGCCTGCAAATGTGGTTCCCCTTCTACTTGGTCCAGTGCTATTATTTTACTTATTTTTTAAAAAGGGGTGAGGGATGATCCCCTCTGTTATTGCCCCACTCCTCTTTTAGATTCAGCCGCTAAAATCATGAGGAAGGTTGTTCTGGGGCGTCTAACTTCCTGGCGTCACAACAACAACTTAATATCTGAGTTGCAATATGGTTTTAGACAGGGGAGAGGGATGCTGAACCAGTGCATAAACCTGTAGTTCCTCGTGGGTATATATACTGTAGCCAATGGGGGGTTGCCTGCACTTGGCTTTTATGGATCTCACCTCGGCTTTCGATCAAGTTAATAGATCCAAGCTCTGGCCTTTTCTCTTGGATTTGGTCATAGAATCGAGTTAGTGGCTTTTTTACATAGCTCCCATTCCAATCTATCTGCCTGGGTGAGGTATGATGAGAACGGTAGCTTGTCTGCCTCCTGGGGGTTATAGAGGGGGGTAAAACAGGGGTGCATTTTGGCACCCCTACTATTTACACAATATATTAACAAACTACGGGAGATTTTGGCAACCGCCTGTAGGGATATTCCCAGAGTGGGCCCTAAATTAATTCCTGCGTTACTATACGCAGATGATGAGGTCCTGATTGCACGGACTGCTGTGAGCCTCCAGCATCTCTTGAACGACTTTATAGATTTCATGGATTCCTTAGACCTCTCAACAAACCACACCAAATAACAGACAATGGCGATTGGCTGTCGGAAGGCTGCTGGGTCCAAGTTCTTTGGTAAAGGGGTTGAACTCACTAAAGTTTCGACATTCCCTTATTTCGGGGTTCTCTTCGATAATAGAGGGTCCTGTTGTGCACAAAAATCCCTAATGAGGGCAGTAGGTGCGACAATGGATTTTGCCAAGAAACTTGGGGCTAAACCGGTGCAAGCCCTGGTAAAGGTACTCCTAGAGAAGTGCATTCCAATGGCAAGCTATGGGTGTGACATTTGGGAGTACAAAGATGTTGGAGAGCACCGGGTGATTTAAAACAAATTCCTGCGCAGTCTCCTTGCTGTTACTGCCAGTACTCCATTGTTTATGATTCATGAGGAGGTGGGTTTAGGTTATATCCCTGACCACATTGGTTTGGCACCCATCATGCGATTGTATAGAATTTGGTTTAGCCCAGTCCTTAATTTAAATCAGCTTGTAATTGAGGATTTTAGATAACTTGATGGTGCACTGCATATTCCATGGCTTTGTTATGTCAAGATGATGTTAACGAGTGTGGGTTGTATAGAATTGTTTACTAATCCCAGACAAATACGTCCAAGGGAGATGCGGGATATAAAAAAATGTTTTTATCCATGTGGCAATGTGAAAGAGAGGATAGGGAGCTTTCTAAACCCACTGTGAAACAATACATTCTTTTGAAAACATGCCCCCGGGGGAACCCTATTCTCATTTGTTGTTAATATGCACCATCTTTTTTATTAGTGAGGTTCAGTGTTTAATATAATACACTGTTCTTTAGTTGTTCCCAAAGGATTTTATAACCTGGGTGACTTAAAAGCATGTTCCTGTGACAATTTTTCTGAGCAAGATATTGTACATTTTATGTTTTTTTGTGATTTTTATCAGATATTAAGGTCTAGATACATTCTTCCGCTGGTAAGAAAAAATCAATTTGCACAAGTAAGAACAGCTTTGCTGTACTTATAAATGCTTAGTTTGCTTCGGGGTCACAAAGCTTTCTTGCCGGTGCACTTAGTCTCAAGAAAAAGTTATTCAACAACTAGAGGTTATTTTTAATTAGTCGATAGCAGTATTGTTTAAAGGCTGTTTTCCTGCCATTTTCATATTCTTAAGGATAATACCATGTAGGGCTGGGGCAAGGGATGACCTTGCGTTTGCACCTTACGTATCTGGTGCTGAAATGATTCATTTGCACTTTATTCAATTGTTTGATGTAGGCTCTGATCCAGTGCCGTATTGCAATTTTTCTAGAGGTTTTGTAGTTGAGATTATTTAATCGATGTAACTAGATTGATGATTTTAGGTAGCCCGAACATCTCCTGCTAACATAGTGGACCCTAAAAACTAGGTTTTTGTTGTCAGATTTGTATTAGGGTGAGCCCCCTACATTGTTTATCAAAACCACCAATTTTCTAGATGTTTTTTAACCTGCGATTTGCACAAATTATCTTGGAATGGTATGTATATATGCTAGTAATGAATATGTAATTGTTTTTATTCTGCGCTATGTTTTTGTTTAAAATTTATTTGTACATTCATGTCAAGATATGTTTGTATGAGCGGTGTAACACGCATGCCTGCCAAGTATCACGCATCAGGTGTGACGCTCACGCATTTCAGTGTGGTGTTCCGCATCACCGCACTGAAATGCATTGTCACGCATTTATGCCACTCTAAAACTCTGGCTACGTAGGGTGCCAGTGCGCGCCACCGGCGGCGCCTGTGCACCTGTGCGCCGGCTCTGCAGCTCCGAGGCGTGCTGACAGCAGCTGCTTGCTGGGCTCAGTAAATATTTAAAGATTGTTTCTCTCAGCTCTGGAGTGGCTGAGAGCGCAATAAAGTAACAAATCTGCCCAGCCTAGTGCCTGGCTCCAGGCTGCATTTCCTGCGGCGCCGCACGGCTTTGACAGACACTGTCTGCTGCCACACCATGGGGGCCCGGGATTATAAAAACCGCGGGGGTAGTACTGCCTTGTAACGTCCGGTCCTGGAGGAAGAGGAAGTGAGGCAGAAGCGGCGGGGGATTCAATGTGAGTCAACGAGTCCTCGGGTCCACTACTGACTGTCTGCCGCGGTGCGCAGCGCCGCAATAACCCCCCTCCCTCACCAGCGTTCACCTTGCCAGACCGGTGGGGGGCGCCGAGACCCAGAGTGACTGAATAATTTGTCACTCACCGACAGGACACTCAGGCCGCCCGCCGCGCATCAGAGGCATCGGGGTGATTGCGGGCGCAAACTAGTGCGGCCGGGCGGGCCGGGGACGAGTCAGTCAGTGTCCGGGAGAAGAAGACTGCTCTGCTGCAGAGAGTGCATCATGCAGTGTGCTGCAGCTATGCGGCCGCGGGTCCCACTCCCTGTGCGGCTCATGCCACGGCCGCCGGACGTCAGCAAAGGAGCTAGATAGACTTTAATTTCTGTGCTTGTAGGGTTTTAGGATTTAGACGGAGTGTCTCAAAGGTCGCGTGCTGATGGCATATTAAGAGCAGATATGGACGCATTATTATCCAGGCTTCCTTAGACGAAACTGGAGGCCGTCGTACAACAATTGCCGCTCCTCGAGTCGACTCACACAGTAAGTTGCGCCTCAGTGAGGTAACCGTTTTTCTTCAAAGTGTACTTTACATTTTATTAATAGCGCTAGCGCGCTGCCAGTCCTAAGTCAGCAGCTGGGAGAACTTAAGACTGCATCATGCAGTGTGCTGTGTGCGGCCGCCGGGACACAGAGACACACAGCAGTCTCTGAAGTTCATTCATAAAGTAAGTGTACTTTGGTCAACGCTGCGCTACAGGCAGAGCCGTGATACAGGTGTAGTGCAGTTTAAGTTGTTGTCACACACAGCGTCTCATACCAGGCCGGAACTCACTCTCTGTGCAATATTCAGCACAGAAGAGCACCGGCCCGATGACACCCTAGCTTTCATCCAGGCAGTGAGTTACTGAGGCGGCACTACAGGTGAGTTGTGCTGTGAACTGGATAAGGACCGGTGGCGAATGATAGGCCAGTACGACCACCCTCTTTCCCAGTGATTAATACATCACTTTCTCCATTTTTAAAGATTCTGCAAAACCCAAGACTTGATAAACAGGATCTTATACAAATAGTCCGTATTAATTTTTAATGCAGCTTTTCTGACTTTTACTACTTTATGTGTCACGGACCATCAAATCAGCTCTGCAGCACATTTCAGACTGCTTCACTCGTATGTTTCCTGTTTTAAATGTGCACGGAAAACAGGAGAAAATGCCAGCTGGGTGATTTTTGTGCTGGGACATTAAAGTACTAGTCAGGCAGATAAAAAACAGGCAGGTAGCAACGGTATTGGCTGGTTCTTGTTGCTCTAACTGGGATCAGATTCAGAATGGCTTGAACTGACTAGGCTGCATGGATATGATGCTTGCATGCACCAGGCACGGCTGACTGGATCATTTTGGGAAAGGGCCCCTAGATGGGACTGGTCAAGGCCAGGCTGGTTCTGTTGAGGGTTGTGTGGCCTACAATGGACTGGGCAGGGCCACACTTGTTCTGGTGGCTACAAATGGAGCTAGAATGGAATTCAGATGGCTGGGATGGCTCTGATGAAGGTAAGGGGGTTAGAGTGCATTGAGCAGGGGTAGATCTGCTCGAAGTGTGCAGGGTTTCATCACACTGGGCGGCCCTAGCTGTTTCTGATCCTGTCAATGGACTTAGAATGCACTGAGTGGGTCAGCCTACTTCTGATTGGCTGTTAATGGTGTTAAAATGGACAATATTGTCAAGTTATTGCTACTCATAGCCCAAAAGGTGGTAATTTGTGACATTTAGCTCTCAATATGGACTTCATTGCTTATTTCTACTGGTGAGAAAGTGTCACTCATTTTGTCGCACATTGGGCAGTGGAATGTACACTAAACCATGGAAATCTCACACATAAGCAGTCTGAAAACTTGGCAGCTATGTACATACCGCTTACAAGCTACCAGATTTCCTATATAGATAAAAGTTAAACTTCGCCCGGACTTGTCCACCTTGGATTGTGACTAGATTTTGCTTGCGAGAAAGTGTCACTCCTAGTCGTTGAAATGTCACTCATAATTACACTAAAATTAAGAAAATGTCACACATAGCAATTTCAAACCTTGGCAGCTATGAACACGTACTCAATGTTTGAGTGTGTATATTGTGCTTTTAAGGCCTATATTGGCCAAATAAAGATCAATTGACTGACTGACTATTGGTGTTGCCAATAATTTCCACTCAGACACTAAGCGCTGCTGGAGCTTTCAGAGTATTCACCACACCTACAAGCTTCGGATGTCTGGAAGGTGGTTGGTACCGAGCGAGTCCTGTGCATGTGTGGATTTCTGACACACAGAAAAGCAAGCACTAAAGCCTTATAGGAAAATTGTCTCCTCTTACCAAACACAACTAAAGACACAAACTAAACAAATACTTCCATGGAACAAGAATGCTACGCTTGTTCCACAATCATATGCTACCGGAGCCGCCATCTTTAAACGGAGTAATTTCCACGCCACTGTTTATGCAGCTGGAGGGAATATTAGGATGTCATTTACTTTTTTTTTAAAACGGTTTTATAACTCGACCCGAAGGTATTGGAGCGCATTCAGGGCTTTAAGTGGGCCGGGTCCTGCCGGTGTTCTAAAAGCAGCTGCTGAGATGGGTCCCTATCGGGCTCTCCATTTTTGCCCTCACCCTCATGGGTAAAAAAAAAAAAAATCTTAACTCTGCAGCAGTACCACTATTCCCTGTCTTTGAAATAGATTCAAAGAGACTCGTTTTGGTTATTTTACAGTCTCATGATTACAGAACTGAAGCATTTTCAGTGTTATATAATGAAGCCATAGTTGTTGCTTTTTTTTGTTATGCAACTAACAATCATTGACAAAGCCAAAAGTTCTGGCTTGTTGTAGGTGTAATGTCGAAGATCCAAGATGGCCGACGGGTGAGGAGCACCGGCCGGGAGCTCCCTGGCTAGGGGTTGCCTTTTTGGCAAAATATCCCAGCGAGAACCCCTTCTGGACTACTCCACCCCTGGGGATCGATGGGCTGCGGCGCTGCGACACTCCAGTGCCGACAAACTACCGTCGCCGACTGTGATGGTGTCAGCTCCAGCAGCGATCAGCATCGGGAGACACGGTCGCCAGCTGAATCCTAGTGAGAAGGCTGAGTGGCTCGGTTGAGCTGCTCGCGGTGCGGCCGTCGCCTACCTTCCGAGCTGGGCCTCGTTTGCTCTTCTTCCCACGGTGGCGGCCTCCCTCTGCGCTTCCTGTGGCAGCTGCCTTGGCCCGTCCGGCGCGTCCCGCAGTCCAGGCGGAGAGAGACTTCCTGAACTACTGACGCCCGTGTGACCTGGAGTAGTTCCCTGGCTTGGCGGGTGAGTGCGACGGGTGCCCGTCGTCCGTTCCTCTCTTCCCCGTGGGTGCCCCTCCGTTGGCCGGCTCCTGGAATCTGGCATCCTCCCCTGGTTGCTTCTGGGGACTGCGTGATCAGCGGGCCGCCATTCAGCGGTGGAGTTCTGCTGGACTGGGGCGGGAGTCCTCCTTCTCAGCAGTGGCGATCATGTGTGGGACTTCGCCACATGCGGCCCTGTTTTTTGTCCGGCAACCTGGTTTCTGCGCCTCCGGACGGTCTTTGACATTGGGAGCCTCGCCGACATCTTACTGGTGAATGATTCAGTTCCGGACAGCCATTTTGTGCCCTTCTACTGGCCCTCTCTGAAGCCAGACCACTCCAACTCGGTGAGTGCAGCCGGCCACTGACACTGCAATGCTGTGACCCGACCGGATAAAGGATCTGCATTCATGTCTTTAATGGGACCCCTGATATTAATCCTCTCCTTATCGCATGTATGTGGGATTTCTTGCTTTAATTCCTACTACAGGCTTTATGCCCCATCCCCCACTATCCTTTTGTTTATTGTTTCCTGCATTTTTGTTTACTGCTGTTTACCACTGGAATCTTCAGCCAGCGAAGCCCCAGCGACATGGCCATTGCCCGGTGGAGCTACCTATGTAGCTGTAGAGGAGATTGGCTGTGGTTCTCCCCCTCGGCCGCCACCTACCCTCCGGACTCGGGCACTGTTGCTCGCCTCACCTGCCTTACGGATTTTGACCACGGTACCTTGGCACCCCATGACTCCTTCTCCAACCAGTTTGTTGATTCTTTCACCCTGACTTTTTCTGTGTCCCCTGAAGTACTTTCCCCTTGCCGGTTTTTCTATGTTATGCTATGCTTTAGTAACACATGTAACTATGTTATACTGTTTCCTTTTCTATGTTATGCAACGCTCCAGCAACTGATGTAACTATGTAACAATGTTCTGAAACAATGTCCTACCTCATGTAAAGCGCTCTGATACCTCCAGGTCTAGCCAGCACTATATATAACTTTTCAAATAAATAAATAAATAAAAAATAAATAAAATAAAAAAATAAAAGAAGATGTGCATGGGGGATCTCCCAATAAACACAAGAAAGTGCTACCACAGACATCTAGAAGTAGACTTATATGAACCCTGATAAAAGTGTGACACATGCATTGGGATAAAGAAAATTATGTGGGACTTCTATCTGAATGAGGGGGGTCCACAAAGAGCTCAAAAGAAAGGAGCATTCACAGAGCAAAGTAAGCAGGATAACTTCACAATGTATAAACATATATGTGTTTATATTTTTATAGCACAAACTTAGCTGGGGAGAAAAGGAGCGTTGTGTATTATGGGGAGTGTTGGAAGCTAAAGCAAGATTGCATACATGAAGTGAGGGCTTAAATCTTTGAATAACAGTTTCACACAATTAAGGTATCATCAGAGATTAAGGGCCTGATTATGATCTTGGGGGATGGGATATTCCATCACAAATGTGACAGATATCCTGTCCCCCAAATTACAAGGTCCATTGGACAACATGGAACTGTAATTTGGCAGACAGGATTTCTGTAACGTTTCTGATGGACAAACCCTGCCACCAAGATCGTACTCAGACACCAAGTGATTTACCCAGAACTGCACAGTTTTAGGTCAAGTGCCAAGCTTGATTCATAACCAGGTCCCCATGTTGACTTAGTTTCTACACCACATCTTCTTCCTCAGCTGATGTATTAAAACATTTAATACACATAATATTTAGATAACCCCCATAGGCATTATGATGTGTTCCCCATGATGTCTAGTGAGTAGGCCAAATGCAAATCATTGTGGTATGTAGTTATTATACATGGGTCACACCTTGATTACGTTGTCTCTCGTTTAAGGTTCAGTTTTTTTATGTGCATATGCACTATGGGTTACAGTATAAAGTGATATATAGCATAAATATTTACGTAGTTCTAAACAATGTAATGTTTTTTTAATAGTGATGCATCCCCATTGTACCCATCAGTGTGGAACAAAGACCATGGTCCAGATGATGAGTACCTTTTTTTACTGGGTTATTTTCTATTATTTAAAATAGTACACAAAGGGTTGATGAATCTTTTGTCAGTCTTCTTTCTTTCTTTAATAACTTTATTCGGGAGTATAAAAACAGCCATAAAAGCATCACAAAGAGCAAACATGATTTATACAATTCATAACATAAAACAAAAAATGTGCAATACATTAAATGCAATTAAAAAAAAACCGCTAAAACTGTTAAGTCATATAACTATCAGATTTCAACAAGTATAGGCTGAAGTGCATGTCCTACCCAGATATTTCGGGGGTCCCACTATATCAAACACTTTCCTTGTTAATTGGTTACTAAAAAGAAAATATTAAAACCAGTCTACATCAATCAAAATTAGGGCAAAATAAGATCTGTTACAATTTGCACAGAGTATTAATGATTCAGAAATTAATATATAACTATTAATGAAAAAAAATAAAGTAATGAGGTAAAGTGCATTTGTAATGACATAAATTAATTTGTCAGTTGCATCTGACATTCAAGATAAGGAAACAAAGAAGCACAGATTCCCATAGCGCTGCTGGCCTATGCTTGGGCAGGTCCAGTGCAAGAAAAGGAGGATAAAAACCTCGTTTCAGGTCAGCCATGCCCTCCGTCTTGTCCGGTCCTTGGGTACAAAGATCTAATTCGATAATAAAGTGCGAAAGTGCAATATGTTGCATATTCAATACCAATTTCCCTTGAACACATTGATCACAATACCTAGATCCATGGAAAGTTTGCACCCTATGCCCTATTCGAAGCAAGTTCTAGTGAGACCTTCCTTAGATAAAAAGCTGCCCATAAAAAGGATGACATTCTACAGCAGGTCTCTAAAGTAGGCAATGATTGCAAAAATAAATATGCAGGACTGCCTTGTGTAAAACTGAGAGGTCTAATTATCGGTACTATATAATGTTTCCTATGTTGACTGTAAAATTTACAAAAAAGAACCATGTGCATAGTGTTTTGGGGCATCGTATTGTCGCAGGGGCAGTTGTCAAGGTGTGCAGACCAGTCATTCATTTTTGGGAAGCTAATTTGTCGGGTCAAAACAAACCTATGCCTTCCATTTAATACAGTTTTGAGATACGGTCGCATGTTAAAAGTGGTTAGAATCAAATGAATTTTTAAAACACTAGGGGGCATATGTACAAGAACTGCCGCTAACTAGTGTTAGCGGTAGTTAGCGGCAGTTTTCCTAACGCAGCCTACCGCCGAAAGCTATCGCCCTGTTAGTGATGTATTTACAATACGTCGCTACATGGCGATAGTTTCATGTAGCCGCGGTGAAAACTGTTGGTAACAGTAGCGTGAAGGCAATACAAATTCGGACATTAGCGGGCGAAAACTGATGAAAGGCCCATTAGTGGCAAAAAACTCACGTTAGTCAGCCCAACGTGACTTTTTGTGCCTCTAGAGGCAAAAATAGCCTATTAGTCCACCTCCATTGAAAAATAGGAAATAAAACCAATGGAATGCAGAATGGAGCAGCCAGGGCCAAGTGCAGCACAGATCAACAACCCTCCTAAGCCCCCCAACAGCCAGGATGACCAGTCAGAGTCCCAGGGGAAGAGAAAATTCAGGGCTACATCTATGAAAAGAGGTGCATCGCTGTGCAAAACCAGTGATGCATCACTTTTCATTGTACACTCCTTGCAACACCATGGCATCCAAAACCTTGAAAGCGCGGAAAGTCCCCGGGGCCCAGAGGCCTTGCGGGGCCTGTGTCTGGGACCCAGAGTGGGATGCGGAGGTGCTGTGGAGTCGCTGAGCCGTGGCGGTAGACATTGAGGCACGTTGATTGCCCTTACCTGGTGGTGAAGTCTGCCAGGTCGCATGGAGACACATTGCTGACCTTAGTGAGAAGACCGCCTTGCGCCCCTTGGAGCTGTGAACGGTAGAGGCGCTCCTGCGCACCAACGTAGGGAGGTCTGCATTGTATAGTGTGATCCACCACTACACCGGGGTGCACGGAGGAGATTACCAATGGTGGGCAGCGCCTCCCTGCATCACAGGCCGGATGATGATGCGCTGGCCGAACGCCGTGGAGGGTGAGGCCCCTGAGCTGCACCGAACTTGTGTGGCGGGAGCGCTGCAACTTCATGCCTAAGGGGGCCCTGTTGCATCACCTGCATCGAGAGGTTCCCCAGCGGACTTGGCGGCGACTGCTGAACCCAGGCTTGTGAAATCCCACCTGGCTAAGGCTCCTGCTGGCTGAGTCACAGATTTGGAGAGAGTGCAGCGGATTGCACCACGGTGTCAATGTCCAGGTGAGGAGAAGGTTGGACGCGTAGCGGAGGGGGCCCAGGGGTTAAGTCGAGTCGCCCAGGCCTAGCACCTGTGGGTGACGCACCCCCAGTGGCGGCTCATCCGCTATGGCAGAAGAGCGTTATTCCACTGCTTTCAAGCAGTGCAAGAAGAGGAAAAATAATAACATGATGGTAACTTTCTGATGTACTCATGCTATGTTCCCTTTGCGGGTGGGAGGTTGGGTGGGGCTGCTCTACTCACAGAGCAGGACAGGGGTGGAGTGGTATGCCCACTCAAGTGTGCAATGACTGTTTGGTCGGCCCTCTCATGCCGCCCAAAGCAGTCATGCACACTTCACTGGTCGCAATGCAGGCTGCTTTACAGCCTGCTTGGAGAACATGCCCACCCCTCCAGCTCCTGGCTGAACGCCTTGTCACAGCGCTCAAGAACAATCACAACGCCGCTGTGCAGCGTTGTGATTATTCTTGGGAGGGAGCCTGGCTGCCTGCTTCCTGTTCTTGGAAGCAGACTCAGGAGAGCAGGTGCACAGAAGACGCGGTACCCGGCGTCGAGGTAAGAATTATTTGAAGTAATATTTACAACCCCCGCGTCCCCGCCCCCTCCAGTGTCGTTTCCCGCGTTTCCGGCATCCCAGCTGTCCAGTCCCCCCGCAGTACTACTCAATGGCGGCCGCTGTGCGGCCATGCGCAGCGGGCGTACCACTGGTGTGCCAAAGGCAAGCCCATCTGCGTCCATCCGCCCTTGGACCGCGCCCAGCACCAAGGACCCTTCCTCTCGCACACTCCACCACTACGACGCCAGCACCCTCCTCGCCATCAACCCTGGATGCCGCACCGCCTGCCATCTAGCAACACTGTAGAATTCTCTTGAACCCTGCGCCTGTCGAAACTAAAAACGCATCTTCTGCCACATCAGCACACCAGTGCCTCCTGCTTCCCAGCCGACCAACAGCGCACCCGACTGGCTGCAACTGCATCCTCCTCAACGAGCGGTCCCTCCACAAACACGCAACTGTAATCTGGGACCTCCTTGATGCCATCTCTTCAGACATCGCCTTCTTCACGGAAACCTGGACCAACCTCGCCATCCCTGACAGCTACTAAATCACCCGCAAGGACCACCCCGACCGTACAGGAGGAGGTATTGCCATCGTCTACAAATGCACACTCTGACTGACCACGCACTCTAATGACCCAACAGTGACCATGGAACACCTCCACTTCCAGATCCGGATAAACCCCAATGCCATCCTCTGCAGCACCCTCATCTACAGGCTCCCCGGGCCAAGGACGCCCATTCACTGATGCCATTGTAGACCTCATTGCACCCCAGGCTCTCCCATCCACTGACTACATCCTACTCGGAGACCTCAAGTTCCACCTGGACAACCCCAGTGACCAGAACACCACCCTCCTCCTGGAGAGCCTCGCCAACATCGGACTCAAGCAGCTAGTCACCGCACCAACCCACATAGCTGGACACACGCTCGAGCACATCTTCTCCGCCTGCGTGAACTTCAACTACAGCCACACCACCAGATTCTCCTCTATCGACCATCATTGTATACATCACGTCTTCACCATGCCCACCGTACACCACCGCCATCATCGCCTACCCTCGCAGCTGGATCAAGGCCACCGAAGAACTTCTCATCAACTCCCTCAGCACCACCACTCCGCTATCGCTTTCAGATGACAACACCGCAGCGCGCAGCCTCAACCGATGGATATCCAACTGCGTCGACACCCTGGCACCCCTCAGGAAAAGACCAGGCAAACAACACTCCAAGAAGGCCAACTGGTTCACTCCGGCCCTCCACTAGTCCAGACGCCCTGCAGACGTCTCGAGAAGTGATGGAGCCACAACATCGATCAACTCCGCAACACAGTCACCCTTGCAACATGGCGCAAGGGTACCTGCGTTGGCGCATGGCAGCCATTGTGCGCCAAGGTAGGGGAAAAAGACCGGGGGCTTATTCATGAGCCCCTTCTGACAGTTTCACCCCGCCAGTGCATCATTTTCTTGTCGTACTAGCGTGATTCTTGCACCACGTTGCGCCGTATTTGCAAAAGTGACGCATCTAGGCATATGCGTGACCTTGTGAAGCCCTGTGCCACATTATACCTGCATCAGGTATGATGTATGCAGGGTGGGCGTTCCCACGCAACAAAGCCTCATAGGGGTGGCACAGTGAAATTCATCAGATTTCACTGTGACAATTCTAGGACGCCACTGCATCAATACCTTACACCTGCCTCATGGCAGGCATAAGGGTGACGCAGTGCCACAGGGATAGGCTGGCCTCATGCATAGGTGGAGTTGCGCCATGCTTGTGACTCAACTGCAGCAATGCGTGACTTTAGCGCTGACAGATACGTCAGGATTCCAGACGTATCTGTCATTAATTGCAACATGGAGCACTGTACAGTGAATACAGCGCATCCATGGTGTCACAAGAAGGGCGTAGTGAAAAGTGTTGCAACGCTGTTTTGTCGCAGCGATGCAACACTTTTCATGAATGAGGTCCAGGAATGCACCCTATCTTATTGATGGTGCGCATTCCTGTCCTGTAGTTTTGTCGCAGGGTAGCGCAGCAACATTCCTTGCAGCGCTGTCCAGCACCAAAACCTTCTGAAATGAGGCTCCAAGTGTTTGCACCAATTTTAAGACCAGCTATTTTCTGGTCTTAAAAAACTGCCTCTAACTGCAATTAGAGGCAGTTTTTTTGGTTTTGCACCATACAAGAAATTCCTTGTAAATATCGCGAAGTGGGGTTAGCGGCAGTTTTTGCACAGGAACGCCTACCTTGCCTCTCATTTTCGTTAACTCCCGCTAACAGAAGTGTAAATAAAGCGATAAAAAAAAAAGCTGCTGTAACGTCAAAAAATTTACGCTACGTCCGCGTTAACTCCTTGTAGATATGCCCCCAGGTTTAGCAACTTCAGTTAACAATCTAAGGTTTTCAAAGTGTATCATTCCTTCCTTTTTCAGGATATTTCTACTAATGGTGTCTAATGTTTCTGGCTTCTCAGAATACGCTGGATGGCCCATATCGCAGAAAAGAAATTGTACATAGGCCAGCAACAAGATACATCAATATAAACTTGATTTGAGACAGCCCCCGATTATAGATCGGTTATGACCAGTATGTTCTGAAGTCTAGATTTTATGCCAAAGTAGAATTGGCTGCAACTTAAATCTGTAATGAATTGAGTGCCCAGTTCAGTGTGGCATACATAAACTGATACACTTTTTTGGGGTTGCAAGAAGATATCTAAAGCATTCATTTTCTACCACTTGGACGTCTGTACATTTTTTGTGCCCCCACAGTCCCGCCCCCATAAAGTGCTATGCTAAGGCACTTGGCTTTATAAATCGTCATCATCACCTCAGGTGGTTTAGAGCCCAAGCATCCCGCAAAACGTCTAAGGGCCATGCAAGCTTTGATGAATTGTAACTTCCTTTTGGCAATGGCCTTGTTCCATAAGCCATCCTTATCAAATAAAATCCACAGGTAGAAAAAAGTGTTAGTAAAACCAATGTTTGTGCCATTTATTTTTATATCTCTACATATCTTACTATTCCTCCCGCATTTCATAATGAAGGTATATGCTTGATTAACTAGGCGGCCGAGTTCCTTCATATATTCGACAAAATTTGAGAGCAAGGACTGAAGGGCCAAAGGGGTGCGAGCCATGAGAACAGCATCGTCACCGTAGAGGAGGGCCGGGACAGGGCGCGTTCCTATATGTGTGGAGATTTTTTGTAGATGCCGCAAGAACCTCGCCCACACTGTTTATCTATAATGAAAACAGGAAAGGAGCCAAAACTCATCCCTGTCTCACCCCTCTCTCCTCGCTGAAAGCTTCAGTACATTCCCCTCCGATGCCGTATCTAACACCGGCTTTATATCCCGTATATAAGTCCTTCAGGAAGCTGATAATTGGTTTATCTACCCTCATATATTTCATTTTTAGCCATAATTTAGTATGTATAATGCAATCAAGGGCCGATGACAGATCGACGAATGCTAAATAGATGTTCCCCTTTTTAATGTTAACATATTTTCAATTAGCATATTTAAATTGAGACTCTGCTCTATTGTTCCAATCCCAGGGCGGAAGCCATATTGTGAGTCAGACATGATGTTTTGCGATTCAGCCCAATCCTGTAGTCTATTCAGGATTATACGAACCTCTATTTTAACTATTGACTCAAGCAAGGAAATCGGTCTATAACACGCTGGATTTAGAGAGTCTCCTTTCTTGGAAATAGGTACAATTGTTGATTCACCCCATGATGGCAAAAAACCTGCTGTACAGCAGGCCCTCGATAAGGTTAGCAGGGGCCTCCATAAAGCAATGTTATCTTTGTATAATTCTAATGGAATTGCATCTGGTCCTGGGGCTTTACTGCTTTTACTTGCCTGTACTGCGTTATTAACTTCCTCCAGGCCAAAAGGAACAATGGAAGCAGTTTGAAGTGGAGCCATAATATCGTTATCACTATGTCCATGCTCTAGAGCTGGTGCTGTGTCGGGCAACGAGTAAATACTGGCGAAGTGCTTTATCCATTCTTCCTCCAGTATTGCAAGCTCAATCCTGCGGGCCTCATCTGTACTCAATGGTGAGGAGTTAATTACCCGCCAAAAGGCTCTATTGTCATTGCTGGTACTTGCTTCCTGCAAGGACTCCCAGGCCATCACCCTTGGGTGTGATTTTCTCAAGTGCAACTCTACAATTGCAAACTTCAGTAGTACTCCTCCGAGATCTATGTAATGCCTCCTTTAAACGTTTATGGGCCTTAGTACATAACGTGTCAAACCACCCCTTCTCCTCCTATTTTGCTTTCTCTAGAGCAACAAAAAGGCGCTTTTTTATGCCCTGTGTGATTGTCACGAAGGCTGTAATGATTTCATTGTTTGGGGTGGTATCACCTAAACACAGCTCAAAAGCTTCCCTTTTGTTACCTATCAATTGTCTAAGAAACCCTTCTGGGGTAATCTGTGTCCAGCGCAGGGAGTAACCATTGTGCCTTGCTAATTCAATCTCTGTCGTTTGTAGGGTAGTTTTACCATGTCTCTGTTTAAAAAATACTGGTGCTAGTTGCAAACTCAAAGGAAAATGGTCGCTTAGTGAAATCGAATGTGTATAAAAATTAAAAACAAGACCAGCACACCTATTAGACATTAGAACATGGTCAATGATGCTGTGGTTATTTCTTACATTAAAAGTATTCTTACACGTAGCGTAAGGGGAAGAAATTGCGTTTGCAAATGTCAGATCAAATTAAATTATTACTTCATTGATCTTGTCGCCATATGTGCTATGATTAAAATGAGGCTGATCTCCATCCACTATGTTTACCATTCCGCAAATTTTATCCGACTGGATTTTACATTGTCACGTGTTGAAGTCGTCCCCCCATAAAATTATCATATATTTTCTGTTGCCTATGGCGATATGCTCCAAGTCATCATTCGATTTTTGCAAAGTATCTAATATTTCTCTTGTGGTAACATTATTGTAAAAATTGATTAGTACTGACCTAGCAGGGCCGGTCGAATCGCAAACTATTAGTTGATAATACGAATTATATGTGACCATAGTAATGCTAGTAAACTGCAAACTATTAGAGACATACGTACATAGTCCCTTCTTTTCCCTACCATAGCTCGATGGGATAGCTGGAGTAAAGTATGTCCTATACCCATTCGTATGGGTGGGCTCCGTGAGCCATGTCTTTTGTAGACAAATAATTTGGAAGTCAACTACAAACGCCAGCCATTCTGGAATTTGTCTTTTACTTCTCAGACCTGCCACATTCCAACACATATATCCTAAAAGTTCAGAGTTAACTTGAGTGGGATTTTGTTTATTATTTTCTATCGCAGAGACTATGTTATTGTAGCTAACTGGTTGAGGAGTTCTTTCTTGCATCAGCGTGGTTCCCTCGATCATTGTCTGGGGGGTGTTCCCTTCATCAAAGTATTCTGTAGAGGGGGCTACCATCTTGTTTTTCTCACTGTCTGTACAAAGCTCTTTTTTTGAGTCAATCCGGCTCATCCAGATTTGATAGGCACTGAAAGTGATTGTAAGTTGGGACTAGGTTCCTTTGATTCATCATCGGTCTCGAGTCAAAAATTGTCTGGGATCTAATATCATTAATTAGATTTGCGCATTGATAAAAATAACCCACAGGGAGGGAAGAAATAACACTTGCGGAGGCCTTGGTAGTCCCAGTCCTACTCAATACTGTCTCCACCAGTCGTGGTGTTTTAAAAGACAAGGCTGCACAGTCACTACTCAGGGTTTTTTCCCCTCTCCCCACCCATTTTACTCTCCTCACCATCTTAAAGTCATCAAATAGATGTTCAGTTAGACCTGATCTAATGCCCAGCCAGTTTAGGAACTTATTTCTTAGGGAGATCCAGTTCTCCATACTGTTGGTAAGTAAAGGGGGGACGTTAGTCAGAATTATCACATATGGTGTTGCAGCCGGTGGCAGATCCAAACGATCAGTTGTGTGCTCTATTAGATCTCTAGGAGGTCGTCAGTGGCTGGGGTGAGTGTGGCAGGTCCACATAGTCTTCCGCCTCTTTCTCCTGTACAAAGCATACCTAGTTTCATGCTCTCTCCACCCCTCACTCTATCTTTTTGAATGCCTACTTGGCCAAGGGGACATACATTTGTTCTTGCCAGTGTAATGTTATTGGTTACAATCTTATTCGGGGCATCAGTTGTGGGCAGGCAGGTTGCATTATGTGATACTTTTGGTGTTTGCCCACTTAAAAAAATATTCAAAAGCTCCAGGCAAGAATTAGTTCTTGTTTCTACTTTCGTTTGTCACGTTTGTATAGACCCAAGTATGTTGTTCACATGCTGATCAAGAAGTTTGAGTGCCTCTGCTAAAGCATCTAGTTTACTAGTAATTATACTGTTAGGGTCTAGGTTGTTCTTTACCGAAGTGGTTACAGGCTGATGCAGGCCGTGGGTTTGGCTATTTACTCGCTTGTCCCGCATTATCTCTCTACTGGGGCGGGTAGCTACGGGATGAGATTGCGGCTTTCTAACCCGTTTGGGTGGTGGTGAGTTAGATTTGGATGGGCAGATGGTGTTAGGGATATCCATTTACCCCATTAATCTCTTTCTTATCATGCTCCTTTCTTATATCCTTACCTTCACTAATGCTTACAGAATTCTCTGAGCCATAGGTAGGGGCGTGGAACATTATTAACGGGCCGTCACACAATCACCATTTGTTAACAGTGATTCTTCAACAGTTTATATTTGTTTTTCAATGGCTTCCATGGCTCCCATAATATACTTCAATAGTGAAAGTTGGGACTTATCTGGAGACTGAGGTTTACCAGCAGTAGCAGGGTGCTTCCTCTTGCGCATACTCAGGGAGTATTCTCGTAGTGGGGAAAAATTATTCCGGTAGTACCTAAAAATACCAGTCGCTCACAATGTCAGTGTGCTAAGGCGAGGAGACATGGCTGTTGGGGTAGAAATGGCCAGATAATTGCGCCATCCCACCTGTAAAATATGGTACCAAATATTGCTGACTCCCCCAGTCAATAGTTAATAAACAATAATGAACAAGATGTATTCTCTTCCCTTGTCCAATCAGGGGTCAAAATGTAATTTAACAAGTCTTTGTAGTCCCCTTCAATGTTACTTTCCCTCTATTCCGATGGAAAGTTTGTAGCTGAGGAATTATGAATGAGAGACTAGCAATAAGTCCCTCCCGTAAGTGGTTTCAAGACACGTAAGAACGCCAAGCTCTTGGAAAAATGCGTTCACATACAACTTAGCAACCATATTGAACAATTCAAACTACTCAACCAATATCAATCAGGCTTCCGGGCAGGTCACAGTACGGAATCAGCCATGACCCACATCATAGATGACGCACTAAAAATTCTTGATCAAAATGAAGCCTGCCTATTAATCTTACTCGACCTTTCATCAGCATTTGACACCGTCAAACACGACAATTTGCTAGAGCTCCTGAGACACAGAATGGGATTATCTGGATCTGTACTTACCTGGTTTACTTCTTTCCTCCAAAATAGATCTCAAAGATTCAAGGTCAATCAAGCCTTGTCTAACCCCGTGCCAGTCTCGTTAGGAGTACCGGAAGGCTCTTCCTTCTCACCCACACTTTTCAACCTCTTCATGGAGCCACTCACCGAACTTCTCAGTCTCTCCAATGTCCACTTTCACATGTACGCTGACGACACCCAACTATACATCAAGATCCAATCACTGGAGAACATCAAAGCTCTCAACTCAACGCTACAAGGAACTCAAACATGGTTGGCCGAAAACCATTTGAAACTGAACTCCCTCAAAACGGAATTCCTCCTGTTCGCCCCCCCCAATAAATTTGACATCATCCTCGATTGGATGAAGCACCTACTCAATGGGCAACCTCTCGTTGTCAAATCTGCTAAATCGCTGGGGGTGACACTGGACAGAGACTTAAAGATGCAAAAACATATCAGCGCCGCCACAAAAGGAGCAAATTTCCACATAAACACCCTGAGAAGACTGAAACCCTTCTTACCAGCTAACAACCTCAAACAAGCTGTTCAAGCTATAGTAATCCCAAGAGTGGAATATGGGGCTGTAGCCCTATGCGGCCTCCCCAGATCGACCACAGCCCCACTTAGAGCCGCTATCAACTCAGCTGCGAGACTCATCACAGGTTCAAAAAGAAACTCACATCTCTCCAGACCTTAGAGCCCTCAACTGGCTACCGTTCGAGGCTAGAATTCATTTAAAAATCGCATGTATGACGCACAAGGCCTTACATCATAAAACGCCATGCTACCTAGCTCAGAAACTAGTACTCTCCTCTGGTAATAGAGCCTCCAGGAGCTCCATGAATCTTCTACTGAGACCACAACGATTTGCCAAGAAGAAAACTTACAACCGGTCCTTCTCTGGAATGGCTCCCAGGATCTGGAATGCTTTGCCCGCCGAAACAAGACTGAACCCTTCCACGGCCGCATTTAAAAAAGAAGTGAAAGCGATACTCATGGCTAAATTCACTTGATTTATTTACTTATTACTGTAATATAATTACTAGTCTGTATTATTGAGCACCTTGTATTGGAATCACCTTTATTTAGATTTTTTATGCTTGTTCCTGTTTCCGTTCATTTGCCATGTAAAGCTCTCTGATACCCGCAAGGGTCTTGTTCGCGCTATATAAAACCTTCAAATAAATAAATAAATAGATTAAAATTACAGGGGTAAAGTGGAGATGAACTGAGTGGAAATGGAAGAAAGGTACCTTGCCTTTGACTCTTTCGCTACCGTTGGAGCGTGGGGTGTGCAGTCTGACCCTCATCCAGGCTTTAGCCATCACCATCAAACAAACAGCTCCCTGAGCACTGTTGAATCCATTTACTGCTGAGTAGCTACACCTTGGCAGTCTACCCCGGCTGGCAGGGCTCCCACAGGTTCCAAGGCCCAGCTACGTGCAGATCTACAATGGGTACCTTGTTTTACCCTCAAGGGTGGTGGCCTCGCCCTGCCTCCTCCTGTCGCCGATGGGCACAGTGAAGGAAGTGACCCGATTAGGGCCACCCGGGTCACTCGCGACCACCTCTCAGCCTTCCATACAAATGAAGAGTCGGTCAGACAGTAGAGAATACAAACCAAAGTTATTTCATTAGTATACGCTCGAGAGGAGTCCAGTCTGACCAGCCTCCTTAGATTGCTGCAGGGGGACTGACCCTAGACAACATGGTAGAGCATAAAGTACATTTCCAATACCCCTGAAAACATGCCCAGACAGGAATTTTCCAGTCTGGGAGCTGATGAACAAAGCAGGTACAGGAGGATGAGCTGCGATCCTGGGACCGGGCACACATTATCTTAAACTCAAGGTTACTCTGCCTGCCCACACCGCTCTGAGCTGTGAGAGCAGGCCTATCTAGACGGAAAGGTATGCATGAGATACACAGTTTATTCATTAGCACAGCAAACTCAGCCTTGAAGAAATACGCGTACAGAAGACACAATGGTAGCTGCTTTTAGATGGGCAAACAGAGCATGAGGCAGACGTTAGTTTCAATCATCACCCAAAATGGCTGCTAATACAAAATGGTGCCGCAAATGGTAACTTTAAACCCCACAATGCTAGAAGGAGTCAGGCAGATGCATTTCCAGTCCAACAGACCCTCCTTTTAGCATTTGCTAACAATTTTGTCTAGTGTTAGGAAACAAATAACTGTTTGCAAAGTAGGAAGACTACTATTACATGTTAATACACACAGTATCAATATTCAAAAATACCTTCATCTATTGACATTAGATTTTGGACAGCCTGCATCAGCATAGCCTTAGGCTTAGTATCATGTACTGGTGTCTTCGGTGTGGGTGTTAATTTTCCAACACAGTAAGCACAGCAGGCAGGAAGGCAATGTACACACAGACAGCATGTGAAAACTATACCTGCAATAGCTACCAGAAAGAGAAGGATCTTCCACCCCCAGGATGTTACTAAACCCCAGAACCAACCAGAAAGAGTCAAAGTACCATTCTCTTGGTGGATGTCAGATGAGAGCCTATGCAACGTCTGTATAGCAGCATATACATTAGGGGCGTGGTCAGGTATATACACACAACAGCTGCTGCCAATGATGCGACAGGCCCCTCCCCGATCAGCAAGGATGACGTCTAACACCATCCTGTTTTGTAGGGCAACAAGCCTGGAGCTCAGCTGTAATGTTGGTCAAAATTCCAGCTGTGGTATTAATGGCCCCTTCTGCAACTCTGGTGAGTCGATGAATATTAAGGCTATTGGACATAGGGCCCCAAAAGGGTATGATACCCTTCATAGCATCTGTGAACTGCTGCAGAGTGGTATCTGTCTGATCTATGTCTTCTGTATTAATGACCCTTCTAATTCGGAACAGATGGGCACTCCTACGCTGTAATCGATGATCCTTATGATAATTGGGCAGTGCTATGTACACTGGGGGAAGGAGAAAAGAGAGGTAACATACATCTGACCACCCCCTAGGAAGCCAAACATAAGCTTGAGACCCACAAACAAAGTAGATATTATGCGGGGGAGCAAAGGCGGGCTACTACTCGTGCTCAGCGTATATGTATAGTTGCAATTACTCTCACCCACTTTTATCTTTCCAATCCCTCGAACACAAAAACCAGCTGTTGTATTGACTACTGGCACTGGCATTGCTGCATCGTGAGTAATATTGCGCATTTGAAAAGAGCTAAAGTATTCAGTGACGTTGAACCCCTAAAAATCCAACATTTCATGTTGAAGCCATGTTACATTTTTCTCTCTCTCATATACATTCATGCAGGCCATTGGGGACAATGTATCAGGTGTCCCTTGTTGTCCTGGGGTAAATCCTTGGTGGATGCGTATATATTCTAACACTGTGTGATAATCAGCAGATGTCATATTCATGGTACAAGAATGATAACGAATGTACACCATAGAGAACAATTCAAACCAACCCTCACAACTCCCGAGATAAGACAAGGGCAACGATAACAGGCTATCACTCTTATGTGTAACTGAAGGGAGCAGTCCACATATCCAACAATTTGTAATGTTAGATGTATCATGGGCTTGGTGGAGTGTCTGCAAAAACACATTATCTACGTATGTCTTTCTGTGTTCACCTTTGTGAGGGGCCAAAGTAACAAACATGTGCTCAGGGGTAACAGGTGTTGTACCAATCAAGGAATGCACGGGATATTTCTCCTCAAGAAACCATACTATTCCAAGTATTGCTATCATGGAAATCAAAACAATCACCATGAAAACTATTTTGCTCTTTGTGGACCAGCTGGACCAACCAGACTCATTCTGCCCAAAACGTGGTGTCGCAAATGGTTGTTCCTCCTCAATAATGGGGCGACCAAACGGATACATTATAACCAGAGGAAAGGAAATCCAAAGGAGCCGATAACAAGAAAACAAGAAGGGGCAAAAGTTCCCAGTGCCCTTCTGAGCCTCAGTGGTAGACTCCTATTGTTCATCAACATTGGCGCTGTTGAGCACCGGTGGTGGAGCCAGGCGATCCCAGCTTCTGAAGAAATCCCACGTCGCTCAGGATAAGACACCCCCCCCCCCTTCCAGGGGAGCACGCTCTCTTTATCCTGTCCGATGTCTGAACATTGCACCAATTTTGCCTCTCCCTATTCTACTGCGGCCTAACTTATCGAGTCCGTCCCTGCTAATCTGACTTTTCCTTTGGTGCACTGTTCCTCCGTCGGGGACACAGATTGTACCTAGCTACTCCAGGCACAGAGGGGTCCGGAAAAAGGGTCTCAGACACAGAGGGGCCAATGGGCTGGGACTCAAGCACAGATGGGCCAACAGAGCAGGGCTCCTGAATAGCTCGGACCTCAGGGAGCACTGCTGCATTCAACACTGTTATAGGGTTTCTGCACATACAGAGCTATGCACAGGATAATAGGACCTCGGAATATAGTGGTGAGCCAACCATAGACCTTAGCACCCAAAACCCCAACCCAACTAGCCTTAGCGTCCCATTAGCACCAATGTACCAATGATTAGACAACCCAGAACACGGTATCTCTCTCTCAGGACTCGCAGAGGCAAGAACACTCTTTCGTCACACTCGTACCTGTCCACAACGTGCGTAATAAGAGACACTGTATAGTTCAAAATGTTTATTTCAATTTACGTGCTCTAAGATACAGTACACGTGTCAGTACTATTATCATAATGCATATGAATAATATAATCAGCATGGTTACAACTCCATAGAATACAAACGGGGAAAGCATTTCATAAAGCAGTGGATATATGTCTAACTAACATTACCACCCTCCCCGTGCTGTAAGCTAGTTTATTATAAAAATAGAAGACCTCTGGGCTTTGACTAGCGAACCCCCATACCTCAGTCTCTAGATGCAAAACTACATCAGCAGACAATCACAGCTCTTCTCCCTGGAAAGGTTTTCTCCAACTGTGTCTAGAGCGGGCAAACCGCAATATTAAAAGCACACTAATTTCTCCATGGCAGCTGTACATAGTGTTATGTCTAGGTGCGAGGGACAGGCCAAATCAGCAAGAACAAGGAGAAATTGTTATTCGACCTTGTACACGTTGAGCAGTCTGAGCCCAAATCGAACAGGAGAAAAGGTGAGAGACAGAAAAGCCAGACAGCGCTACAATAACTTGGCAAGAGCAGAGGTCGAGAGAACAACGGCTCAAAGCAACGTGTGCAAAGAAAAGCAGTATGGCAGACAGGCCTAAGACAACCCAGCAAGGCAGGCCAGGGCCAGGCTGCCGCAAACCACAAGACACCCTCCCCTGGACAGTACATCGGACAAGACAAAGGACGAAGACAGAGATCAAATGGGCCGAGCAGAACAGAAATGTCGTTAGGTTACGCAGTCACCATGAGAGAGGGACAAAAAACAAAAAGGCCCAACGAAAAACGAGAGTCAGCGAGGCAGGCCACATCAATCCAGAAACGTAGAAATGCAGAAAAACGCAATAGCATCCAAGAGGACATCATTGGAAGTGTCAGAAAACATAGACGCCATCCAGTCCAACAGATCAAATGAGCAGGAATGTTCCTCAGAGGAGGGAGCATCCAACAGCAATGCGGGACAGCTTGCGTGATATTCAATATAACTTCGTTGTAGGAGATCCTGAGCAGCCGCCCAGATATCCCATTGTGCCAAAATCCCCAGTGCAGCCGCACGCGTCATAAAGCCAGCAACGGAACAGTCCCGTTCATGGGCCTCTAAGGGACCCACCAACTGAACAAAATCCGGAACAGACAACGACGAATTGGAGAGGCAATAATCCATGGTCCAGGTGAAAGGACAGCGGATGCAAGACATCACAGGTTGCACGCAAGTGAAATACGCAAAGCGAAAAGAAAGGGTGTAGGACACACTGATGGTCGCCAAGGGCAGAACACCGAAGCCAGCCAGAAGTCGCTCACGGAGCAGCTGGAGGCGTTCGGGATCGAGAAGGGCCCAGCGGGGAGCAGCCATTGTGCAGAAAACAGACCAACAGCAAGACACCAGCCGCCAAGGCGAGGATTAATGGGAAACCACCAAAGACGCTAGAAAAAATAGAATGAATGAACGCCGGTATCACACCGAAAATAGTTTGGAAGGTGGACACCAGGCCGGACCCCACAATCTTAAAAAATGCACTAGACCCTCAGTGTTTGATGCGTTAAAAATACGATGAATTAACTCCCCGAAATGTTGGGGGAGGTTGGTGTTCAAAAGGGCCTGTATTTCACTGTGGGTACTCGCCACCTGGAGAACGAATGTCTCCCGGGCGGACGTGAGCGTAACCTCCTCATTCAATAATAGGGCCTTTATTCTGCTCAACTTATTGAAATCTGCCTCCATGGTAGGAATGGAAGGCCAAATAGAGTTATCAACGATGTCGTGAGGGGGAGGAAAAAGCACATTCTTGCAGCAGACAACTCTGTGCGAAACCGTGACAATATACGGAATGCCGGCCTGTAGGCCACAACATTCTTCGTTATTTAAAAGCAAATAGCTACCGTTAGTAAGCAAAGTAAAGGTAGGAGAAATAGCAGGAGCAGGAATACCCTTTAGCACACATGCAAGATTCTGAACGGACCCGCTACAAGCTCCGTGCAGTTTAATATGTTTACAAATAAGCGAATGACCCACAGTTGAATCACAAGACTCCCCCGTGAGAAAAACTTCCTTGCCGTCTCTAAGGCATTTATACATGAAAGGCAAGGACCAGAGTTCATGCAGGAAAGCACTACCCAAAGGCTGGAAACGGCCCACAGGATAATGTTTCATGCACGAGCTAAATTCAAACAAGGAAAAAGGTAAAGCAATAACCCCATGAACTAGCCACACAGCAGAATCTAGTTCCGCTACAGAGAATGGTAAAGGATCCACTTTCTCGATATGTAACAAAGTGTAAGATGCATCTTTCATGGACATGAACTGCTGCCTTTCAGTCAAATTAAAAGGCAGAAAAAGGGCAGTGGTGTTCAAGAAATTCCAAGGAACTTTACCTAACTTAAGGGTTTGCAAAGTCCACGCAAACTGCATTACTGAACGCAATTGATTCTGACCATGATACAAAATAGAAACATCATCTTGTACAATATCAACAACAGAGGACACAATATTCTCTAATGTGTAAATGCGGGAAGACAGGGTATTGATACTATTGTCAACAACAGCAAGCACCTTTTCCAAATTTGCTTGGTCTATTTCCCGAAGACGGGAAGCAGCTTCCATTTGTGACAGGTTCCAGAGTTCATTATACGCTTCATAAATGAATCTCTTCGGTCGGGGACCACGAGGTCCCAAGATAAAGTCGGACAGATCAATAGTGCCTGATAGGAGGGACAAATGTTGTTTAACAGAGTCTAGGGACGAATGGTGTAGCCATTGTTTACATAATTTACCAACTGAATACGTGGTGACAGTACGAGAGTCAGCAAATCTCGGATCAGGCTTGTCCTGTCTGTAGCCGGGAACTGTGCCATGAAAACGCAGTTGGCATGCATTCGATCATATGGGCCATGCCAACCAGGGTGACTGTACCAGTGCAGAAACGTTAAAGGAGTTGTTTTGAAACAGAGCCTGCAACGTCACAAGGGACATATTAAAACGCAAGCTATCATTTGGAGAACTCGACAAGGATGGGATGGCTGGCGCATTTAATTGTTTAGTGGTAGCCAACCCCCAACATGTGGTTTGATGAATGGAAGCATTCAGAAACACAATTTGGGCCGGGATAAGGCAAGCACGGTGCAAAGCCTCGGTGCCCTGCACCTGCCATGGCTTTGAACCCCAGATTGATTTTAAATCCACTGTGTCTTTCCAGTACTCATAACCACCCACCGCCAAGGCGCTCAAAAAGGAACCCGAATAAAGTAATTTGGTGTGGGTCAACATGATTTTTTGAGTCAATGGGGCATTCAATTTAAAATAATAGGACCCAGGGTTCGATCGATTAAAATCAGTGAAATAGGTGAATTTATTTCGAAGAGTCTGGGAGCTACCTGGTAAGGGGTTTGGGCAATGTTCCCATTGGGTGTAGGTAACAGGGCTGCGTAGTGCACTCGGTTTGTGGAGAAAATGGTTGCCCCAATGCTGGTAACAATACAAATCGGCATAATTCGCAGAATTCATATACAAATCCTCAGCATTAAAGGAAGCATAATATTTTAAATCAGCAAACAATGCTTCAACGGCATGCACATCCCAATCGTCAGAATGAATATTACTTTTTACTACATCACCCATCGAAACTCGAAGGACATTTGGTACATTAATAATTTCTGTCGGGCCATGGATTTGAAAGTTTACCGCATCCCATACGATGCCATCAGCAACTGGAAATGCTGAAATGTTCACAAACGTGTGGTCACGCTTCATGATGTGTGAAGAGGAATGTGGAGCCAAAGTTCCAGCAACACTGTTCACAGCAGAGCGTTCAGGTAAATAGTGACCATTGATGAGTAGAAAAAACACTGTGACAAAGCCAATGGACATGAACAAAAAAATCAAGAAAAGCACCATCCAGATGTATGTCCAGGGTGGAATCAAAAAATTGTCTCTAAACCAGGATACAAAAAGACTGAACTTGGACGGGACCGTTGATGAGTTGGAATCTGAGTCAACGGAATAACGTGTCTCGCTCAGTGGCGTTGTTGGTTGGTGTGCCACCGACTCTGTGGCGGGATAGGTATACTCGTCCTCGTCGATGCAGGGGGAGACAGGAGGTTCGAATATATTTTCAGGCAAATCAACCATCTCCATGGTAACATCAGTGACCGTTCGGGCAGGAGTGCCTCGAACACATGTCCGATAAATGGCAGGACAAGAGACCGCTGGTGTGACACTATTCAGGATCGGCCAGATGTTGTAGCTTGACATTTTCCACTGAGATGTATCTGTTCTCCTTGCGACCAGGAAGCGGTGGTAAGATGACTGTACGTGTTCCCTTCAAGCCCAGGACTGGAACCGGTGCACGAAAAGAGGGGCCGAATTCTTTTTTGTTCTCCACCTTCTCTCGAACCAGGTCGTAAATCTTCGGAAGCCAGCCGGCAACCGGAATCTGCAGAGCAGGGTCTGTGGCTGAAGGCAAATGTGCAATTGCAAGTTTGTCTCGGGCTTCTTGTAAGTCCTGTAACATAGTAGAATGGTTATCTACATCAAACTTGGCGGATTGCGCCGCCATGTCTAGACCATCAAGGTCAGGCACAAACATTCGTATGCCAAAGAGCATTTCGTAAGGGGTCCGCCCACCCAGAGGTCTTCTAGGGAGATTATTAAGTGCACGCTGAACGGTATACAAGTGGGCCAGCCAGTTCCTGCCAGTACCTATAACTCTGCTTTAAGTCACGGTTCATTCGTTCAACGATAGAGTTGCCCTCAGGCCTATACGGAGACGAAAACGCTGGACCTTGGTCAGAATGGAAGGTGCCGCATGCGAAAATTCCCACAAAGACACGCAAATCCCTGATGACATTTTGAGCGTCAGCACTCCGTTGTGGCCAGACCCAGATGAACCGTGTGCACGAGTCCACTGCCACTAAGATATATTTATAGGCAGTGTCCGAAGAAAATGGACCGCAGTGATCCAAGTAAACACACCCAAAGGGTCTGTTTGAAATTCCGAGCGAGGTCTGTGGTGGTCGTGTAACCGTGGAAGGCTTAATCTGTTGACAAACGTCACAGGAAAGCACATAAGTACGGGTGTCTTTATATAAACCACGCCACCAGTAACGCTGCTGCAAAATGGAAACTGTCGCAGACACACCAGCATGAGCCGAAGCCATGCCTTCGTGTGCTGCCGTTATCAAGGAAAGTCTGCGGTCCGCGTTGGGGATCAGCCGATCACCAACGTCAGGTATTGTTACATAAGGAGCCTGATCGGGACCTAACTGGTAAGAATATTTGGAAGGGAAACCCCTAGGGTAATTCGTTCCTTCCTTTGTTGCAGCAATAGCTGCCAAGATATCAGTGTCTATTTTAGACATGGATCTAGTAACTGCTGCTACTGAACACGTGACTACTGCTGATCTGGCAGCTTCATCTGCCAGACTGTTACCAACAGCGTGTGCGCCCACCCGCTGATGGCCTAGGGTGTGAACCACCTGTGTGAGCGGCAGACGTTGTTGTAATTCTGCCACTCGAACCCAAAGCATTTTATGCTTGACTGTGTTGCCTTTAGCGTCTCTATAGTCGTTTTGCGACCAAAAGAACAGATTGTCATTGTATGATTGAACACAGTAGTAAGAATCGCACACAATTAAAGTGGTCACATCAGGATTGACGAACTCAAGCGCAAGCACCAATGCGAGTAACTCGGCCAATTGTGCGGTACTGTCCCCGAGTGTCTGAGTGCGCACCACAGTGGATTTGAACTTTCCGTTCACAAACGTACCTGCAACAATAGCACATGCGGCTGAATAAGCATGCTTGGAACCCGTGGCCGGTTGTGCCGAACCATCGGTGTAGATCACACAGTCGTAATCCTCAAGCGGCAATAAAGACAGAGGAGGAGGATGAACGAATTCATACTGTAAGAACTCCTGAGTCTGAAGAGAAGAATCGAATATGAAAGTGACATCCGGAGACGTCAACGAGGTTGCCCATTGTATCCAACGGGGGTGCAAAGCTTTAGAGTTCGGTACACTTGCTTTGGTCACTGCCTCTAGAGCAGGATATGATGTTACCACCAGAATGCGTTTTCCCTGTGCCAGTGTGCGCTCCTTTAGAATCGCCATTTGCACTGCTGTCAGAACTTTTTCCACAGATGAAAACCGCATTTCTGCGGAGGTGTACAGATGTGACTTGTATGCGATGGGTACTGTATCACCTTCATTAAAGGTTAAGTACGTGAAACCCACTGCCCCTGGAATGATTCTAATCACCAGGTTTGTGTGATTATCACGTGTCAAAAGATATTTAGACTCAAGAAGGTCAGTCTGTAAAGACTGTAGAATGGAGGTATGCTCCGGAAGCCAACAAGACTTCGAAAAGGTAGGTTGTATCAAGGCATACAGTGGCTTGATACGCTGGGCGTATTCGGGAATGTATGTACGTCCGAAGTTCAAAAAACCCAGCAATGACTGAAGCTTCTTCAGATTAGTAGGAGGGCACAGAAGTGCACATTTCTCCAGAAAATGGGGGGCTAAGCCCTTACCTTCATTGTTGAGCTCGTAGCCCAAGAACAAAATGGTAAATTCAGCAATATGAGATTTGGCAAAGTTAATTTTGTAACCTTGAACCGCAAATTCAAGAATAATGCGGTCGACTCGGGTTAGATGCGGAAACAATTCGTCGTCCGTCAGATAAATGTCATCTACGTACGAACAGGCGTCTGGATCGATGCCGTCTAACAAAGAGACAACACGAGCGGCGAATACGCCTGGACTATTCTTGTAGCCCATAGGAAGACGCCTGAATTTGAACATTTTACCACCGGAAGTAAAAGCGCTCCATTGGCCACTCTCCGGGGCTAAGTTGTGCGTGTAGAATCCATTTGAAAGGTCAAGGGTCGTTTTGTATTTTTTACGAACAAGACTGTCTACAAGCGCAGAACTATGGGTGTTTTGCACCGCAAAGGTCCGACAATGAGAGTTCAAATGCCGGTAATCCAAAACTAAGCGGTACGATCCATCGGGTTTAGAAACCGCGAAAAGGGGATTGTTCATAGGTGATACACAGGGTTCAATTACTCCCTGATATTCCAACTGAGTCAGAATTTCGGAAACGGGGCCTTTGGCTTCACGTTTTATGGGATATTGGGGTTGTGGCTGCGGTAGTGACCGCAAAGGTATTTCATGGGGGGGAGAATCTTCGTCCCAACCCACGTGGTTGCGGTATAACGCAGGAGCTAGGGACACAGCCCACTCAGCTGCCAGAGCCTCCGCTTTGTCCTTTGGGACATGTCGAGAAAAGCTCGGAAGGATTACCTCCTCCCCCTTACTCGCAGCAAGAACGAATGGGGGTGGCCAATCCACCTCTGCTAACAAAATGTCATATGAAGAGGTTAGATTTTCCCCAAAAATCCCTTTAATTATACGCTGTATATCACCTTCGATTTGAATGACAATATTAAAAAGTCTATCAGGGGGTGCCACTGGTGTCAGCTGTCTCGACAGTAATGAATGTTTCAGTTGATGTCGCCTCCATATGAGGACGTAGCGCCTCCCACACTATGGTAACTTCCGCGGCGTTGTCTAGGAGGGTTACTGCCCACGTCCAATTCAGGAGCCTCGTTCTCACCGTCTGTGGCATATTTCGCTGTTACAGCGGCAACTTTCTTCTTCTGAAATTGTGGTCGAAAACGTTGAAAGTCTTCTGCTTTTCCTCTGACTTGTTGTCGAGGTTGGTCTCGTCCCTGGGGAGCCTCTCGGTCCCTTCCTCTATCCTGGCGGTCTCCTCCACCGGCCTGTGACGAAGTCTGTGCCTGTGAAGAACGAGGAGAACGCGCATCAGGGATCTGAAACCTATCCGGTGATTTAATTCTCGCTCTATCGCGTAAATCATAAGTGCGTTCAGAAGAAACTGAAACCGGGGATGCGCCTCTCGACCCCGGCTTCTTTTGTTGCTTACCCTGTTTTTTCAGCCTCCAGCTCTTTTTAGTGAAGACTGGTTTCTCATCTTTCTCAGATTGAGATTTGGTTTGTTGTTGTTGTTGCGATTGTGTTTGCTGTTTTGCAAAAGGCTTGTTGCCCAGGCTATTTCTACCAATAGTTTTGTAAGCCTGGGTAATAATTTTCGGTAATTCGCGAGGCCTGTCCAATTCTGGGACTAGAGCCAAAGCGTTCGCTACTTGAAAGTTCACTGCATCGCCCTTGACATTCGCAAGGATCAGCTCAGCTACTACTTCAAACACTCCCACCAGTCTCATCCCTAATTCCACAGTCGCTTCAGGGCCATGTTCATCCTGTACTTTTTTAATTACGGAGGGGAGAACCGTCATGGAAGGAGTACCAAAACATTTAGAATATACTGCTGCGAATACCTTACCCCAGTTGTCACATGCTGTCAACTCGGGAATTAAGTCTTTTGGCAAACTAATCGTTAAAATACGGTGTTTATCCACTGGGGTTGTGTGTGGAAAAACTGCCTCCAACTGGTCAAATTTTTCTGCAAGCCAATAAGGAAAGTTGCGGATGTGGGGTGTACCCGGCCAAAACAGGCCAAGTGGCCCCATCAATAGACAAGGGGCCTAAACGAACCGTGGTAGTCGGTTGGGGGAGGGCGCCATCAAACCAAAACGGTGTTGCCACGCCGTGAGCGGTACCTCAAGACAAGAATAAGGTATATAGTGATTAGGAACTGCAGTGGCTGTATATTCATGGAACAAATTGTCAGTCCCATCCACTGCAGGAAAAGTGATCCATGAGTAGAACACCTCGAAGTGGTAAGCCGGATCGGCTTGTACCACAAAGATCAAGTCAACTCCAGTATCTGGTACTCCATACACCCGTAAGTGTGTTCGGAGTGCTCCGCGGCTATGTGCCGCAATTTGAGTAGCCATATACGGCTAGAATTTGTCGACAATCTAACAGGAGACAGCACAACTAGGGTTTTAATCAAGAAACCTTTTTAACAACTTCAAGCTTGAAAGAACCTACAAAAACTTCAATATAGGAGGTATCACCGTCACACACGCTTCCGGAAACGTATGTGAGGGGGTTGTGGACAAGCACAAGTACTACTCAAGCGTCTCGCAGATAAGCGGCCCCACTCGTTGGTCGCGCCATGTTATAGGGTTTCTGCACATACAGAGCTATGCACAGGATAATAGGACCTCGGAATATAGTGGTGAGCCAACCATAGACCTTAGCACCCAAAACCCCAACCCAACTAGCCTTAGCGTCCCATTAGCACCAATGTACCAATGATTAGACAACCCAGAACACGGTATCTCTCTCTCAGGACTCGCAGAGGCAAGAACACTCTTTCGTCACACTCGTACCTGTCCACAACGTGCGTAATAAGAGACACTGTATAGTTCAAAATGTTTATTTCAACTTACGTGCTCTAAGATACAGTACACGTGTCAGTACTATTATCATAATGCATATGAATAATATAATCAGCATGGTTACAACTCCATAGAATACAAACGGGGAAAGCATCTCATAAAGCAGTGGATATATGTCTAACTAACATTACCACCCTCCCCGTGCTGTAAGCTAGTTTATTATAAAAATAGAAGACCTCTGGGCTTTGACTAGCGAACCCCCATACCTCAGTCTCTAGATGCAAAACTACATCAGCAGACAATCACAGCTCTTTTCCCTGGAAAGGTTTTCTCCAACTGTGTCTAGAGCGGGCAAACCGCAATATTAAAAACACACTAATTTCTCCATGGCAGCTGTACATAGTGTTATGTCTAGGTGCAAGGGACAGGCCAAATCAGCAAGAACAAGGAGAAATTGTTATTCGACCTTGTACATGTTGAGCAGTCTGAGCCCAAATCGAACAGGAGAAAAGGTGAGAGACAGAAAAGCCAGACAGCGCTACAATAACTTGGCAAGAGCAGAGGACGAGAGAACAACGGCTCAAAGCAACGTGTGCAAAGAAAAGCAGCATGGCAGCCAGGCCTAAGACAACCCAGCAAGGCAGGCCAGGGCCAGGCTGCCGCAAACCACAAGACACCCTCCCCTGGACAGTCCATCGGACAAGACAAAGGACGAAGACAGAGTTCAAATGGGCCGAGCAGAACAGAAATGTCGTTAGGTTACGCAGTCACCATGAGGGAGAGGGACAAAAAACAAAAAGGCCCAACGAAAAACGAGAGTCAGCGAGGCAGGCCACATCAATCCAGAAACGTAGAAGTGCAGAAAAACGCAATAGCATCCAAGAGGACATCATTGGAAGTGTCAGAAAACATAGACGCCATCCAGTCCAACAGATCAAATGAGCAGGAATGTTCCTCAGAGGAGGGAGCATCCAACAGCAATGCGGGACAGCTTGCGTGATATTCAATATAACTTCGTTGTAGGAGATCCTGAGCAGCCGCCCAGATATCCCATTGTGCCAAAATCCCCAGTGCAGCCGCACGCGTCATAAAGCCAGCAACGGAACAGTCCCGTTCATGGGCCTCTAAGGGACCCACCAACTGAACAAAATCCGGAACAGACAACGACGAATTGGAGAGGCAATAATCCATGGTCCAGGTGAAAGGACAGCGGATGCAAGACATCACAGGTTGCACGCAAGTGAAATACGCAAAGCGAAAAGAAAGGGTGTAGGACACACTGATGGTCGCCAAGGGCAGAACACCGAAGCCAGCCAGAAGTCGCTCACGGAGCAGCTGGAGGCGTTCGGGATCGAGAAGGGCCCAGCGGGGAGCAGCCATTGCGCAGAAAACAGACCAACAGCAAGACACCAGCCGCCAAGGCGAGGATTAATGGGAAACCACCAAAGACGCTAGAAAAAATAGAATGAATGAACGCCGGTATCACACCGAAAATAGTTTGGAAGGTGGACACCAGGCCGGACCCCACAATCTTAAAAAAATGCACTAGACCCTCAGTGTTTGATGCGTTAAAAATACGATGAATTAACTCCCCGAAATGTTGGGGGAGGTTGGTGTTCAAAAGGGCCTGTATTTCACTGTGGGTACTCGCCACCTGGAGAACGAATGTCTCCCGGGCGGACGTGAGCGTAACCTCCTCATTCAATAATAGGGCCTTTATTCTGCTCAACTTATTGAAGTCTGCCTCCATGGTAGGAATGGAAGGCCAAATAGAGTTATCAACGATGTCGTGAGGGGGAGGAAAAAGCACATTCTTGCAGCAGACAACTCTGTGCGAAACCGTGACAATATACGGAATGCCGGCCTGTAGGCCACAACATTCTTCGTTATTTAAAAGCAAATAGCTACCGTTAGTAAGCAAAGTAAAGGTAGGAGAAATAGCAGGAGCAGGAATACCCTTTAGCACACATGCAAGATTCGGAACGGAAACGCTACAAGCTCCGTGCAGTTTAATATGTTTACAAATAAGCGAATGACCCACAGTTGAATCACAAGACTCCCCGTGAGAAAAACTTCCTTGCCGTCTCTAAGGCATTTATACATGAAAGGCAAGGACCAGAGTTCATGCAGGAAAGCACTACCCAAAGGCTGGAAACGGCCCACAGGATAATGTTTCATGCACGAGCTAAATTCAAACAAGGAAAAAGGTAAAGCGATAACCCCATGAACTAGCCACACAGCAGAATCTAGTTCCGCTACAGAGAATGGTAAAGGATCCACTTTCTCGATATGTAACAAAGTGTAAGATGCATCTTTCATGGACATGAACTGCTGCCTTTCAGTCAAATTAAAAGGCAGAAAAAGGGCAGTGGTGTTCAAGAAATTCCAAGGAACTTTACCTAACTTAAGGGTTTGCAAAGTCCACGCAAACTGCATTACTGAACGCAATTGATTCTGACCATGATACAAAATAGAAACATCATCTTGTACAATATCAACAACAGAGGACACAATATTCTCTAATGTGTAAATGCGGGAAGACAGGGTATTTATACTATTGTCAACAACAGCAAGCACCTTTTCCAAATTTGCTTGGTCTATTTCCCGAAGACGGGAAGCAGCTTCCATTTGTGACAGCTTCCAGAGTTCATTATACGCTTCATAAATGAATCTCTTCGGTCGGGGACCACGAGGTCCCAAGATAAAGTCGGACAGATCAATAGTGCCTGATAGGAGGGACAAATGTTGTTTAACAGAGTCTAGGGACGAATGGTGTAGCCATTGTTTACATAATTTACCAACTGAATACGTGGTGACAGTACGAGAGTCAGCAAATCTCGGATCAGGCTTGTCCTGTCTGTAGCCAGGAACTGTGCCATGAAAACACAGTTGGCATGCATTCGATGATATGGGCCATGCCAACCAGGGTGACTGTACCAGTGCAGAAACGTTAAAGGAGTTGTTTTGAAACAGAGCCTGCAACGTCACAAGGGACATATTAAAACGCAAGCTATCATTTGGAGAACTCGACAAGGATGGGATGGTTGGCGCATTTAATTGTTTAGTGGTAGCCAACCCCAACACGTGGTTTGATGAATGGAAGCATTCAGAAACACAATTTGGGCCGGGATAAGGCAAGCACGGTGCAAAGCCTCGGTGCCCTGCACCTGCCATGGCTTTGAACCCCAGATTGATTTTAAATCCACGGTGTCTTTCCAGTACTCATAACCACCCACCGCCAAGGCGCTCAAAAAGGAACCCGAATAAAGTAATTTGGTGTGGGTCAACATGATTTTTTGAGTCAATGGGGCATTCAATTTAAAATAATAGGACCCAGGGTTCGATCGATTAAAATCAGTGAAATAGGTGAATTTATTTCGAAGAGTCTGGGAGCTACCTGGTAAGGGGTTTGGGCAATGTTCCCATTGGGTGTAGGTAACAGGGCTGCGTAGTGCACTCGGTTTGTGGAGAAAATGGTTGCCCCAATGCTGGTAGCAATACAAATCGGCATAATTCGCAGAATTCATATACAAATCCTCAGCATTAAAGGAAGCATAATATTTTAAATCAGCAAACAATGCTTCAACGGCATGCACATCCCAATCGTCAGAATGAATATTACTTTTTACTACATCACCCATCGAAACTCGAAGGACATTTGGTACATTAATAATTTCTGTCGGGCCATGGATTTGAAAGTTTACCGCATCCCATACGATGCCATCAGCAACTGGAAACGCTGAAATGTTCACAAACGTGTGGTCACGCTTCATGATGTGTGAAGAGGAATGTGGAGCCAAAGTTCCAGCAACACTGTTCACAGCAGAGCGTTCAGGTAAATAGTGACCATTGATGAGTAGAAAAAACACTGTGACAAAGCCAATGGACATGAACAAACAAATCAAGAAAAGCACCATCCAGATGTATGTCCAGGGTGGAATCAAAAAATTGTCTCTAAACCAGGATACAAAAAGACTGAACTTGGACGGGACCGTTGATGAGTTGGAATCCGAGTCAAAGGAATAACGTGTCGGGCTCAGTGGCGTTGTTGGTTGGTGTGCCACCGACTCTGTGGCGGGATAGGTATACTCGTCCTCGTCGATGCAGGGGGAGACAGGGGGTTCGAATATATTTTCAGGCAAATCAACCATCTCCATGGTAACATCAGTGACCGTTCGGGCAGGAGTGCCTCGAACACATGTCCGATAAATGGCAGGACAAGAGACCGCTGGTGTGACACTATTCAGGATCGGCCAGATGTTGTAGCTTGACATTTTCCACTGAGATGTATCTGTTCTCCTTGCGACCAGGAAGCGGTGGTAAGATGACTGTACGTGTTCCCTTCAAGCCCAGGACTGGAACCGGTGCACGAAAAGAGGGGCCGAATTCTTTTTGTTCTCCACCTTCTCTCGAACCAGGTCGCCAATCTTCGGAAGCCAGCCGGCAACCGGAATCTGCAGAGCAGGGTCTGTGGCTGAAGGCAAATGTGCAATTGCAAGTTTGTCTCGGGCTTCTTGTAAGTCCTGTAACATAGTAGAATGGTTATCTACATCAAACTTGGCGGATTGCGCCGCCATGTCTAGACCATCAAGGTCAGGCACAAACATTCGTATGCCAAAGAGCATTTCGTAAGGGGTCCGCCCACCCAGAGGTCTTCTAGGGAGATTATTAAGTGCACGCTGAACGGTATACAAGTGGGCCAGCCAGTTCCTGCCAGTACCTATAACTCTAGCTGTCAAGGATTGCTTTAAGTCACGGTTCATTCGTTCAACGATAGAGTTGCCCTCAGGCCTATACGGAGACGAAAATTTCACCCGCACCCCCAAGGAACCCATTGCGTCCTTGTAAGCCTTAGAGGCAAACGCCGGACCTTGGTCAGAATGGAAGGTGCCGCATGCGAAAATTCCCACAAAGACACGCAAATCCCTGATGACATTTCGAGCGTCAGCACTCCGTTGTGGCCAGACCCAGATGAACCGTGTGCACGAGTCCACTGCCACTAAGATATATTTATAGGCAGTGTCCGAAGAAAATGGACCGCAGTGATCCAAGTAAACACACCCAAAGGGTCTGTTTGAAATTCCGAGCGAGGTCTGTGGTGGTCGTGTAACCGTGGAAGGCTTAATCTGTTGACAAACGTCACAGGAAAGCACATAAGTACGGGTGTCTTTATATAAACCACGCCACCAGTAACGCTGCTGCAAAATGGAAACTGTCGCAGACACACCAGCATGAGCCGAAGCCATGCCTTCGTGTGCTGCCGTTATCAAGGAAAGTCTGCGGTCCGCGTTGGGGATCAGCCGATCACCAACGTCAGGTATTGTTACATAAGGAGCCTGATCGGGACCTAACTGGTAAGAATATTTGGAAGGGAAACCCCTAGGGTAATTCGTTCCTTCCTTTGTTGCAGCAATAGCTGCCAAGATATCAGTGTCTATTTTAGACATGGATCTAGTAACTGCTGCTACTGAACACGTGACTACTGCTGATCTGGCAGCTTCATCTGCCAGACTGTTACCAACAGCGTGTGCGCCCACCCGCTGATGGCCTAGGGTGTGAACCACCTGTGTGAGCGGCAGACGTTGTTGTAATTCTGCCACTCGAACCCAAAGCATTTTATGCTTGATTGTGTTGCCTTTAGCGTCTCTATAGTCGTTTTGCGACCAAAAGAACAGATTGTCATTGTATGATTGAACACAGTAGTAAGAATCGCACACAATTAAAGTGGTCACATCAGGATTGACGAACTCAAGCGCAAGCACCAATGCGCGCAACTCGGCCAATTGTGCGGTACTGTCCCCGAGTGTCTGAGTGTGCACCACAGTGGATTTGAACTTTCCGTTCACAAACGTACCTGCAACAATAGCACATGCGGCTGAATAAGCATGCTTGGAACCCGTGGCCGGTTGTGCCGAACCATCGGTGTAGATCACACAGTCGTAATCCTCAAGCGGCAATAAAGACAGAGGAGGAGGATGAACGAATTCATACTGTAAGAACTCCTGAGTCTGAAGAGAAGAATCGAATATGAAAGTGACATCCGGAGACGTCAACGAGGTTGCCCATTGTATCCAACGGGGGTGCAAAGCTTTAGAGTTCGGTACACTTGCTTTGGTCACTGCCTCTAGAGCAGGATATGGTGTTACCACCAGAATGCGTTTTCCCTGTGCCAGTGTGCGCTCCTTTAGATTCGCCATTTGCACTGCTGTCAGAACTTTTTCCACAGATGAAAACCGCATTTCTGCGGAGGTGTACAGATGTGACTTGTATGCGATGGGTACTGTATCACCTTCATTAAAGGTTAAGTACGTGAAACCCACTGCCCCTGGAATGATTCTAATCACCAGGTTTGTGTGGTTATCACGTGTCAAAAGATATTTAGACTCAAGAAGGTCAGTCTGTAAAGACTGTAGAATGGAGGTATGCTCCGGAAGCCAGCAAGACTTCGAAAAGGTAGGTTGTATCAAGGCATACAGTGGCTTGATACGCTGGGCGTATTCGGGAATGTATGTACGTCCGAAGTTCAAAAAACCCAGCAATGACTGAAGCTTCTTCAGATTAGTAGGAGGGCACAGAAGTGCACATTTCTCCAGAAAATGGGGGCTAAGCCCTTACCTTCATTGTTGAGCTCGTAGCCCAAGAACAAAACGGTAAATTCAGCAATATGAGATTTGGCAAAGTTAATTTTGTAACCTTGAACCGCAAATTCAAGAATAATGCGGTCGACTCGGGTTAGATGCGGAAACAATTCGTCGTCCGTCAGATAAATGTCATCTACGTACGAACAGGCGTCTGGATCGATGCCGTCTAACAAAGAGACAACATGAGCGGCGAATACGCCTGGACTATTCTTGTAGCCCATAGGAAGACGCCTGAATTTGAACATTTTACCACCGGAAGTAAAAGCGCTCCATTGGCCACTCTCCGGGGCTAAGTTGTGCGTGTAGAATCCATTTGAAAGGTCAAGGGTCGTTTTGTATTTTTTACGAACAAGACTGTCTACAAGCGCAGAACTATGGGTGTTTTGCACCGCAAAGGTCCGACAATGAGAGTTCAAATGCCGGTAATCCAAAACTAAGCGGTACGATCCATCGGGTTTAGAAACCGCGAAAAGGGGATTGTTCATAGGTGATACACAGGGTTCAATTACTCCCTGATATTCCAACTGAGTCAGAATTTCGGAAACGGGGCCTTTGGCTTCACGTTTTATGGGATATTGGGGTTGTGGCTGCGGTAGTGACCGCAAAGGTATTTCATGGGGGGGAGAATCTTCGTCCCAACCCACGTGGTTGCGGTATAACGCAGGAGCTAGGGACACAGCCCACTCAGCTGCCAGAGCCTCCGCTTTGTCCTTTGGGACATGTCGAGAAAAGCTCGGAAGGATTACCTCCTCCCCTTACTCGCAGCAAGAACGAATGGGGGTGGCCAATCCACCTCTGCTAACAAAATGTCATATGAAGAGGTTAGATTTTCCCCAAAAATCCCTTTAATTATACGCTGTATATCACCTTCGATTTGAATGACAATATTAAAAAGTCTATCAGGGGGTGCCACTCTGGTGTCAGCTGTCTCGACAGTAATGAATGTTTCAGTTGCTGTCGCCTCCATATGAGGACGTAGCGCCTCCCGCACTATGGTAACTTCCGCGGCATTGTCTAGGAGGGTTACTGCCCACGTCCAATTCAGGAGCCTCGTTCTCACCGTCTGTGGCATATTTCTCTGTTACAGCGGCAACTTTCTTCTTCTGAAATTGTGGTCGAAAACGTTGAAAGTCTTCTGCTTTTCCTCTGACTTGTTGTCGAGGTTGGTCTCGTCCCTGGGGAGCCTCTCGGTCCCTTCCTCTATCCTGGCGGTCTCCTCCACCGGCCTGTGACGAAGTCTGTGCCTGTGAAGAACGAGGAGAACGCGCATCAGGGATCTGAAACCTATCCGGTGATTTAATTCTCGCTCTATCGCGTAAATCATAAGTGCGTTCAGAAGAAACTGAAACCGGGGATGCGCCTCTCGACCCCGGCTTCTTTTGTTGCTTACCCTGTTTTTTCAGCCTCCAGCTCTTTTTAGTGAAGACTGGTTTCTCATCTTTCTCAGATTGAGATTTGGTTTGTTGTTGTTGTTGCGATTGTGTTTGCTGTTTTGCAAAAGGCTTGTTGCCCAGGCTATTTCTACCAATAGTTTTGTAAGCCTGGGTAATAATTTTCGGTAATTCGCGAGGCCTGTCCAATTCTGGGACTAGAGCCAAAGCGTTCGCTACTTGAAAGTTCACTGCATCGCCCTTGACATTCGCAAGGATCAGCTCAGCTACTACTTCAAACACTCCCACCAGTCTCATCCCTAATTCCACAGCCGCTTCAGGGCCATGTTCATCCTGTACTTTTTTAATTACGGAGGGGAGAACCGTCATGGAAGGAGTACCAAAACATTTAGAATATACTGCTGCGAATACCTTACCCCAGTTGTCACATGCTGTCAACTCGGGAATTAAGTCTTTTGGCAAACTAATCGTTAAAATACGGTGTTTATCCACTGGGGTTGTGTGTGGAAAAACTGCCTCCAACTGGTCAAATTTTTCTGCAAGCCAATAAGGAAAGTCGTCCTTATTTTGTGGACGTTTGCCCATCACTGAGTTCACCATTACAGGACTTATGGTAACTCCGGCTGCACCAGTTGGATGGCCTGCAACTCCAGGAGGGGCTCCCTGGATGTTGCCTGTAACATATTGCACTAGGGCTCGATGCACTCGCACCAAAGCCGAATACATGTTGCGCAGTTCCGCGACTGGTATTGTCATATATCGCGGATGTGGGGTGTACCCGGCCAAAACAGGCCAAGTGGCCCCATCAATAGACAAGGGGCCTAAACGAACCGTGGTAGTCGGTTGGGGGAGGGCGCCATCAAACCAAACACGGTGTTGCCACGCCGTGGCGGTACCTCAAGACAAGAATAAGGTATATAGTGATTAGGAACTGCAGTGGCTGTATATTCATGGAACAAATTGTCAGTCCCATCCACTGCAGGAAAAGTGATCCATGAGTAGAACACCTCGAAGTGGTAAGCCGGATCGGCTTGTACCACAAAGATCAAGTCAACTCCAGTATCTGGTACTCCATACACCCGTAAGTGTGTTCGGAGTGCTCCGCGGCTATGTGCCGCAATTTGAGTAGCCATATACGGCTAGAATTTGTCGACAATCTAACAGGAGACAGCACAACTAGGGTTTTAATCAAGAAACCTTTTTTAACAACTTCAAGCTTGAAAGAACCTACAAAAACTTCAATATAGGAGGTATCACCGTCACACACGCTTCCGGAAACGTATGTGAGGGGGTTGTGGACAAGCACAAGTACTACTCAAGCGTCTCGCAGATAAGCGGCCCCACTCGTTGGTCGCGCCATGTTATAGGGTTTCTGCACATACAGAGCTATGCACAGGATAATAGGACCTCGGAATATAGTGGTGAGCCAACCATAGACCTTAGCACCCAAAACCCCAACCCAACTAGCCTTAGCGTCCCATTAGCACCAATGTACCAATGATTAGACAACCCAGAACACGGTATCTCTCTCTCAGGACTCGCAGAGGCAAGAACACTCTTTCGTCACACTCGTACCTGTCCACAACGTGCATAATAAGAGACACTGTATAGTTCAAAATGTTTATTTCAACTTACGTGCTCTAAGATACAGTACACGTGTCAGTACTATTATCATAATGCATATGAATAATATAATCAGCATGGTTACAACTCCATAGAATACAAACGGGAAAGCATCTCATAAAGCAGTGGATATATGTCTAACTAACATTACCACCCTCCCCGTGCTGTAAGCTAGTTTATTATAAAAATAGAAGACCTCTGGGCTTTGACTAGCGAACCCCCATACCTCAGTCTCTAGATGCAAAACTACATCAGCAGACAATCACAGCTCTTCTCCCTGGAAAGGTTTTCTCCAACTGTGTCTAGAGCGGGCAAACCGCAATATTAAAAGCACACTAATTTCTCCATGGCAGCTGTACATAGTGTTATGTCTAGGTGCGAGGGACAGGCCAAATCAGCAAGAACAAGGAGAAATTGTTATTCGACCTTGTACACGTTGAGCAGTCTGAGCCCAAATTGAACAGGAGAAAAGGTGAGAGACAGAAAAGCCAGACAGCGCTACAATAACTTGGCAACAGCAGAGGTCGAGAGAACAACGGCTCAAAGCAATGTGTGCAAAGAAAAGCAGTATGGCAGCCAGGCCTAAGACAACCCAGCAAGGCAGGCCAGGGCCAGGCTGCCGCAAACCACAAGACAACACTGCATCATTCTTTTCCTCCGTTTGGGTCCACGTTAGCTGGGCATCCGAGAAGGGGACGAAACAGGGCACCTGTTCCCCTTCCGAGTCCCCAATGCCATCAAGAACCCATTGATCGTAAGGCAGGGGCAAAGGCACTCGGCGGCAATGATTGGTGTGAATCCAGTTCTTTCGGCCGGTGACCTTCACGGCGGTGCGGGTGGCAAGGAGCACCTGCAGTGGCCCCTTCCACCACGGCTCCAAACTTCCTTTCTTCTGGAAATGCCTCACCAGGATGTAGTCGCCGGGCCGAATATCGTGTCCTGGCCCCTCAGGTGCCTGCGGGAGGGTATCATGGATCTGTTGGTGAATAGAGCGCAGACTTTTAGTTAACTCATACAGGTAATCTACCAATAGGGGGTATTCAATTTCGGAAAACCTTTGAGATCGCGGGATGCCCCAAACGTTTGCTGGGCGCACAAACACGACCTTGTAAGGTGACAGTCCTGTCCTAGAGTGAGCCGTGACTCTCGTAGACAAAAGGGCTAATGGTAAAGCATCTGGCCACTTCAACCCTGTGCTCTCCTGAATCTTTGCCAATTTCAGTTTGAGAGTACCGTTGTACTTCTCAACTAAGCCTGCTGACTGGGGGTGGTGTGCAGCATTACATTTCTGCTTGATATGTAGCCCATCACACACTAACTGAATGACCTTTGAATTAAAATGGCTGCCGTTATCACTCCAAATCAAACGGGGCAAACCGAAACGAGGGAAAAACTCCTTTAGAAGTGCCTTCGCAGTCGCCACTGCTGTGTTCTCTTTAGTGGGGTAAGCCTCAACTCATTTACTGAAGGCACAAACAACCACTAACACATATTTCAGATTGTTGACTCGCTCCATTTCAATAAAATCCATCTGAAGGACCTCAAGAGGGAAAGAGGGTGGTGCAAAATTACCAGGGGGTGTAGGGGTGCCTTTTCCAGGATTATACATCATGCATACCATACAGTATTTAACCAAATGAGCAGCGGTCTTGGGAATGTTGTCGTTCTGCCATACAGGGTCAAGTAATTTTCAAATGCCTTTTGCGCTAATGTGGGCTGGCCCATGTGCCATAGTAACTACATGGAGGACATATGCATCTGGTAACATCCATCTCTTTTTCTCTGACTTATCCGTCCAACACCCATCCTCATCCAAACTTGCTGAGCTTTCCTGCCATCAGTCGCGGCTCCTGGAGGGAGTGCTGCGGGGCGGTGGGGCGGGACGGGGGAGGGTCAGGGTGGGGGGTAGTAAACTCCGGCATACGGCCGAATGGAGGTAAGTACATAAAAAAAAAAAAGAATTACATTGCGCGCGCTGCAACGCCAAATGGCGATGCGGCGCGCGCAATGTAATTCGTTTTTGTTATTTATTTATGTACTTACCTCCGTTCGGCCGTATGCCGGAGTTTACTACCCCCCACCCTGCCCCTCCCCTGCCCCGCCCCCCCCCACCCCGCAGCACTCCCTCCAGGAGCCGGGGCTGCCTGCCATACTGCTATCTCTTCAATCGTTGCCTCGCTCTGAATTTCTTTCACATTATCCAGTGTATCCTCAAACATGGTAACCTCAGGCACCCACCTAGCGGGACCTGCTACACACATCTTTCTCATCTTTGTTCGAGCTGTCTCCTTGGCCGTCTGATCTGCAAATGCTTTCCCTTTACCCACGCTGTCAGTAATTGCCTTGTGGGCACTGCACTTTATCATGGCCAATTTCTTAGGAAGTGTCAAAGCGGACAAAAGCCTATGTATAAGAGGGCCATGCTGCGAATCCACAGTAAAAGGACCAATAGTCAAGGCAAGAGGTTTAGAAATGGGGCTCACAACCGGCACACCAGAAAAGCCTACCGAAACATTATTTTGGCAAGACAGGGCTGCCCCGGGGACCAGTGAACGAGAAACAGAGCTATTCATTGCACCTGTATCCACCAAGAATTTCTTAACTGAGCCTTGCAAATCTGCGGTGATCTAAGGACCGCGGTGATCTACAGGTATCTGGACTGTTCCCTCACCCTGTCCCTGGCTGTCCTAGCTGTGAGACATTCCTGTCACTTCATCAAACTCGTAGTCATCGTGGTAATACTGACCACCCCTTTTTTCATCAAAATAATTACTATCCGACCGATCCGGTGATGTGGCAGCATGCTGGGCTCTGTCCTGTCCACCAGCCCCACAACCCCGTCCACTAGAACCTCATACTCTAGGGGCCGCGACCTTCTGTAACAACACAGGACACTCGCTACGCCAGTGCCCCTCCTCTTTGCAATATGCACACTGATTCGGCCCTACAGGTGCAGTATTCCTGCTAGTACGGGGAAGCTGCCGGGCCCGACCAGCTCCACGTCCCCTTCCATTCCCCCTAGACGCCTGCTGTAACAACACCTTCGTCTTCAACTCCTTGTGCTTCTTCTCCACCTTCTCCTTCTCCTCGTTCTCCCTGTGTTCATAGTACTGTGTCATACTCAATATTATGGAAGGTGAAGAGGTAGTCCAAGTGCTCTCCGAAGCCTGCAACCGAGTCGCGATCTCAGGAAGCAAGTTCGTAACGAATCTGTTAATGAACAATCGGACACCCCCTTCCACCGACAAGTCGTGTCCACTAAAATCCCAAAACACACCTTCAAACTGAGTAAAAAAATCAGACACACTTTCATCCTTCTTCTGACAACATGCTGTTAACTTATCCCAATCTACCCTCCTCGGTGGAATAAGAGAGTGCATATAGGTAATAATTCGGCCTGGTAAAGCAAGTATCTCGGCCTTGGGCTTCTCGCCCAGCTTCCTCTCCTTGTCCCATGCTCTAATCTCATCCCAAGTACCACCCAATTCCACAACGTGGTCCTGCATATGCACTTGCCGCCAAATATGAACGGGTACCAACAGACCAAAGAACATCTCAACATCCGCTAGCGTCATCACTGTCGATGAAGCGGCCTCCATCAATTCCTTATAGTATGCAGTGGGATTTTTTCTAGGGTCGGGTAACTGAGTCTTAAGGGACAACACCTCACTCCTTTTCCATGGAGTGCAAACCCACTGCTCTCGGAACCGAGCCTCTACCCTTTGTCTAATAACGACATCATGCTGGTCTCGCTGCTCTGGTATTTCAGGGTGATATATGGGGTGCACCTCCCTCATCGGAAACTGGGATACCATCTTCGGGCTTTTATCAAGCAGTCTACTCCGGTAGGCAACCATTGTCGCAACATTACCAAACACCTGACCAGGCGCCATGTCATCTACATAGACATGATCCTTATATCATAGATAATCTGTGGCGCTGCCTCATTAAAACACTGCTCCCAAAGCCCAATCAAAGTAGCCGACATGTGCTTATGGGCATGCTGCTGGACAAAGGGCTCATAGTCTTTCATCACCTCCCACACATCCTCCACACTGTAAATGGGGCTACGAGCCCACTGAGCTGCCTGATTAGCCACCACCTTTTTCTCGGACTCCCCCACATCAGATCGTATCAACGTACATCCTAACCGGTCCTTGAGCTTCGTCCAGTCCTTGTCCGCAAGGCCACGTACTGACCTGTCAATATTTTGCGACACCGGGGAATAGGGGAAAACAGTGGGTGTGATAACAGAATTACCGGGCAATAACATCGCTACTGGCTGTGTTGTAGGTGTAAGAGCTGGCAAGAGGGCTGCCGACACAATAGGTGTTGCCGGGACGCCAACAGACGTAGTTGCCACAGACGGCAAAAGCAAAGAAAGGACAGGAGGTGCTGTGGCCAAAGCAGATGAAGCAGCAGTAGCAGAGGCAACAGAAACAGAAGAATCGGGTGACTGAGGCGGTGGGGGAAGTACAGGGTATACCCTCTGTGGGGCATACGGAGGCGGGGGTCGAGCATCCAACAATTCCTCCACAAATTGATCATTATCATCTCGAGCAACATAAGACTTTTCACATTGCAATCGAAATTTCCTATCAGCACATTCTATTCCTTTCTTTATTTTTTCACTATCATACGCTACAGCTTTCTGAGTCACTGTCTGCATTCTCCCTTTCAGGGCCTCTTTTTCTGCCTTCATTCGCCTCTGTTTAGCCTCTTTCTGCCACGTTTGGAGAGAATCGAACATAGACTGCCTACTTCGTTTCGCAAACAATTTGTCCTGCAAAAAAATCATTTTCTGTTCGTCAAAAGTGCCAGTCAGCGGCCACTGCAACTCGGCGTTGTCCCTCGTATATTTGTGCCATAATATACTAAACATAATAGGGTCAAGGCCATGCTTAACATACATTTCAAAGTTTGGGGTGCCCTCCGGAGGTGCAGGCTGCCTTTCTTCCAGTCGAGCATCAGTAGAACAGCAACGACACCCCACACAAAACAACTTGCTCAAGCAAGGCATTATAAGACAAAACAAGTTCACTATTTATGCCAAACAGATATTTGCAAATATTTTACCAAAGTCGGTCCGCAGACCTCAGTAGATACAAAGCAAAATGGTACCTTGTTCATAAAGAACTCAAACAAATTCAAGCGCTTGTCCAAAGACGGTCCTCAGACTGCACCAAACACAAACCAAAATGGTGCCATAGCCGCCACAAACCAAAGCAAACTCACCTGGTGCACACAGGTCGAACCAATTTATTCTCCTCTGCCGACTCTTTGGACCAAACGGTCAGATCAAAGGGTTTCGCCGTGCAGGACCCCAGCCAGGATGACCACTGGCCGAGGCACAGCCCGGTCAGACAGACGGGGCAGCTGCGAGTACCAGACTCTCTCATGCAGGGATCCCCGGTCCGACCCGACGTGGCCCCGTTCTCCTCACCCGTCCGGGGGCAAGGAAGGGTCACTCACCAGATGGGGTCCCTGTTCGGGTGCCAACTGAAGGAAGTGACCCAATTAGGGCCACCCGGGTCACTCGCGACCACCTCTCAGCCTTCCATACAAATGAAGAGTCGGTCAGACAGTAGAGAAAACAAACCAAAGTTATTTTATTAGTATACGCTCGAGCGGAGTCCAGTCTGACCAGCCTCCTTAGATTGCTGCAGAGGGACTGACCCTAGACAACATGGTAGAGCATAAAGTACATTTCCAATACCCCTGAAGACACGCCCAGACAGGAATTTTTCAGTCTGGGAGCTGATGAACAAAGGAGGTACAGAAGGATGAGCTACAATCCTGGGACCGGGCACACATTATCTTAAACTCAAGGTTACTCTGCCTGCCCACACTGCTCTGAGCTGTGGGAGCAGGCCTATCTAGACGGAAAGGTATGCATGAGATACACAGTTTATTCATTAGCACAGCAAACTCAGCCTTGAAGAAATACGCGTACAGAAGACACATTGGTAGCTGCTTTTCGATGGGCAAACAGAGCATGAGGCAGACCAAAATGGCTGCTAATACAAAATTGTGCAGCAAATGCTAACTTTAAACCGCACAATGCTAGAAGGAGTCAGCCAGACGCATTTCCAGTCCAACAACAGGACAGGCCCGCCCTCGGCCCGGGCGGGGCCTGCACTCGTCCTGTACCGCGGGGGTCAAGGCTGAGCTTTAAAGCGCATTGGTCACACCTCCCCCCTCGGCAGGTTTGGCTTGTGAAGAACCGTTGCGTCCTGGGACTCAGAGTCCCACCAGGGTGTTTTCCTGGGCAGTGTTGCAGCAAAAAGACCTACTCTCACAGGCTTTATGCTTCACACATTCATTCACTCAAATTTGGAATTGTCCGCTGCAGTAAAACACGGAGAGGAGGTTCCACAAAGACCGATACCTGGATCCCGAGCTAATGATGGTATTGTGCATGATGCCCTGAAAAAGCAGGGCACTGGCATGAGTTAAATCCATTGACAGCAGTACTGATAGTATATAATAGCAGCAGAACTTGCTTGCAGTGACAAAGCCACAAGTTGCAGGGCATGGCAGAATTAAGACCTGCAGGCACTGTAGTATACAAGTGTAACAACACATGTACTGTCAGAATGCTACTGAAGTGAGAGTGACAGCAGCACTCATAATTTCACCAACATACACATGTCAATGGACTTAGAACCCCGTTCCAAAGACTGTGTGTAACATGTATCCTGTGTTGTACATGTACTAATAAACGTTTACGCTACAGCTGCCTTGTTGTGTCTGTTCTAAATGGATGTTGAGCTTGTACTGCTGCTACATACTGAAAGCAAAATGTTTGTTGCTGTCAAGAAGTACCTCTTCTGTGAGGAAAGAAAGCTTGCACTTTAAAGGCCTGTATGTAGTGAAGCTGACATTGCTGCTACCCAGAACAAACATGTTTCATAAGACAGGGAGATTTGCAGTGCTGTCACCTATCAATCAATCAATCAATCATGTCACTTATAAAGCGCACTACATACCCGCGAGGGTCTCAAGGCACTGGGGGAAGAGGGGGTGGTGCTGCTACTGATCGAAGAGCCAGGTCTTGAGGAGTCTTCTGAAGGCCAGTAGGTCTTGGGTCTGTCGGAGGTTGGTGGGGAGGGTGTTCCAGGTCTTGGCGGCGAGGTGGGAGAAGGATCTGCCGCCGGCGGTCGTTTTCCGGATGCGGGGGACTGTGACGAGGGCGAGGCTGGTCGAGCGGAGCTGGTGGGTGGGGGTGTAGAAGCTGAGTCGTCTGTTGAGGTAGGCTGGTCCGGAGTTGTGGAGTGCTTTGTGTGCGTGGGTGAGGAGCTTGAAGGTTATCCTCTTGTTGACAGGGAGCCAGTGCAGGTCTCTCAGGTGGGATGTGATGTGGCTGCGTCGGGGGATGTCGAGGATAAGACGTGCAGAGACGTTCTGGATGCGTTGCAGCCATCTCAGGAGCTTAGCCGTCATTCCTGCATAGAGGGCGTTTCCGTAGTCCAGCCTGCTGGTGACGAGGGCCTGGGTGACTGTTTTTCTTGTTTCGGTGGGGATCCACTTGAAGATCCTGTGGAGCATTCGGAGGATGTTGAAGCAGGATGAGGAAACGGCGTTGACCTGCTTAGTCATGGAGAGGGTGGGGTCGAGGATGACCCCTAGGTTGCGTACGTGGTCGGTGGGTGGCGGGGCTGTTCCCAGTGATGTCGGCCACCAGGAGTCGTCCCAGGCTGAAGGGTTGGAACCAAGGATGAGGACCTCCGTCTTGTCCGAGTTCAGCTTCAGGTGGCTGGTCCTCATCCATTCGGCGACGGCCTTCATTCCTTCGTGGAGGTGGGCTTTGGCGGTGTGAGGGTCTTTGGTGAGGGAGAGGATCAGCTGGGTGTCGTCGGCGTAGGAGATGATGTTGAGGTTGTGCTGTCGGGCGACGTGGGCGAGGGGTGCCATGTAGATGTTGAACAGCGTTGGGCTGAGGGAGGAGCCTTGGGGTACGCCTAAGTTGCACCTCCTGCATAAGGAAGCAAAGCTTGCACTGCTGCTGTCCCATCTGTCACTGTTCTGTGAAGGAGAGACACATTCTACTAATGCTCATCTTCTACCTGTTCTGCACGGAACATTTCACAATAGATGTCCTTTTGGTATCTCCTATGTTTTTCAATATTTGTGCTGCTCCTACTTCTGTTGCCACGTGCCCAGTACTTATTCTTTGTGCTAGGGATGCTGCCAATGCCATGGTGTGTCTCTGGTATATTTTAGTGATCTTTTTAATAAACATTAATTTTACAGAAGCCAAAAAATAACTTGTCAATGCTTATTTTTATATGTGATCTTAATAAACGAACAAACTCGCCAAAATATGTGACAGGTTAATGCTTGATGTCCCATGTGAAACACAGTTCCAAAAGTGACTAGACAGCCTTGTGCAATACTAAACAATGGCTGCCAAAAGACTGTTATATATGCAACAGCTTCTCCCGTACAGTGATTAGTTTGTAAAAAAACAAAAACGTGCTGTTGCCTAAAATGTTTAATCGCACCTAACATCTATGACTAGCAATGCCACAGGCCACTAACAAGTTGACAGTCAGACTTCTGGTGAAGAAGAGAGAAAAGGTAATTGGTAAAATGTGCAGTAAAGTTCTTGATGCTTGTTCACACATCACTCACTCTGCCATCTCCCAATTCACACGTTTTCTCTCCTCATTCCCATCTCAGTCACATTCTCCTCTCATTTATTTTCTTCTCTGTCATCCCTCCTTATTCTCTTATATGTTCTCTCTCTTCTTTGTCACTATTCTCTATCTTGTCTCTCTGTCGCTTTTTTCCACAATTTATTTCCTCAATTCCTTTCCTCTCTCTCTCATCCTCCCGCCTACCTTTTCCTCCTGACTCATTACTAGAGACAGGCTATGTCAGACACTAACCACTCCCACAGATTAGGAGCTGGTGACTGGTATCTTAGTCACCAATAGTACAGCTAACACATTGTAGTAATGAATACTGAATGAGCTGAACTCTACCTGTGAACGCCTCAACACAATCTATGAATCAACACAGCTCTTGCTGTGCAGGGGCTCGGCTCTATCCATACAGGGACTCTGCTCTGGTTCAGTGCAAGAAATTAACTGTCCACAAAGAAACTCTACATTATATCTGTAGAAGCTTAGCACCATCTTTGCACAAACTCTGCCGTATCTGTGCAGCGGTTCAACACTATGGGCCGATTCCGATCTCGGCCGGTAGGGCTCCGAATCGGATTCGGCTTAACCGGATCCGATTCGGAGCCCTATTTCCCGACCGATTCGTACGCGCGTCCGGGCGAGCGATTACGATGCGAAATCGCCGACCGACTCGTCCGGGCGTCCCGACCGCTCCGACCGACTCGTACCCGGGTCTAACCGCACCAACCGACTCGCTCGGACTCGACTCGCACCGCGCAATGGAGACGTTCCCCGGCCGGGTAAGTACGATGCGTGCCGCGAGCAGTCCGACCGAGCCGCGCACTCTGGCTCGAAAGAGCAGTCGGAGCCGTACTTTGGGGGTCCGTGTCGGACCCTCCTGTACGCTCAGCCGCGCGAGTCGCACACAGGGGGGACCCATGGGTCCCCCCTACCTGTGCGTGTACGGCGCGAGTCGCTTCGCCGCGTACACGCTGTAGGGGGCGCCCTTGTCCGCCTCGCACCCATTGAGTCAATGGGAGCCCGCGTACACATTGTACGACCGGCTCCCATTGACTTCAATGGGAGTCCGACCGACTCGAGTCCGATGGCATACGTGCGCATCGTACTCGTTCGGCCGGGCTGCACGGGTCCGATTCAGTCGGAAATCTCTCCGGGTCCGGCTCGGTCGGAGAGATTTCCAGCCCGAATCGGAATCGGCCCCTATGTATGCAGGGACTCCGCTGCAGTGTTTTGGCCAGAGCTGCCATATTTGGACCTGAAGAACCAGATTCAAGTCTCGGTGCCGGATCAACATTCCCTGATTCTAGGCAAATCTCAATCTCCCCATGTCGAAAAAATGAATATGACCTTATGTAATGTCACTGGTGCATCTCATTACCTTCAGGTCGATTTTGTGCTATATATAACTATGAAAAAAATGGCTGTGACTGAGCTCCACTCTTCAAGAGGGCGGGGTCTGTTTATAACAGAGTCCTACTCTCTCTGCATGTGCAGGAACTTACTTCTGTCTTGTAGGTATTCAGGCACATCTCTATAAGTGCAAACAACTTCAGTTATGGGTTCCTAGGAGCAGGAAAAAAGGAAGCTGTCTATGGAGAGTGTGACTTCAGGGACAGAGAGTAGTATGAAAGTATAATCAGCGCAGAAGCCCAGGTGACTGCCTATGAATGATGTGGTAGGGGTCAAAATGCATTGCAGATCATGGGAAGGAAAAAGAGGACATGGGAAGAAAAGCAAAAGACAAAGAACTAATGTGAACAAATGGGGCTCCATGTTGGAGTCACCGGCATTTAGGCAGGAGCAGTGAGAGAAGGGAGGTGGTGCCCAATGGCAGTTCTTGCCATCGTGTGAAATTCAAACTTTCAGCAGAAGCCAGGGAACAGACTCTAAAGCCTGTGAAAACGCGGCCCCTATAAGGTCTGGTGAATTCTGAATTTGGCTCTAATTATTACCCCATTGAAGGATAGTGGAGCAGCCGTCTACAGGTGGCTGCAGTTTGAGTGCTGCAGTAATTATATTGTGGCTGCCAATGGGTACTTCTTTAACAAAGCCTAGGGTGATTTAGGAGATGGTCTAGCACCAGGGGACCAAGATATGGCCAGGTTACCCAGGTTCATCTTCCAAAGGGTGCCAGGGGTATCCAATTTTGTGATGCTATGGAATGGTATAGGATCTGACTTACTGGTTGACCCCATAGGGGTCCCCCGGTATGAGGGAGTGGCTGAGTTTACATTGTCAATTACTAAGTAGGGGTCATAGTGGAAATCTGGGGGTACCAAATCACATTTTCTTGGGGATGGTGCTTGTAGGGCCAGCTGGGTGGGTAGGTATGATTTTGAATATTTCAGACAGAACATTTTATGTCTAGCTTTTATTGATATGAATGTTCAATATACATGATATAAATATACTGAAGTGTGTCAATATCAAGACATTTTATTTATGTGTCTTTATGGCCCAAGAATGTTAATTTCTCAAAACCAAGTTGGTGGCCTCAGGATACTTTATTGCTTTAATGCTGGGGTGGGGAATTGGGCTGGTTTAGTGTATTCGCCAGATGTCATTCCCACTCAACCTCAGAGACTCCCTCGCTTGTGTTAATGTGAACTCTTGTCTATAGACCCACGCTTGAGCTTTAAAATCCCTTCTTCATGCAGACATTCAAAAGATGGGGAAGTTTTTATCCCAATGTGTGTTGCGCTCCTGGTGACAGCTACTAACGGGTTCGTGATAGAAACAATAGCTTCCTCTGTACATGAGCACTATCTGAGCCCACTCATCCAACCCACTCTACGAACCCCATCAGTTCAGCAAAAAGCACCAGTGCTAAACAATTATAGAACTGTCAAACATAATTGTTCAAAATCTGAAATACTGAATTTCACTCGATTGGATGTTCTAAGACTTGCCAAATTTACCCAGACCTAATTTACTAGGATTTTAGTTATTATTAATCTTTCTTTTACTGCATTATGGGGAGGCTAGGCTCCAATATGACAGTGCAGGATCTTTAAAATGCCCTGTGGGAAATGCTGGGCCTCACAAAAAGTGGATTTTTTTTAAGGGTGAGGGAAAGCAAGCAAGCCCCTTGTAGGCAGCATAACAGTTTCCTACCAGTATATATAGTAGCCTGCCTATTATATAGAAATCTGAAAAAAGAACTTTTTTTAAATGCACATCCTCCCTCGGTCTGCACATGGTTTTCATATTCTACATTTTAGCAGTCTTTTAATTTTTTTTAGTAACCTTGCTACTTCCTTTAGCACATATTTGTTCATTTTTTTATTTAATACTTCTATCTCTATGGTCCACAAAGAATCCACATCCTATTAGGTCTGGACCTGAGAAAACTTTGGCTGATTCACAACTCACAAGCTTCATGTAATCAGAAAAAAATCTTAAATGCAACACATACATAGATACATACTTAGAGGTGCTTTGGATTGGCCATTTTACTCCACCGGTCTGTTCAGATGTCATTCACATGTTGCTTCTTTCCACTACAGCATACAACATGGGCCAGTGGATCAGCCGACTTCAGTCATTTGCTCTCTTGCACTGTGAGTGATGGCATTTTGCCTGAGCAGATGCGCACACCAACCTAAAAAGAAGTACACTACATTGAGCCAATATTTTAAATTTGCAATTCTTTTTTACTTTCCATTCTTTATACTTTTAGTTTTTAATAATACCCAAGTGTTCAAATTACTACAAATAAGTTTGTAGTAATTCTAAGCTAAAAGTACATTTTCCTTCTGCAGGTAACAATCATATTGTCCTGTAAATTACATTAAGAGTGAAAAGGCTTTATATACCAGTAAACTTGCATGCTGGGAAGCACCCTTATTGGTCTATTCAAATTATATGTGATGGTTATTTTGATTTTTGATGTAAAATTTGTATTACCTGTGATTAATGTAGCAGGTTAGCGGTCCTGCTCCCCAGGACCCACCCGGATGTACATTCACTGCACCCACCCACCCGGATGTACATTCACTGCATCCTCTGGCCAGGCGTGGCCAGAGGCTTTAAATAAATGGATGTGGACTGTGTGTGTGAGTTTTGTGTCCAGAGTTGCCGGGAGTAGGGCCTGCACGGTGTTGGGTATTCTCAGGCCAGGTGAATCCTGACCATCACACTGGTGACAAGGGTGGGATGAGCCCCCGCACACCCTCAAAATCAATGATTGCACTTTCCAACAACTGCAAAGACCCAACCCCATGCTCCCACGGTCTCTATCGTCACCACGTGAGGAGCCGCAGTAACCAGGCAGAAACAAGGTCCGCAACGAGGACAAGAGTGCCACGCCTGTTGTCAGCGTGCTCTCCCTCCCAGCCAAGCGGAGGTAGAGTGAGGCAGCCGTGCAGTTCCACTGGCCTGAACGCACCAGACCACATTGAGTAGCAGGTCAGAATAGGCCCCATCTACTGAGCAACGACGCGAGAATGCCCGCGCAAGGCCTGGTTGGTCCTGAGTGCCCTCACGAGCCTTCTCTGTGCTAGAGCGGCAATTGGATAATACAGACAAGCATTGGCACCTTGAAGAAGCTGAAGAAAAAGAAAAAAACCTTTCTAAACAAGAAGACAATAAAGACAAAGTGGGCAAGGCAGCACCATAGGCGGTGACAGCATAAATTCAAGGGGTACCCAATCCATGCTCAAAACCCCTAAAGTGCAGAACCAGTGCCTGTAAGCCTCCCATTAGACACCAAGACCCAGCCAACATGGCGGATGAGCCCAGCCTCAGCGGCAGATCCCCACACAGCATGCCCTCACGGGGGTGCTGCCACCGTTCAGCAAACTGGCTGACCCAGCAACCGCATCCCCACAATGGTAGATATGGATTGGGCAGCTCGATAACTATTTTTCTCAAGGGAAACTGACGGCGCCCTTAAGAGGTCACTACTCCTCCACCATGCCGGAGAAGAAATCTATAAACTGTTCAAGCACCTATCGGATACTGGCCCCACCACAGACTACGACACAGCCGTAAGAGCGCTCAACGCTCACTTTGATCCTCAACTGAATCCGGATTTTGAAAGATTTAAGTTGCGCGAAGCTCATCAACGAGAGGGAGAGTCCATTGACACATTCTACGCCAGGCTGTGCGAGCTGGCAAGCACCTGCACAGTGAACAACCAACTCAAAGAAATCCAAGCACAACTAATCCAAGGATGCCGAAACAAAATGCTGTGCAGCCTGAATCTGCGACAACCAAACATCAGCCTCAATGATATCTTGATCGTAGTGTGATCGCATGACTTGTTCGCAGCCCAAGCCAACGAAATGAACCTGGCTATCACGCAGACCCGAGAAAAACAAGCAAACATCAAAGTCGAACGGGCTGACACCTGATGGAGGCTGAGACCTGTTTGCGTCATGTAAACCTGCTCGGATCAACGCCCCAGGATAACATTTATTAATTGTGTGTTTTGTACTAAATGCAATAATATACACAAACACGGGGAGATGCTTTGCACACGCGTGCAATGCAATTAAGACTAATGCATGAAATGCTTAGGCCGCATATCGCTTCCGCATATTAAAACCGACAAAGTGGAATAATGCTATGGCAAAATAATGCTTTGCACATTAATGCTCATATGAATTAACATGGGATTAGTGCAAATGGTGGGAGGGAAACAGTGTAATTTCCATTTTTGGTTATTAATATTCTTTATATTTCTCTTTCATCGTAGTTTTAAAATGGGCCTATGGTGAACAAATAGATACGCGTGTTAAGTTAGCATGAATAAATGAAAAGGCCGCAAAAGGCTCCCCCGTAAATGAACTGTGGTGGGTGTCAGCGGCGGATGAAGGAAACCTTCAAGAGTGAAAGAAAGACGTGCAAACATTGAGGACGTCGAGATGCCTGGGAAAGCTCAAGCTGATGAACATTTTATGCTTAGTTGATACATTCTCAGAAATAAAGTTACTAATACAGGGACAAGCTATTCATCAGAGAATGTGACGTGATGAGGGTTAGAGAATCGATTCATAAGCAGTGAAGTAAAACGTGAGAACGAGTTAAGAACAAAGAAGAGCATGTAAAGCCAAATGAAGTAATGGAGGTGTGGTGCAACATCCCACAAATTGACCAATGAAATGTTGAGATTTCCCCGAATGTTGCAGATTAGTGGGATGGTCAGGTTGAATTAGGGTATAACTGGGATGCTCCTGGGGGGTGTGGTTAAGGCAGCTTTCCGTAGGTCCAGAGAGGCAGAGGGTGATCGTCGCTGTCCGTGGGTTAGAGGCCTACCCGTTTCCTGATCCTATCTTTCCCCGGTTTCCTTTATCGGGTTTCCTTTTCACTATCCTCGTGGCCAGGGGGTGGTGGTTTTTCCGAACTTTTATCGTTAGGTATGTATCAATAGGGAAATTTGCAAATATCTGCAAATGTTTTCTCTCCATGACTCTTATGTCTCTTCATCTATACACTCAATGATATTCACTGTGATTCAGATGCTTGTGATTTTGTCTGCATATTTTATGATATTTCTCTTATAATGTGTATTTTCTTTCCCTGTAACTTTGTACCTGAGATTTCCTTATAATTACTGAAGATAAACAGATTAACGATAATTTTGAGTTTGTGATTATTTCCTTATGACAACTGTTAAGATTTTGGTTAATTAGTCATTGTCAATAATTTACACTACTCAGGACGGTTCCCCTCGCACACCAGAGGTGTCATGCTTCATTGGTTCCTGCCCCTGGACGTGCTCGTTTGCATTAATCCATGACTTTGTGGTTTTGGTGCACGTATCACATGGCTACTATGCCGGGACAGACGTAGTGAATTGCGCAACCCATTGTGGTTGTATGCAGTATTTACTGAACAGTCAATATTACTGGTTCAGTATCATACTTTTGATTTATTTACGTGTTTTTAATGTCTTTTTCACGTATTTGCACTTAACCCTTGCAGTAGCTGAACTATCTGACCCTGAAGAATGCCGCGACACTATTTAGGTCTTTCTGGCTGAAACATGTTGGTCTAGTGATCTACACATTTGTCTCGAATGTTGGCATTTGCGTTATCAGCTCCTCACTGTTTTTAATCCTGACACCGGGTAGCTGAATAAAGTTACAATATAGCTAACCCAGTAGCCAGTTTTAAATTTTCACATCACAGCACTGCACTTTCTCTCTTTTTACACGCACGCCAAGCTCACATAGGGGTTTAGTACACCCTGCCTAACTCAATAAAAACATCCCTGAGCTCCTCCCTCGTAGAGAGGGGGTTGTAGCCCACGCAAAGACTAGGTCTTTTGCGTGAGGAGGCACCCCATGATGAAGCATGACACCTCTGGTGTGTGAGGGGAACCGTCCTGAAAAGGGAAATCCCCCTTGTGTATGGTAGAGCATATTCACACAGTTATTTAACCTCCTTCTAATTTGGACCCGTGGCTTTTTCTTGTGTGACATTAATTTGATGGGGAGTTAGTCTACGCAGGTCCTTAAAACTCCTCCAGCCCTTATGTGTATTAATAATTTACACTACTCAATCAATATGATTCATCGCCCAAGAGGAAAGTGGTTGACGATATAGGTTAAAAGGGCTATAATAGAGAAGAAATGATTAGATAATCTGTTTTTCCCATTAGATGAGTAAAAGACAAATCAACGACACACAAACCGCATTTCAGCATCATTCTCGCAGGGTCTGTTAAAATGGTGAGAATTTGAGCATTTGTATGTTTGGGGCCCGTCGTCTGCTGTCATTCAGAGACCCCCGATTTGGCGCTGGATCACACCATTCGGACCAAGTGCAGAGGTGACATATCCAAAGGAAGAAAATTCCCACCAGCCAGGATGAGGTGCAGGTACTGCGGCTGAGAAGAACACCCTGTCAGCGAGTGAGCGGCACAACTCAGCACCTGCTCCAATTTCAGGATCAAGAACCACTTTGCATCAGTCTGTAGGAAGAAATTCAGAAGTAAGGGCCCCAAAGACAACAGATCGCTAACGAAAACAATGCGCCAACTTTCTCTCATGAACCTGATGCACCAGGATGACCCAAGGGTCCCGGCAAGACAGAATCGCCATTTGGATGACTCTACTCTGGAAGAAGAAGAAGGCGAGACATTCCTCATCTCACTCACAGGGGAATTGAAACGCCACAGGAGGCCGCAACCCACATGCATTGTCTGAGTGGCAGGATCGGAAGTGAAAGCTGTCATTGACACCAGGGTGTCAGTCAATGTGAAGTTAGTTAGACAGTACAATCGTCTCTGGCCCAAACCTCAGCTGATGCCATCACACACCAAGATCTTCGCATATAGGAGTCAGTCACCCTTGCCCCTGCGTGGGCGGATGTCAGTACCAGTACAATCTAACAACCAAGAACTCACAACAACATTTCACGTCATCGACCAAGAAGCAGACATGCTAATCAGCAACCACACGGCGGAGGATCTTGGCCTGGTATCCTTTGCCAAGAGCGTACGGTCGCATCAAATCGATGATTTGCTAGACCAGTTCCTCGAACTGTTCAGAGGACTCGGCTGCCTCGAATATCCCCCAGTGAAACTACACATTGATCCATCAGTCGCGCCAGTGGTGCTCCGGCATCGCCGCATCCCATTCCATCTTCATCCTCTGTAGAGAAAGAGCTGAAGATACTTTAAGAACAAGGTGTAATAGAGGAAGTCTCAGGACCAATCCCCTGGTTCTCCCCAATGGTGTGTGCAGAAAAACCTAAGCAAGCAGGGAAAATCTGCCTATGTAGTGACATGCGACTACCAAACCGCGCCATCAAGCGGGAGCGACATTTCACACCTATTATAAACGACATCATAGCAGACGTCAATTGTTCCCTCTGGTTCTGAAGCTGGACCTCAATGCCGGTTACCACCAGCTGCTACTGGCAGAGGAGAGCCGGTACATTCTACCTTCAGCACGCACCTAGGATATGCACCAATATAAGTGCCTGAACTTCAGCATATCATCGGCCACTGAAGTATTTCAGAACACGATACGCGAGACCTTGTCCGGGCTGCCCAGCATACTGAACGTCAGTGATGATATCCTGATCCACTCGTCCACAGCCGCTGAACACCACAAGCACCTGAAGGCCACTCTCAAACCCCTCAAAGAACATGGAGTAATGCTACACAAGAGCAAGTGTTCATTCTTTCAGCCATGCATTGAGCTCTTTGGATACGTCTTCAAACAGGACGGAATACAGGTTGACCCCCGCTAGTCACAAACGATCAAGCAGGCACCAGCACCCACCTCCGCTTTGCAAGTGTGGGGCTTCCTGGGAATGGCCACATATTGCGTGTGGTTCATTCCTGCCCTTGCAACCCTTGCTGAACCCCTGAGGGCCCTCACAAAAACAGACGCAAAGTTGACCTGGGGGCGTCAAGTAGAAGACTCGTTCCAAAGAATCAAAGATGCCCTCCTCAACAACACCACGCTCGTATACTTTGACCCTGACAGGTGCAGAGAGTCTTGGTCAGTGCCAGCTCCGTCGGGTTGGGAGCCGTACTCACCCAAGAGCAGGAACCAGGTCAATGGGCAGTGTTGGCATTCGCTAGTAAGGCGTTGAAGCTGAATGATATACACTATGCTCAAATCGAGCGGGAGGCCCTGGCGATCAAGTGGGCCTGCGGACATTTCCACCTCTACTTGAGTGGACAACCATTCAAGCTCATCACTGATCACCAGCCCCTTGTCCCACTGTTCCCGGGGTCAGGCCTCATCCACCCACACGGATCGAGAGGTGGGCCATCCAACTACAACACTACCAGATGGAGGTAGTCTACCGACTGGGATCAAAGAACCCAGCTGACTTTTTATCTTGCCACCCAGTGCCCTCAAACTTTCAAAACAGCCATGACGGAGTGGAGGACTATGTCAATATGATTCTGAATGCCGCCTGCCCCAGGGCTCTGAGTTTGGAGGACATCAAAGAAGCCGCCGAAACAGACCCCGTCATTATTCAAGTACGGACCGCTGTTCAGAACGGCACGTGGCAGGACTTCCTCCGGGATGCCAACGACTGGCCAGGTGAGGAGAGAGTCTGACGAAGATGTGGAGGGTGCAGGATGAGTTTAGCACCACCCAAGATGGGATCCTCCTGCAGCCATCTTGCATCGTGATTCTGAAGGGCCTAAGGCGCCATGTAATACAGCTGGCGCATGGAGGACACCAAGGCACCACAAATATGAAGTCAAGGATGCGGGAGAAGGTATGGTTCCCCGGGCTAGAGGAGATGACTTAAGACCTTGTTCACAAGTGCCCACTATGCCAGGTAACCAGCGCGCCAGAGAGGCCGGCACCAGTGATTACTGAAAAGCAATGTATGACTCCGTGGTCCAAGCTAAGTCTGGATTTTGGGAGCTTCCCTGACAGAAGAACCACTCTAGTCTTGATGGATGCTTATTCCAAGTATCCCATAGTGGAAGTAATTGACTCCCCGGCTTTTGTCCATGTCGCCCTCGTCCTTGAAAAGATATTTCCTATCTTTGGCTTACCAACTGAGATCAAAAGCGACAACGGACCGCCGTTCCATGGCACATAATTTGGAGACTTCCTCAAATAACATGGAATACGTCATCACCACATCACTCCCCAATGGCCACAAGCTAACGGTGAGGTCGAAAGATTCATGCGAATAAGTCGCTTCGCATCACCACAGTTGAACTAGTCAACCCAGAATGTCACCTGTAGTCATTTCTCAGAGAATATCGGAGTACACCTCATTGCATGGCTCAACAAGCCCCGTGGACCCTGATGTTCAACAGACCCCATCGAGACGCTATCCCCATGTACCACCTCACAATGTCATAGAAATCCAACCATGTTGCAAATGGCGCAACACTCTCGTCAGTAAGAGCCGACGGGCGAAGACACGATCACTCATTCCCGACGATCATGTTGCTATCGAACATTGCAAGCCCGGGTGAAAACTTAGGATGCTGTTTGAACCCGAGATCTGGACCAGTGTCAGAAGTGAAGGAACTATGGTGACGGCCTGCAAAGGACAAGAAGTGGTAGCAAGGATGGTTCAAGAGGAGTGAAACCTCATCCCAACACTCAAATCAGTACGACAATGAAGAGAACACTGACTGGCCAGAGGGTGTAGGAAACAACACTGTGGGAAGAGGGCCAGTGGATCAATGCCTGCTGGGTCCTGAAGGGGCTCGGCGCAATAACACGCAAGCCGTCTCTCCCACCTGTGATCCACCTACTCGTAGTCAACACCATCAGTTCAACCTTCGACCCAATCCTCGACCCAGCCAGCAGCTCAAAGACTTTGCATGCCAAGTCAAATGAACTTTGATCTTCAAAACCAAGTTGGGGAGGGATGTAGCAGATTAGCGGTCCTGCCCCCCAGGAACCACCCAGATGTACATTCACTGCTGCCTCTGGCCAGGCGTGGCTAGAGGCTTTAAATAAATGTGAGAAGACCACTTGTGGTCTCGCTCTGACACCATACCACTGTGTGCATGAATCGTGTTTCCAGGGATGCTGGGAGTAGGTGTGGGGTACTCTCAGGCCGTATGAATCCCAACCATCACAATTACCACATTAAGACAGCGTTTTTTTTGTTTTTGTTTTTGTTTTTATTTTTTGGAAATATAGATGCAATACAATATAACCATCATATCCGCTTTCTAAAGCCAGATTTATTGTCTTTACTAATGCATGTTTCATCATGCCAGCGAGAAACAACAAAAACAAGCATTGACAAAGCCAGTAGATCTTGGATTAGCTGCTGGAATTTTGGTTTTGCTAATGTTTGTTTAATTCCACCATTGATTTTACCCAACTTTATTATTGGGAGAGCAACTGGGCTACTTCAATATAAAATTAGCATTGTCAAAGCCAATATAGGTCTGTTCTTGGCAAACTTTATTTTTTTTGTGCATTTATTCAACAAACATATGGAATAGACTTAAAAGTGAAAAATAATAAAAAGCAAAAATGGTACCATCTGAAGGTGCCAGACACCGTTATCCACACTACATTAACACATTAACTATAACTCACCACTCTACCATGCACTGTGTTCTCACAAAAGATATGATCTGCGATGTCATAACTGTAAATAAAATTATTTTAGATGGTATAACTGATATAAAAGTGTATTAGCAGTGCACGGAGAAGTTGAGAGTTATAGCACTGTGTATAGAGGTGCACTAATTATAGTAATAGGAAGGTGTTGCGAAAATTATAAATTAAAGTTATAAGTATATGTTTAGAAAGTTAAATGTTTGTGTACTGTAAGTTTTATTTGCAGGTAAACAATCAATAAACTTATATCAATGTAAAGGTGGTGCATACATTATACATTTAAGGAATAACTATGATTGGAGAATTTCTAATATTTAAATATTTTAACTTCGGTTTGCATAGAAAAAATAAATAAAATTTTCCTAACTCACAAAAAAGGTTTAACCAACCTTTGGATTTTTATTGAATTTCATTTTTAAATTTTTTTTGTAAAAAACGTTTTGGAAATAGTAGAGTTTACTGTCGTCGAACGGAGTGTTATTAAGTGGAGTGTGGTACAGTATAGTAGAATAGAGTGTCGTAAAGAGTACTGGTATAGAGTCATAGAGTGGAGTAGAGTGGAGTGGAGTAGAGTGGAATGTGGTACGGTGGAGTGGTGCACAGTGAAGTGGGGTACAGTGGAGTCGCATAGAGTGGGGTGTTCTACAGTACAGTGCGATAAAGTGGAGTGGCATATACTAGAGTGAGATGGAGTGGACTAGCGTAGAGTGGAGTATTGTAGAGTAGAGTGGCATATAGTAGAATAGCATACAATGGAGTGGCGTAGAGTGTAGTTGGATAGAGTGTAATAGTGTACAGTGGAGTAGCGCATTGTGCAGTGGCATAGAGTGGAATAGCGCACAGTGGAGTGTCATAGAGTGTAGTGCTGTACAGTGTAATAGCAAATAGTGGAGTGGCATAGAGTGGAATAGAGTAGAGTGTTTAGTGGCAAGAGTGGAGTTGTGGACAGTTGAATAGCGTAGAGTGGAGTAGCATAGAGGGGACTAGCATTCAGTACAGTGGTTTAGACGGGAGTGGCATAGAGGGGAGCAGCTTAGAGTGGAGTAGCGTAGAGAGGAGTGGGGTAGAGTAGAGTAGTGGAGAGAACAGTGGCGTGGTGTACAGTGGAATACTGTATTTTAGAGTGGCACAGTGAAGTGGCACACAGTGGAGTGGTATAGAGTATAATAGCACAGAGTGGAGTGCCATACAGTGGAGTCGTGTGCAGTGGAATCATGTAGAGTGGATTGGCATACAGTGTAGTGGTGTGCAGTAGAGTGCCGTACAGTGAAGTGTGTTGGAGTGGAGTGGAATATCGTATATTAGAGTGGTGTACAGTGCAGTGGCATAGAGTCTAATAGCATAGAGTGGAGAGGCGTACAGTGGAATTTTGTATAGTGGAGTGTGTTAGAGTGGATTGGAGTACAGCGAAATAGCCTAGATTGGAGGGGCCTACAGTGGAGTAGCATAGAGTGGAGTGTTCTAGAGTTGAGTGGCGTAGAGTGGAGTGAGGTACAGTGTAGTGGCATACAGTGGAACTCAGTGGAACAGAGTGGAGCGGCGTAGGGTGGAGTGTCGTACACTGGAGTGACATACAGTGGGATAGTGTATACTGGAGTGGGGTACAGTGGAGTGGCATAGAGTGGAATAACATACAGTGGAGTGGTGTACAGTAGAGTAGAGTACAGTAGCGAGGCATAGAGTGGAGTGAGGTATAGTGTAATGGCGTACAGTGGAATAGCGTAGATTAGAGTTGCAAATAGTCGAGTGGCTTACAGTGCAGGGACGTAGACTGGAGTGGCATAAAGTGAGTGGCGTAGAGTGGCGTGGCGTGCAGTGGCATAGAGTGGAGTGGCAAAGAGTGGAGTGGGGTAGAATGGGGTGGTGTACAGCAGAGTGGCATACAATGGAATATCGTATATTAGAGTGGAGTGACATAGGGTGGAATAGCATGGAGTAGACAGTAGTACAGTGAAGTTAGTACAGTGGAATAGTGTAGAGTGGAGTGGTGTTGAGTGCAGTAGCGTACACTGGAGTGTGTTAGAGTGGAGTGGCGTACAGGGGAATAGCATAGAGCAGAGTGACTTACATTGGAGTGGCATACAGTGTAGTAGTGCACCGTGGCATGGCATAGACTAGAGTGTCGCGATACCAAAGGGGATGATGGACGGAGCGTTTGAGCAAATCAAACACTAACCCCCAGTCAACTGATCTGGGTTTAATCCATCATCATTCTTTAGCTCACTCCACCACCCCAGTTCAGACATGGCCATATGCAAATCAGTCTGACCCTGTGCCTCATGGGAACAGTCCAGCCCGAACTGCCAAGCCATGTCTTCCCTGGACCGGAAACAAGCATCCTGGGACCGGTTTCTGGCTTACAGCCGTCATCAGCCAGGCTATCTTGAATCCAGTGGCAAAGTGAGCAAGGGACCCACGTCTGGGCATACCCTGCCAACTTAGGGCGAACAAAGCGATACCAAAGGGGATGATGGACGGAGCGTTTGAGCAAATGAAACACTCACCCCCAGTCAACTGATCTGGGTTTAATCCATCATCATTCTTTAGTTCACTCCACCACCCCAGTTCAGACATGGCCATATCAGCCAGGCTATCTTGAATCCAGTGGCAAAGTGAGTATCGCTTTGTTCGCCCTAAGTTGGCAGGGTATGCCCAGACATGGGTCCCTTGCTCACTTTGCCACTGGATTCAAGATAGCCTGGCTGATGAGGGTTATGAACCCGAAACCGGTCCCAGGATACTTGTTTCCGGTCCAGGGAAGACATGGCTTGGCAGTTCGGGCTGACTGTTCCCATGAGGCACAGGGTCAGACTGATTTGCATATGGCCATGTCTGAACTGGGGTGGTGGAGTGAGCTAAAGAATGATGATGGATTAAACCCAGATCAGTTGACTGGGGGTGAGTGTTTGATTTGCTCTAACGCTCCGTCCATCATCCCCTTTGGTATCGCTTTGTTCGCCCTAAGTTGGCAGGGTATGCCCAGACGTGGGTCCCTTGCTCACTTTGCCACTGGATTCAAGATAGCCTGGCTGATGAGGGTTATGAACCTGAAACCGGTCCCAGGATACTTGTTTCCGGTCCAGGGAAGACATGGCTTGGCAGTTCGGGCTGAACTGTTCCCATGAGTCACAGGGTCAGACTGATTTGCATATGGCCATGTCTGAACTGGGGTGGTGGAGTGAGCTAAAGAATGATGATGATGGATTAAACCCAGATCAGTTGACAGGGGGTGAGTGTTTGATTTGCTCTAACGCTCCGTCCATCATCCCCTTTGGTATCGCTTTGTTCGCCCTAAGTTGGCAGGGTATGCCCAGACGTGGGTCCCTTGCTCACTTTGCCACTGGATTCAAGATAGCCTGGCTGATGAGGGTTATGAACCCGAAACCGGTCCCAGGATGCTTGTTTCCGGTCCAGGGAAGACATGGCTTGGCAGTTCGGGCTGGACTGTTCCCATGAGGCACAGGGTCAGACTGATTTGCATATGGCCATGTCTAAACTGGGGTGGTGGAGTGAGCTAAAGAATGATGATGGATTAAACCCAGATCAGTTGACTGGGGGTGAGTGTTTGATTTGCTCTAACGCTCCGTCCATCATCCCCTTTGGATATCGCTTTGTTTGCCCTAAGTTGGCAGGGTATGCCCAGACGTGGGTCCCTTGCTCACTTTGCCACTGGATTCAAGATAGCCTGGCTGATGAGGGTTATGAACCCGAAACCGGTCCCAGGATGCTTGTTTCCGGTCCAGGGAAGACATGGCTTGGCAGTTCGGGCTGGACTGTTCCCATGAGGCACAGGGTCAGACTGATTTGCATATGGCCATGTCTGAACTGGGGTGGTGGAGTGAGCTAAAGAATGATGATGGATTAAACCCAGATCAGTTGACTGGGGGTGAGTGTTTGATTTGCTCTAACGCTCCGTCCATCATCCCCTTTGGTATCACATAGACTAGAGTGTCGTACAGCTGAGCAGCATACAGTGGAATAGCGTACCGTGGAGTGGTGTACACTGGAGTGAATGGAGGGATGTACAGTTTAATAGCGTACAGCGCTTTGTCGTAGAGTTGAGTGGCATACAGTGCAGTAGCACAGACTTGAGTGGCACAGAGTGGAGTGGCATACAGTGAAGTGGCATACAATGGAATTGTGTATATTAGAGTGGTGTAGAGTGGAGAGGCATAGAGTCGTATAGTATAGAGTGGAGTATCATACAGTGGAGGGGCGTAGAGTGAAATAGTGTAGAGTGTATTGGCGTATAGTGTAGTAGCGTACAGTGGAGTGACCTAGAGTGGAGTGACCTAGAGTGGAGTGGCATAGAGTGGAGTGTTGTAGAGTTGAGTGGGTAGAGTGGAGTGAGGTACAGTGTAGTATCGTACATTGGAATAGCATAGAATGGAGTTGCGTAGAGTGGAGTGACATATATTGAAGTGGCATACAGTGGAACAGTGTACACTGGAGTGGGGTAGGGTGAAGTGGCATAGAATCTAATAGCATAGAGTGGAGTGGTGTAGAGTGGAGTAGCGTAGAATAGAGTGGCATAGAGGGGAGGGAGGTTCAGTTTAGTGGCGTACAGAGAACAGCATAGACTAGAGTGGCATAAAGTGAAGTGACGTACAGCCTAGTGGAGCGTTATAGAGGGGAATGCCGTAGAGTGGAGTATTGTAGAGTGGAGTGCGGTACAGTGTAGTAGGGTACAGTGTAGTGGCATGCAGTGTAATAGCGTACTGTGGAGTGTTGTAGAGTGGAGTGGCGTACAGTGGAAGAGCATAAAGTGTATTGGAATAGAGTGGAGTAGCGTGGAATAGAGTTGGGGAGAGCGTAGTGTTGTACAGTGCAATAGCAGAGGGTGTAGTATGGTAGAGTGGATTGGCGTAGAGTAGAGTGGAATAGAGTGTAGTGGCGTACAATGGAGTGATAGACAGGGTAATAACATACAGTGGATTATCATAGAGTGGAGTGGCATATAGTGGTGCGGCATACAGTGGAGTGGTGTACAGAGGAATAGCGTACAGTGCAGTGGTGTACACTGAAGTGGGGTACAGTGGAGTGGCATAGATTGTAGAGTGGGGTTGCATGCAGTGGAATAACATATAGTGATGTAGCATAGAGTGGACAGGCGTACAGAGTATTGGCATGCACAGAGGTGCCATGAAATAGAGTGGCCTAGAGTGTAATAGCGACAGTGTAGTGGTGTGGAGTGGAGTGGCATAGAATGGAGTGCGGTAGGGTGGAATGGTGCACAGTGGATTAGCATACAGTGGAGTGGCATAGAGTGGAGTGGCGTAGCATAGAGTGGAGTGGCATAGAGTGAAGTGGCATAGAGTGGAGTAGCCTACAGTGGAGTGTGGTACTTGAAACAGATGCAGCATGAAAGTGTTGTAATGTGGCTGGAAAGTATGTTATTTGGTGTAAATGGCAATTTTTTGTAGTTTTAAAGTTATAGGGCCTGATTCACAAAGGTAAACTTCCACTTTCATGTAAGTTTACGATTCTTTGCTATTCACAGAGAGATTTACGTGTAGTATATTTACGAGTCCGAGTCTCCGCACATAAAAAGAACTATCTTTTTATGTGCAGAGAAAACGCACTTGTAAAGATACTACTCGTAAATTTCTTTGTGAATAGCAAACAGTCATAAACTTACACAACAGTGTAAGTTTACCTTTGCGAATCAGGCCCCTTATTTTTAAAATACTTAGTTATATATTGTGCTGCAGTATACTGTGGTAAGTTCACAGTGTTTCGCGGTACATGCATATGATAAGGCAGGATGTGAAAGGCTAATGGCTGTGTTTACCAAAGGTAAAAGGAAGCCATGTCATTTTCATGATGTTTTGTCTGAGTTTTGATGCGCTATGGGTTAGGGGCTTAGATTTAGGTAAGTTTTATTATTCTTCCCTGCCTTTTACCACTTAATTAAAGTGTTAATACGTAGAAAAAAGTATTTATAATTTTCTATATATTTTTACAGTAGTTTAGGGGGAACTGCGCATTTATTTTAAAAAAATGTAAGGGCTGCAGTAATTTGGAGGTATTACTGTGGTACTCTGTAAACCTTTTACTAAAGATTTAAATATGTTATAAATGAAAAATACACTGTAGTACCCTATATTTAGTAAATATAGGGTACTACAGAGTATTTTCAAATTTTTAACATATTTTTTTTTTAATTTTATTTTTGGTTCCACAGTACTCCTGAAGCAGTAAAATATATAGAAACTTCAAAATATTTTTCACTACCTATTACCACTATAAATAAAGTGGTAATAGGTAGGATGTCAAACTTGATACTTACCTCCTTTTTCCAAGGTTTGGGTCACTCTCGAGGTGAACCCATTCCAGGGCACCCTGCCCATCTCTGCCTCTATGGGTTCAGGGATCTTAACCTGACACCCTTTCCATTAGCAGAGGGAAACCAAGGCCATCACCTGTCCCTTCTGAATGGTGCACACCCATCTCTTAGGACTGACTGACTCATGTTCAAATGCTGTTAACATCGAACCCATCTCCACTTCGCCCCTCAAAGTTCTTGATTGAATATTTGCTACAACCACCAAGATCTGTACCTGCAGCAGCTCTACTCACCCGGGCTTCCATGCACACCTCAGCGGCCTGCCTACTCATCGTGGCTTAGTCCCCATGGTTGTCAGTGCTGGTGACAGTCGGGTACAGGCCCATGCTCCACCACCATCCTTTTTCACGGCTAGTTGATTCAGCAGTTGAGTTTTTACAAAACTCTGTACAAGAGCGGGTTCCAACCTCCATGGCCACTGTCCTGCTGTTTATATCAACAAATACCTTTTCTGGAGTCTGATAGGTGTGGGCCTCAGGTGCCTTAACCTGGCATTCGGTTCTTCTCGCAGTGCCAGTTATGCTTACCAAAAGCAGCCTACTAGACGCTTGCATTCAATATCCAGCTCCACACCAGCGAGCCAGGCTTCTTACCCACTTTAAAGTTTGAGAATAGATTGAGATTGTTTTGGCCCCAAGACCTCTAATCATTCACTTCGCCAGATAAAACTGGGTTTCCAAGCACCAACTATCTTGAGGGAAACTTCGGAGGGAACCAGCTTCTAGATGGTTTAATTTGGTTTTTGCACCGATACCCAGGTCAGACAACCGATTTGCACATCAGGACCATTACGGATCTCCACCAGAGTTTTCTTTGACTTCACCCTGTGAAAGTTGCCTGTGAGTCTTGGCGGTGGATCACTTGGCTCACGCGTCAATGAAGAACACAGCTAGCTGTGGGAATTAGTGTAAATTGCAGGACGCATTGACCATCAACACTTTAAACCCGCCCAGGCATTGTTTACCATCCTTCGAGTTCTATCACACAAGCTCATGCTCCACCTTGCCAACAGAGTGGGCGACATGGGTCAGTGGTGATAACACCTCAGCCAGCGCACACCAGCTCTCACCTTCATTGTGCCACAGGGTATCGCCGCAGACCACTGGTGCCCAGTGTGGGCCTCCTCACCCAGAGGTACGACGCAGTCAGGGGGCACTGTGCAAAGTCCACCCCAGTCAACAGTCACACTGGGAGCAGGGGGCCCCATCCTCCTTCCCCATCCCAGCACACACACCCCGAATGGGGCCAGGACAGTTGCCGGGGGAGGGTACGGAGGTGATAAATCTCCCTCATCCCCATGGACACAGCAGAGCTACTGCCAGGGGGCTGTAGTACTCTCCACCAGAGCAGAGAGACACCTGCCACCCCAAAGCCTTCCCAGCCAACCTGGAGCCAGTCGTGGCACACCACTGTACAGGAAATGTATCCTGTGGGGTCAGGGTGCACCCAGGTGATAGTTCAACTGAGGGGATCCACCCTCCCGGAAGACCAACCTTCCCACCCTATTATATCCTCCAGGTGGACTGCGTGGACTCCACACGTTTACCTCTTGACGGTTTCAAGTCCTGTTGAGTTCTTTTCAACTTTCCCTTATGGTGCTTGTTAGCTATCGATCTTGGTCCCGTATTTAGCCATAGATGAAGTTTACTAGCCGCTTAAAGCTGCATTCACAATCAGCCCTACTCCAAGAAGACACGATCCCAGCTCACCATGGGCCAATACGCCTAACACCATCTGTGGTGTAGGACTCGATCAGAAAGACTTGGGCCCCCTGAGCGACACTGGGGAGTCAGCCTTCTGTACACCACATTTCCTGCACCCACCACCAGGCGGGGATTAGGAGCTGAGCTCTTCCCTTTTCACTCACCATTACTGAGGGTATCCTGGTTAGTTTCTTTTCATCCGCTTCGTAATGTGCTTAAATTCATCAGGTCACCACATCACATCTGAGATCGCAGTCGGTTTCCGAAGCATAGGAGAGCTGAACCAATTCCAGGGGCACCCAAGGGGGGGGAGACACTTTTTCCCATAGGAGGGGGTTACAGCAGCAAATCTTTTTCTAGATCAGAGATCAAAGCCCATGGGGGCCAGCATGAAAACCAGCACCACGGGCAGGCAGGAAGGTGACCTTCCAAGACCCAGCAGCAGAAGTGGATGCCCAAAGTAGTGCAAGCAGGCTGTTGTGGGAAATTACAGACAGCCACATACAGCACATAGCCAGGCACCTTGGGTTTTTCAGGCCCATGGCAGACTGAGAACCCACCTCATCAAGGCAGGGAAGACTAGGCACACTGGTGGCATAACTGCAATAGGACAGTTCTGGCCCGTCATTGGCAATCAGGGGACTGACATTGGAAGGCCAAAGGGAGCAGAGCCCCCTGCACAGCCCCAACCATGCCCTGGGAAAGCTCCAGGGCTAATGATGCTCAAGTGACCCTCAGACAGACATAGCCTCAGGAGGAGCCCAGGGCCGTATAGGAGCATTCAAAGTGTTAATGATCAATGTGTCCTGCAAAATCACACTAATTCTCACATCTAGCTGAGTTCTTCATCGACATGGAAGCCAAGTGATCCACCCCCAAGAGTCACAGGCAACATTTTCAATGTTCACCCACCTACAAGTGCAGGAGAAGTGGGAGGAAGACAGCACCAGTTTCACCACCTGTGCAATGAGACAGCCCAGCACCTCATCACGCTTCCCCTCTGGAAGGCAGCTACCATGATATAGAAAGTGTTTCCAGGTGCTCAGCCCGGGGAACCCCACCTTACAGCTACAGCAAGAAGCAAGCAAGATGCTCAATCAGCAGCAGAGCAGGAAGCTCCACCACTGTCCCTGTCAGACAGGGCCACACAAGTCTTTAAACCCCTGCCTGGTCACACAGGACCCGATCATCAGGTACCTGGCAACAAGGGAGGGTTGCCCCACCTGCACATCAGACATCTGCCACCCACTAAGGCTGATCCCTCCATATCAAGAGTCCCCAACTTAGGCAGCAGCCCTGATCCATTACAGTGGACTGGGGTCCCCCTTGCCCTGGTAGCAGGCCCCGAGGGGAGAAGAGCCACACCGTCAAAGCAACTCAGCTGCTTCTGGTTCACGTGGAAGCTCGAGCGGTCAGGGGCAGCATCTCCCCTCACCACTCAAAGTAGTTTGCACTGGCTTTGAGAGGGCACGGCATCTCCACCGAGAGGAGCTGGGGTTCCCTCATGGCCCTGGCTCCTTTTCATCTAGGCTGCCTTGCCATCCATGACAGGCCACTTCAAAGTCACTCGAAACCAGGCAGACAGGGAACAGGCTTGAAAAGACTCAGGTGGCAGGTCTTTCAGAGGGTCCCAGCCCTGGGATGCATTGCAATTTGGTAACCCCAGATGTGTGCTGGGTGAGCATGGGTTCTCTCTTGGGAGGGCTATCTCTTGTATCATGCCTCTCCCAGAGGGTCCAGGGCATCACCCAGCCCGGTCTCATGTGTCAGTTGGGTACTCCCAGGTGGCGGATTCTTCCCCATAACCAGTCCTCACCTAAGCACCCAGCAACTACGGACCGCTCCGCTGGCCAGGACACACAGGGGGAGGGTTGGGTCCTGTGCCTTGGGTTCCATCTGGGAGACAGACAAGGGTTCAGTCTTTCACCATCAGTTACTCAGGCCACTCCACCATTAATGATCTTTCCATAGGTTCACCTACGGAAACCTTGTTACAACTTTTACTTCCACTATAGAGTCAACTTTGAGTGTCTTCTCGGTGCTCCACCAAGGCAACTGCTAACTCGGGCGGGGCCGATCCAAGGATCTCACTAAACTATCCACTTGGTAAAAGCGACGGGCGGTGTGTACAAAGGGCAGGAACTTAATCAATACAAGCTTATGGCCCACACCTACTGGGAATTCCTCATTCATGGAAAATAATTACAATCCCCAAACCATATCATGAACGGGTTTCAACAAGTTAACCTCACCTGTCGGCAAAGGGTAGAAACATGCTGATTCGTCCAGTGTTTCACGCGTTCAGCCCCAGACATCTAAGGGCATCACAGACTTGTTATTGCTCAACCTCATGTTGCTGAACACCAATTGTACCTCTAAGAAGTTGAATGCTGAGCACTGGGGGTCATGTAACAAGTTAGCATGGAGGAGTCTCGCTCATTATCGGAACTAACCACACAAATCACTCCACTAACTAAGAACGGCTCTGCACCACCACCCACAGAATTGAGAAAAAGCTATCAGTCTATCAATCCTTTACGTGCCTGGGCCGGGTGAACTTTCCTGTGTTGAGTCAAATTAAGCCGCAGGCTCCACTCTTGGTGATGCCCTTCCATCAATTCCTTTAAGTTTCAGCTTTGCAATCGTACTCCCCACAGAACCTAAAGACTTTGGATTCCCGGAAGCTGCTCAGCAGGTCATGGGAATAACACTGCCCGATCACTAGTCTGTAATTTGCACACCAGCTGCCCTCCTTGGATGTGGTAGCCATTTCTCAGGCCCCCTCTCTGAAATCGAAGAGGCAGGCCATGGTGCAGCCTGAAAACGGCACAGGAGTGCTGTGTCCCAGCCTGGGCAGCCTGGGCCACCTCAGGGAATAGTCATTCAGAGCTGCTGTGGAAATTCACTGGATGGAAAAGGGCAATGGAGAGGCACACAGGACATGGACCACCAGGCAGCATCTGAATCTAGCACCACCCAGCCCCATCCACTCTGGTCAGACCACTTTACAAGTTGCTTGTACTTCGCTCTGCTGAGTGCACACCACAAAAGTCAGACCCTCAAGTTGGACACTGCAGGCAGGAGAGAAGGTCTTTGCTTGAATCAACAGTGAAGGCTGGCCAAGCAGTCCATTCCCAAGCAGACCAAGTGTGCCCAATCAATCAGAGTACAGAGCAAGCCAAACAAGCCCCGAACAGGCCACCCTGCACAGGGATGTCAGATTTGTAACCCTGCCTGTTCTCTGGGAAGCAAGATCCAGAGGACAGAGCTGCCTGACAGGGCTGGAATGCAGCCACAGACTCAGGTGCCTGGGACCCCAGGGCAGGTCAACCCTGGCCCTCGCAGCACCTGGGGAGAAAGATTGAAGTACAAGGGTGGTCCCTTATACCTTGTCCCTAATAATACAGAGGAAGGCTACCTTCCATTTAGGTAATCCATGCATACCAACTGTAAGGGGCCCATCAAAGCAAACACATCCGACCTCATTGGTCCCTGGCTGGGCTTGCAGAGTCAAATGAGCCTTCATCAGGACTTCCAGATCAGCCCGGACGTCCTGACCACAGTGCAGGGCTGACTAAACTACCCCAAGCAGGCTGCCCTGCAAGGGGATGTCAGCTTCATTTCTCTGCCTGCTCTCCTGGAAGCAAGGCTGGGAGGAAAGGCCTATCGAACTGGGTTGGAAGTCAGCCGCAGACCCAGGCAGCACCTGGGTGAGAACCACCAGGCTACAAGGAGGTCCTAAGTACTCTATCCCTACTAATCCCGAGCAAGCCTATCCCCTTTTTTGTAATCCATGTCCATGGCACGCAACCAGAGGCCCATACTCGAAGGCAGCCATATGGTCATGCTGTGTCTTATTTAAAAGAAAGGAGTCTGCTTGCCCTTGGAGAGGACAAGGACTCTGAGGCCCGGTTCTCGGAACCTGAGCTGGGTAGCAGCCAAGGGAATATGAGGGGGCGGCTCATGGAGTTCTGACTCAGGGCATGGTCAGAGCTTGTGAACCCAGACAAGCAAGGGAGACCACTCCTGGACTTCAGGACCCAGTCCTTAGCACTTTGCGACACAACTGTCTGGAGAAGGGAGCCTAGGGCCAGATGCTTCCACCCATGGGCCAGCTAGACCACTGCCCCAGGGCCTGGTCAGAGCGTCTGATCCCAATCAATCAGAGTACAGTGCTTGCTTTGCATCCCTGCCTTCTCTCTGGGAAGCAGGGCTCAGAAGAAAGGCCCATCATGCAAAGCTAGAAGACAGCCAGAAACTCAGGCACCTGGGACTCCAGATTGGTCCAGAACCTGAGGAGAAAGATCGGAGGACAATGTGGTCTCTCATCACTTGTCTCTAATAATCCAGAGGAAGGCTACCTGCCTTTCTTGTAATCCACGCATACCAAGTTAAAGGGGGCCATCAGAGCGATAACATCCGACCTCCTGGAGACATGGCTGGGCTTGGACTGTCAAATGAGCCATCACCAGGACTTCCAAGTCAGCCCAGCCATCACAGTCACAGTAAAGTGCTGGCTAAACTGCCGTCCTCTCCAGCTAGAGCAGGCTACCCTGCACGGTGATGTCAGCTTCACATCCCTGTCTGCTCTCCATGAAGCAAGGCTTGGAGGACAGGCCCATCGGACAGGGCTGGAAGGCAACTGAAGATTCAGGCCCTGGGGGCCCTGGGACCCTGCCCAGGCCCTGGCAGCACCTAGGTGAAAATGACCAGACAACCAGGAAGTCCCAGGGAGCCTGCCCTTACTAATGCGGAGCAAGGCTATCCCCTTTTTTTATAATCCGTGCACGCCGAGTGAGTGACAGAGGGGGCCATCGTAGAAAATGTAACCGACCTCCTGGAGCCCTGCCTAGCCTTGAAGACTCAAATGAACCCTCATCGGGACTTCCGGGGCAGCCCAGCCATCTTGGTATGCCATGGAAACTCATTGTGTGCAACCAGATATCAGGGGCTCGGAGCGACCAGATGCCCAGACTTAAAAGATGGTCATTTGGTCACACCATGATTTCTGAAAAAGTGTTCTGCTTGCCATTGGAGGGGCCAAGTACTCTAGGGTCCTGGTTCGTGGAGCCTGATCTGGTTATCAGAAATGGGGCTATGGGGGTTTCACAGAGATTCAACCCAGGGCCCAATCAGCGTTTTTGAACCCGGACAAACAAGGACACCCTCCCCGTTCCTCCGGGACCCTGTCCCCTGAACTTTGTGACATGGCGGGCTAGAGGAGGGAGCCCATGGCCAGGGGCTTCCAACCCACGGGTTCCCAGAGCTCTGACCCAGGCCCCAGTCTGAGCTTCTTAACCCGGGTAAGCAGGGGAGACCTATCCGGGGAAGGTACAGAAGAAAAGGCCAGACCTCGGAGAGTCTCTCCTACCAGCATCATTGAATCTGTCAGATAGCTGAAAGGTGTGAAAAACCCTCTGAATCTCTCCTAGAGCTTTCAGTGTACTCAGAATGAAATTCTCAAGCATAAAATCCACTGCTACCTGATTAAAAGACTTCTCCATTCTAGTACCTGGCTCTTCAGATCCGGACTGGCGCTATGAGACACCGGAAGTTTTCCCAGTGGGCCTCCAGAGTGGGGACCAGTGACACTGCTGTTGAGGGACGGTTTTGTTGCTGGGACAGGATGTCCGCGTTTTTTGCCTGTAGCCCTTCTGCGCTTTAAAAATAAACAATGTAAAGCAAATGGTTTTAGAGTGTGCTTCAAAATCATTTATATGATAAATACTTTTCATAATTCAAAACAGTGTATTTCTTATTATTGCGATCCTTACAACACATTTCAGTTTATTATATTAAATTATACCTTTGCAATTGAGTGGCAATTATTAGAAGTGACAGATTCTAATCATGAACTTAGAAACATCCATGCCTCCACCACTGCACTGACGATGATGCAATTAGTAACCCAGAAGGAAAGCTGTCGTTTGTCCACTAGGTTGTTACTATAGATGGGGTAACATAATATCTTTGCTTTTGTGCAGTATACATGTTGAGGTGATATGTTTCAAACTGCTCTCATGTGATGATGAAGAAAAAGGAAAAGTAATTGCGTATGATCACATAATATGGTCAAGTGAAAGCCAAAATTGTTGCAAGGTTTTTATATAATCAAGCCACTAAATGATTATCTCTCTCGCTCCCATTTTGGATCAAAGAGTCATGCTCTGCATTTAATTCTTTAAGGTGCTAAATTAGTGCTCTTTGTTGAATACCTCAGCCTATGCATGTTCCATAACGATTGAAGCTGGTAGTCTTGGGGGAGGGTGATATTTTATTGCGAACTCTGAAATGAAAACCAGAGCACCCACCCTTGGTCAGTGCATTGAGACCATTTGCTCTAAGAAGCAAAAAGTCTTTATTCATTCTCATCCATTCTTGGATTAATTCATCCACCAACTCCTCATCATCCAATTCATTCATTGAGGCATGCAGCCCTCTCTCCAATCTCCGGCCATCTATTCAATTATCGAACAAGGTTCAATAATGAAAAGTGTGTTGTAAGATGCATCATGCTTGCAATTGGAAGAAAAAAAACCTTGAGGGGAGAACTCCCAAACCGCCCCCACGCAAACTCTTTCAGTGGTCAGGCGCGCTTGCTGCGCTCTCTCGCTACATGCGGGATGGGGGCTGGTCCAGTGCATTAAATGGGCCGGTACTGTCCGGTACTGAGTACTGTTTTATTTTGAAAGGGAGAGTACAGGCACTTCTCAAGGAAATGTAATACTTTTAATTGGAGAGTACCGGCACTTCTCAGAAACAAGCAGTTTTATTTTTCCATTTCAAGCACTTGGCTGGTCTGTCAACATTTGGCAGGCCTGCTTTTGGTTCCCAGCCCAGCTTCGCCAGTCTTACTGTGTATTCTACCACAAAGTAAACAGAGGCAAAAGATCCTGTTCTGTTGATGTTGTCGACCCGACACAAATACCAGCTCAAACTCTGAACACAAAAGCATTAATAACCTTGCTCCTTTCAAACTAAACAAGCATTTGCAATGCAATAGGTCTCGCATTTACGCAAGTTTAAGCTATTGGCATTGTAAATGACAATGCGTTTTATTTATGTTTCAAAAACCAAAACATAAATAAAAGGCATTGTTATTTACAATGCCAATAGCTCAAACTCGCGTATATGCGAGATCTGTTGCATTGCAAATGCCTGTTGGTTTTAGTTTCTAATGTGTTTGAGAAGGGATGTGCAAAGCATGCCCTCATTTTTCGACATTGGCCTACCTTCCCTGTCATGGGATTAGCTGTTCTGGCAGCGGACTCTGCTCTCTGAATCAGTAGTTATAACCAGACCTTTTTATCTGTTCCACATGAGTGAAGGCCTATTGGCCCACTCAAGTAAAGTCCCACTGATATGCACTAACCTAGGTCCCAGCACTACAATTCTAGTGCATATTTGCATGCACGTATGTATAGGTGTGGCCTGCATGATGCATTTTTATTGTGTGTATGAGTAAAACAGAGTAATGGAAGTCTGTGAGTTTCATTTTAAAAGCTTGTGTCCTGATGATCTTCACCAAGTGGAATTGTGTTTTTTCCAGATGGTAGAATTGTATTGCTGACGTTCATGAAGCTGTAAAGAGGAGGCAGGTCTCACTTTAGATTGATTTTATTAGGTCCTTTTTGCTGCTTTGGGTTTCTGCTTTGTCTCCCAGAATGAATGAATGAATGAATGAATGATTCTTCTATAGCACACAGCTACTCAGAGGATTGTCCCGGTGCTTTTAGGCACTGAAGGGAGCAGAGCACAGAACCGCTGAGATCCTAACATCACTGAAGTCTGAATAAGAGTGTTTTCAGCTTCTTTTTAAATGTAACTTCCTTCGAGATAGACCTCAAGTAATCAGGCAGCTGATTCTACATACTTGCCGCTCTGACCATGAAGGAAGAGCCTCACCTCCGTTGTCTTTGGAAGTGAGGTACTGCTATAAGTTTAGCATTGCTGAAACACAGGTACTTTATTCAGCTATATTCCTTAATCCATTCATTAAGGTACATAGGCTGAGCTCGGACCGCCGATGACAAAGGGCAGTCTCCTTAACACGGAAACAGGGGTGGGAGGAGTGTAGATTTAGGTGTTGAGAGGGAGGGAGTAATATTAAATGGTAACACAGAGGGAGACATTCCGGCTTCCTATACAAGAAAGGGTAGCCGTAATGCCTCAATTCTTGACTACATGATCTGTAGTCTAGATCTATTTGGCTCAGCCCTACAATTAAACATCAAGTTTGAGACAGGAAGTGATCATGCAATATTACGCTTAACAACAGATTTATGCCTGAAACCAACATCTCCGGTGCATATCATGGTTTTACAAAGTACAGTACTGGTAAACCCAGTCCAGGGGCAGCTATCATGGAATCCTAGAACATTCGATAAAATCATGCAATTAATTGAGAAGTCAAGCCCATTAAAAACTATTCACTCTACGAATCCAATAAAAAAATTTGAGGCTGTGGTCAATAAACTGGTACAACTGTTGCAGGAAAATTCAAATCAACGAACGATAAAAAAGCAAAAATACAAAAGATGGAACCCAGATATAAAGGCAACGGAATTAAACAAACTAATAAGGGCACAATTTTTGCAATTCTCTGAAATAAGAAAGCATGAAATCAATAAATTAAAAAATCGTCGCAGAAGAGATAAAGATAAAATACAAAAAATGACACAGGATAAAAAATGGGTGGACCTCCAGATAGCAGCAAAACAAAAGGACAAACGTTCCTACTGGAACATAATAGCGTTAGAAACGGGTACAAAAAATCATTACAAGCAAATCCAGTACCGCCATCAGAATGGGAAATATATATAACCAACTTATACAAAATAAATGATAAGATTGAAAGCGAGACTCTAACACAATGTAAGGGAGGAAAGGAAAAAAGTACATATAATGAGGCCCCATCTTCTCTCCAAATTGAATATTATATAAAAAGGCAAGACAGTCGGCTGCAATGGGTCCTGATCAAATACCTATTAAGGTCCTAAAAACAACCCTAAAGAATGGAGCATGATCCTAGCATGCCTTTTCTGCTACATATTTGGAACAGGGGAAATTCCAAAATCCTGGAAGGGGAGCATCGTAATTCCAATCCACAAGAAGGGTTCTAGGCTGCTCCCCTGTAATTATCGGCAGATAGCTCTCCTGGACGCTACTGGGAAGATATTTGCGGCAGCTGTTTTAGACCATCTTAAAGAGTGGGCATTTTCAACTGGTTCTATTCCGGTTAATCAAGCCGGGTTTAGATCAAAACACTCGGTTATAGACAATATCGCAGTACTGCAAACAATAATGGAAAAATACGTCATCAATAAGTCACAGGTAGTGTATGCAGTCTTTGTCGATTTTTCGACTGCATTTGACAGGGTAGACAGAGATAAGCTTTGGAAAAACTCCAAAAATGGGAATCCCAGATAATCTCCTCCATCTAATAATATCATTGTACTCTGGAACATGGTGTCAAGTCCAAATGGGGAGGGAGAAGGGTCTCACCCGCCCAATGCTTACACTCTAACGGCCTGCGGCAAGGGTGCCTCCTAGCTCCCTTACTGTTCTCTCTATACCTCAGTGACCTGCCGGAAAGACTCAATCAGGTTAATAATTTCCCACCGAAAATTGCAGCTTTTAAAATTCATTCTATGATGTATGCAGATGATGTTGTAATTTTGGATCTGACTCCATTCGGTCTTCAAAGAAATCTGCAGGCTCTTACTAAATATACAGAAGAAAATTATCTAATTCCTAACGTCACTAAAACAAAAATCGTCCCGTTTACAGGAAGGAAGAGTTATGTCAAGTACAATTGGTCTTTAGGGGGAAAACCGCTGGAAATTGTAAAAGAATATACATATCTTGGGAGAATTTTTCTCAATCTTTGAACAATTTGCCCCACTTGCAAAACATGGGCCGAAAAGCCGATGTTCATTTAGGGGCTCTCCAACGATTTTATTCCTCCACTGGGCAAAGACACTTCTCTTCTCTTCTACAAGTATATAGCTCAAAGATTCCTCGGTATTATCATATGCAATAGAATATATTCCAATAAATCAATGGAAACAACTCGACCTGAAAGAAGGGAAAGTACTCCGGAAACTGACCAAGACGTCACAAGCTGTGCCGGTACAAGCTCTTCGGCTCGAATTATCATTAATCAGCTCTTTTGCAAGAGGGATCACTAACATAATAAGATGGGCATACAATTTGGTTCACGCGGATCAAGGAACTCTACGATCCTTGCTAAAAATTGAGACATTTGAGCAAGAATCGCCGAAGTATGTATTTTGTAGAAACGTATCTATCGCTTTTAAACTATCAAATGTTACTCTTGGCATGTTGAAATCTTAGACACCAGCACATTTGAAACTTTTTTTAAAACATTTAACACCAAGGTTAAGTATGGATCTTGATATCCAACATTGCTCCGAATTATCAATGTACAAACAATATGCGGAAACTATTGTATTTAAGAAAACGCAACAGTATATTTTTTTAACTTAAATCACGGAGTCAGGCGAAGTATTATATTACTCCGTCTTGGGATACTGCCTCTGAAATCATTTACTTCTAAGTGGTATCCAAAAGAAAAAGGGTCTAATCTCTGTGATTTATGTAAAGGCGGGCTGCAAGATCTAGAACACGTATTATTTGTTTGCCCAAATGAGACTGTCGTAGAAGCTAGAAAGAGATTTTTAAAACCAATCAGAACAAAGTGTAAAATTAACTGTGTTCAGAATTTGATTTCTCTCTGCAAGGCTCCACCTAATGAATTTGTGTGTATTAATATGTACAATTTTTTAAATCATTTTTAAATTTGTATTAGAGCGATAATTTTATTACCAAAATTTAATTTTAATCGTTAAATATTTGTTGTTCTCAGATGAGAACTAAATCAAATAAATTTAAACTTGAAACTTGAACTTATTGTGTGTATGAGTAAAACAGAGTAATGGAAGTCTGTGAGTTTCATTTTAAAAGCTTGTGTCCTGATGATCTTCACCAAGTGGAATTGTGTTTTTTTCCAGATGGTAGAATTGTATTGCTGACGTTCATGAAGCTGTAAGGAGGAGGCAGGTCTCACTTTAGATTGATTTTATTAGGTCCTTTTTGCTGCTTTGGGTTTCTGCTTGGTCTCCCAGAATGAATGAATGAATGAATGATTCTTCTATAGCACACAGCTACTCAGAGGATTGTCCCGGTGCTTTTAGGCACTGAAGGGAGCAGAGCACAGAACCACTGAGATCCTAACATCACTGAAGTCTGAATAAGAGTGTTTTCAGCTTCTTTTTAAATGTAACTTCCTTCGAGATAGACCTCAAGTAATCAGGCAGCTGATTCTACATACTTGCCGCTCTGACCATGAAGGAAGAGCCTCACCTCCGTTGTCTTTGGAAGTGAGGTACTGCTATAAGTTTAGCATTGCTGAAACACAGGTACTTTATTCAGCTATATTCCTTAATCCATTCATTAAGGTACATAGGCTGAGCTCGGACCGCCGATGACAAAGGGCAGTCTCCTTAACACGGAAACAGGGGTGGGAGGAGTGTAGATTTAGGTGTTGAGAGGGAGGGCACCACACGGGGAGAATTGTTAAAGTTCAGTGAATGTTATGAAAAAAAAATGGAGGTAGTTAAGCCGCGCATGGGGACCAAAACTTCTCAATAAAGTGTAAAATAAAGTGCATCTAAAGTATTCACTCTATCTGAGGTCCGTGGCCGGGAGCCCCAGGTTCCAATGTTGTCCTCGGCTTAACATCCTGTGATTCTGCGCACTTCTCTTAATCTCCAAGTGCCTATGAGAAAATGAATATGTCCTCCTGTAACGTCACTGGAGCTCATTTAAAGCGCTCCAATACCTTCGTCTCGAGTTAACGCTATATGCAATTTAAAAAAAATCCTCAAACTGCAGGCCCGCTGCATCAATGGAACTTTTTGCATTGTACATTTCACATTTAACATGCTGTTCCCTGGGAAGCAGCGAGGGGTTGGAAAGGGTTAAAAGGGTGGAGAGAAGGAACATCTGTGCACCGTCCCGTGGCCGGGAGCCCCAGGTTCCAATGTTGTCCTCGGCTTAACATTCTGTGATTCTGCGCACATCCCTTAATCACCAAGTGCCTACGAGAAAATGAATATGTCCTCGTGTAACGTCACTGGAGCTCATTTAAAGTGCTCCAATACCTTCGTGTCGAGTTAACTCTGTATACAATTTTTAAAAAAATCCTCAAACTGCAGGCCTGCTGCATCAATGGAACTTTTTGCATTGTACATTTCACATTTAACATGCCGTTCCCTGGGAAGAAGCGAGGGGTTGGAAAGGGTTAAAGGGTGGAGAGAAGGAACATCTGTGCAACCGCCCGTGGCCGGGAGCCCCAGGTTCCAATGTTGTCCTAGGCTTAACATCCTGTGATTCTGCGCACTTCCCTTAATCTCCAAGTGCCTACGAGAAAATGAATATGTCCTCGTGTAACGTCACTGGAGCTCATTTAAAGCGCTCCAATACCTTCGTGTCGAGTTAACGCTATATACAATTTAAAAAAATCCTCAAACTGCAGGCCCGCTGCATCAATGGAACTTTTTGCATTGTACATTTCACATTTAACATGCCGTTCCCTGGGAAGCAGCGAGGGGTTGGAAAGGGTTAAAAGGGTGGAGAGAAGGAACATCTGTGCACCGTCCCGTGGACGGGAGCCCCAGGTTCCAATGTTGTCTTAGGCTTAACATCCTGTGATTCTGCGCACTTCCTTAATCTCCAAGTGCCTACGAGAAATGAATATGTCCTCGTGTAACGCCACTGGAGCTCATTTAAAGCGCTCCAATACCTTTGTGTCGAGTTAACGCTATATACAATTTAAAATAAATCCTCAAACTGCAGGCCCGCTGCATCAATGGAACTTTTTGCATTGTACATTTCACATTTAACATGCTGTTCCCTGGGAAGCAGCGAGGGGTTGGAAAGGGTTAAAAGGGTGGAGAGAAGGAACATCTGTGCACCGTCCCGTGGCCGGGAGCCCCAGGTTCCAATGTTGTCCTAGGCTTAACATCCTGTGATTCTGCGCACTTCCCTTAATCTCCAAGTGCCTACGAGAAAATGAATATGTCCTCGTGTAACGTCACTGGAGCTCATTTAAAGCGCTCCTATACCTTCGTGTCGAGTTAACGCTATATATATATATATTAAAAAAACTCAAGCTGCAGGCCCGCTGCATCAATGGAACTTTTTGCATTGTACATTTCACATTTAACATGCTGTTCCCGGGAAGCAGCGAGGGGTTGGAAAGGGTTAAAAGGGTGGAGAGAAGGAACATCTGTGCAACCGCCCGTGGCCGGGAGCCCCAGGTTCCAATGTTGTCCTAGGCATAACATGCTGTGATTATGCGCACTTCCCTTAATCTCCAAGTGCCTACGAGAAAATGAATATGTCCTCGTGTAACGTCACTGGAGCTCATTTAAAGCGCTCCAATACCTTCGTGTCGAGTTAACGCTATATACAAGTTTTACAAAATCACCTTTGTGTCGAGTTAACGCTATATACAATTGAAAAAAAATCCTCAAACTGCAGGCCCGCTGCATCAATGGAACTTCTTGCATTGTACATTTCACATTTAACATGCCGTTCCCTGGGAAGCAGCGAGGGGTTGGAAAGGGTTAAAAGGGTGGAGAGAAGGAACATCTGTGCACCGTCCCGTGGCCGGGAGCCCTAGGTTCCAATGTTGTCCTAGGCTTAACATCCTGTGATTCTGCGCACTTCCCTTAATCTCCAAGTGCCTACGAGAAAATGAATATGTCCTCGTGTAACGTCACTGGAGCTCATTTAAAGCGCTCCAATACCTTCGTGTCGAGTTAACGCTATATACAATTAAAAAAAAATCCTCAAACTGCAGGCCCGCTGCATCAATAGAACTTTTTGCATTGTACATTTCACATTTAACATGCTGTTCCCTGGGAAGCAGCGAGGGGTTGGAAAGGGTTAAAAGGGAGGAGAGAAGGAACATATGAGCACCGTCCCATGGCCGAGAGCCCCAGGTTCCAATGTTGTCCTAGGCTTAACATCCTGTGATTCTGCGCACTTCCCTTAATCTCCAAGTGCCTATGAGAAAATGAATATGTGCTCGTGAAACGTCACTGGAGCTCATTTAAAGCGCTCCAATACCTTTGTGTCGAGTTAACGCTATATACAATTAAAAACAAGAAGCGCGAGCAACAAGCGCTCGCTCAGGCATCCGCTGTTTATTTTTGCATCGCGCTTTCACTTTAAAGTGAAAGCGAGATGCAAAATAAACACGCGGCGCCATGTCTCCTTTTGTCCGGCCCATCCGGACTGGATCGCATGGCTTGTTTACATAACACGCCTCCTTGCGATAAGAAACTGCTTCACGACAGCCGTGAAGCAGGCGATCCAGTCCGGATGGGCCGGACAAAAAATCGAAAAGGAGGCACCCCAAAAAGATTATTCCCAATGGCAGGCCACCGTTTACCATAAACGGTGACGCCAGCCAATGGAAATAAGGGGCGGGGCTTAAAGCCCTTATCTCAAACTCCTCATTAGCAATAAATCTCGCCGAGCGCCCTGCGCATGTGCGCAGCAACACTAGGCGAGACCTAAAAAGGGTCCATTTGCAAGATAAATGCACATCCATGATCTTTGAGGTTTACGACAGCGGTCTGAAAAAAAATGATAACGTCAGACAAGCAAGGACCTTTTGTAGCACAACAAATTTGGGAATCTAGCAAAGTAAGAAAACCTCTAAATTATCCCGCTTCTTGTCAGGCTCCGTCCTTAAGGTTTGGAATAATATTCCCATCGATATCAAGCAGGACTCTTCATTTAAATGATTCAAAGCCCACCTCAAAATTCGTCAATTTCTGAAGCACATTAAACTCACCATGAAAACTCCGCTCACACCCTTAGGGCGTCCTGAAACTTTAAGTGGTGCTTCGGAGTCTAGTTGGTCAGCTATGTTAATGAATAAAACTCAGTTGAAGGTCATGTACTTGAGCATGCTTTTTCCTGGGAGAGAGTATCTTAGCCAGGGAGCAACAGGCCCACCCTCCGTTACTCACGACCTGGGAAACACTTCCCAAATTGGATCAAAAACAAAGACAAGTCACTTCCAACCACACATCCTACTCAGTGAAGCGTGGGCTTCAGCGCCCCACATAGAAGCAGAAAGGACTACATAAATGTTGCAATAAAATACTGTGCAATACAATATGAATAACTACGAACAAAACACATACTATTTCAACTTATCTGGTGCTGAGGTTCTGGCGTGCAAGCTTGAGCCAAAATATCTACTTCGTTGAAGTAGGTCGAGAGAGCGAGCCCACATCAACATAGTCTGAATGGGGGTGGAATTAGGGACAACTGGATGCTCAACAAAAAGGTTTTTATCCTACTGGGACCTAAATTTATTAATTAGCAAGCTGCAATTCACACAACACCAAGATGGCGCGAGCAAGAACCCATCAGAGTGCAACCCGTAACTCAGTCAGTAGGCAAAATAAAGACATATCAGCTCCCAGGATGGCCGTTTCCATGCCGCTGGCTGTGACGTAATAGACCGTGGCGGCATACTTTGTCTGACCTCATAAACCATTAGAGGAATCTCCAGAGGCCACGCAGTCATTGGATAATTGGTAAACACTTCCTCGCGTTGTTTTTGCACGCGGAAAGTGGTCTCTGTGGGCAAACAGCCCACTAATGAAAAAACTATTTCAGGTCTTCTCTCGCTCAAATTCAATTTGTGTTGCCCCTAAATTAATTCCAGTTTTGCTAACCACTATCCATTTCCGATGTCAAAGACCCCCCCCCACCACCCCAAATGAGTTGGCTGCAGACACTGTGTAATGAGGACATTCATTTAAAAAAACAAGCTAACGCATTTTAAAATAATTTGAAGAGTTTGAAAGGTCCTTCTTGGCCTTTCACTCAGAAGATGTCGAAGATACAGACGACACGGGAAGAAACATTGATTGTCTCTACACGAAGAAAGGAAAAACTGAAAGAAATAAGGCAGCATGGCTAACTAACAGCAACATGTATTGTATGACAGCTCCCAAACCCTGGTATTTTAGTCAACAATGCCATGCATGCTGAAATTCTTGAATGCATACATTTGTGGGCTGATTACGAGTCAGGAGGAGTGGAAATACCTCATGGAATTCTACTTCTGATTGCAAGTGAGATGACATTTTCCACATCCCATTTTACAGAGTGTGGGAGAACCATAGCTAATTCTCCCAATTAGCAATTCCATCTGGAAAAGTCGCATGAGGCTTTGGCTGCAGAAAAAACGTCCCCTTCCCCTCCTCCCTCCTCCCCCACATACCTCCATAATCCCCACCTCAACCACAGGCTAGGACATACATTTAACACCTGCTCACATGTATGTGGTAAAACCATACGGAAGTAGGGTTTCCAAGTGGTTTTTGACTAGAAAAGTGGGCCCTATATGGTAATTCCATATTCAATGGGGTTTCACTGACAACTGTACGGGACTGGTGCAATCTCATGCAATTTTACTGTTACTCCAGTGCTGTTTAACTTGGAATCAGGGTCAAAATGTTAAAGGCGAAGTTACAAGTGCCAGAATGCCTAGTGCTATTGTTTGAGAACCCACTGTTTGTAGAAGGTTTGAATGAAAGATGGAGCTTATAAAGAGTGCAACTACTCAGAGAGTGTCCCGGCACTGAAACATGTGCAGCTTGGAAGGTTGATGTTAGAGGCTGAATAGATGGGTTTTCAATAGTTTGCATAAAACAGTCTCGTTTAACATGTTTCTAAGGTGAACGGGAAGTTGGTTCCAGATTGTGGCCACACGGACCAAGAAGGATGAACAACCACTTTGTAGTGATATGTCTTTAATAGATTTTAGAGTTTAGAATGTTTCTGTTGTTCTTTATTCTGAATGTGTAATTTAGAATGGATTGTATTCAGATGCGGTGTAGCTGTGGACGTGCTAACACCTACATGCCTGTGCTGTCCCGAGGTTGTCAATAAAGCATAAGGAATACTTTTATTGGAACGTGTATTCATTACAAATATGGCGACGATGACTGGCAACCTCGAAGAACTCACGCTGAATTAATTCTTGGAGTCATTCGCTTTCAAGAGATCAAGGACAGCCTGGCTATTTCAAGAATCCAAGGCAACGTTTTTTTTTATATACGAGTCTTCACTGACGACTTCCTACCTCCTTCGGGTAAGCGGACGATCGTGGGATTGAAAGCTATTATTTTTTTAAAGAAAAATGTGCTGAAATTCAACCCATCGTCAAACGCTCTACTGTCGACAGTTAAGTGCTCTCACGCGCGTTGTTTACCTTTGAGTTCAACGCTGTGGAGTCTCGAGCTGTCTTCTCTGCGAGCTGCTTTCTCACTGGAGTTCTGTTCCTCGCGTCACTAGGGTACGTGGTTTAGCGCTCTAACGTCATCGCGCTGGTCGTGACCCCGACGTGACGCCATCTTTGAAATTTGACTTCTCATCAATTTCAGCCTTTAGTATAACTTCGCCGGAAAAGAAAGTCTCACTCATATTTACAAGAGGAGTGCATCGGAAGCGTTTTTGGTCATTTTTAAAAAAATCTTTCAACCGGACAGTGAGTACTTTTTATATTTATTCTACTTTTTAGTCACAAAAACATTTATAATGACCACCCCAGCAGCATCTTCTCAAGGAGAAATAGTTCCACGTAGTGAATCTGCTTTACATCTTACAACCCCAAGGAATTTCTGTCATCTCCAGGTGAACCTATCATTCAGTGGAATGAATGGAAGGAATATTTTTTAAACTATATTGCTAATCTTGAAGATTGTAGTGGAACTTATTCACCTGAAAGAAAAAAAGGCTTTTAATGTACTGTCTGGGTCCAGAAGGTCTTCGTGTTTTTGGACAGTTGCAGCAAAAAGAAAGAGCCGGTGATATTGACGTGTTTAAACTGCCTTATTGGATTTAGATGAACATTATTCACCTACGGTGTGTGTTGCTGTTATGCGCCACACTTTCTTCCAAAGAAAACAGGAAAGACATGAATCCATTGAGGATTATGTATCTGCCTTACGTAAACTTTCTATCACATGTAAATTTGGTCATTTTAATGAGGAACTCATAAGAGACCAAATAGTTATGTATGCAAAGAATAAGGCCATCCAAGATAGATTGTGGGTAGAGGGTGATTCAAGCTTAAAAGAAATTATTACTATTGTTAAAAAAGCGGAGTTATCAGAGCGTTGTGCAAAAGTTACACTATCATCTGATAAAAAAGAAAGTAGCGACTCTGTTAACAAGATTTCAGAAGTTTTTAACAAACCTTCTCAGACACACAAAAAAAAGTTGATAAGTATGATATGAAAAAAAATGATAATTCTTTTAAAAATAAGCAGCAGCATTATTCTTGTTACCGCTGTGGTAGCACTTCACATTCTGCGCAGTATTACAAGTGCCCAGCACGTACTGCTAAATGTTTAGAGTGCGGATTGATTGGTCATTTTGCCAAAGCCTGCAGGCGTAAAACATACAAGAAAAATAAGAAGTTGCATGTGTGAGAGAGAGTGATAGTGAGGAATCTTCCTCAGATCATAGTGACGATGAAGTCAAAGTCAAGTGTGATAAAAAAAAGAAAGTTGTCCTGAAAATCTCAGGTGAGATGGGCGACAGTAAACCTTTGTGTTGGGTTTCCTTTGGGGGTGTGTCCTTACAGGTCGCAGCAGATTCTGGCTCGCCCTATACAATTATTGCCGAGAATGTGTGGGTACACCATTTTTGTTCCACCATTGGAAACCTTTTGGAATCACCAGATATCAATCCGGAAAGCTACACAGGTGAGAAAATTGACATTATTGGCTTCAGACAGTTGGTTTTCAGATTCAAAGGCAGATTTGCCTTGTGCAAATTATATGTAGCCAAGGATGGACCATCCATCCTTGGATGGAAAGATCAACGCAAATTGAATATTATTTTGAATCCCAATAGTCCAGAACAAGTCTTAGTAGCTTGTGAATCTGAGGATACTAAGAAATGGGTGTTGGAAGAATTTCCCAATATTTTCAACGGCAGAGTGGGAAAGTTAAAAAGTTTTTTCACATTACATTAAATTGAAACAAAATGCTATCCCCAAAATTCACAAAACACGAAATATTCCATTTATTGTGCGAGACGAAGTAAAACAAGAATTGGACAAGCTTTTAAATTCACATATCATTGAGCCTATAGAATCATCCGAATGGATATCTCCGTTGGTCGTCGCGAGACGTGCCAACGGCAAAGTCCGATTATGTGTGGACTTAAGAGGGCTGAATAACAGTATTATTGTTGATCAGTTTCCGTTACCTCGCATTGATGAAATGTTATCCTTAACCAGGGATGCAAAGTGGTTTTCCACACTAGATTTGTCATCGGCGTATCACCAAATCATGTTAGATCCTGATTGCAAACACTTGACAGCTTTTTGTACACCTTTGGTTGTTTCAATTCCGCCGAATGCCGTTTGGATTGGCATCGGCGGCAGCTGTGTTTCAAAGGCTCATGACACAGTTATTGGGTAACATCCAAGATGTGGTATTTTTTCAGGACGATATATTAATCATGGGTAAATCAAAAAAACAGAAATGTTTCCCCTTGGATCAAAGTACTAACACACTTAGATAGTTGCTTGATAAGAAAAGCAACTATTGCTCGTCGATAGATGAGAACGAGCAGGACGGATGTGCGATACCTCGGCGGTAATCCCTTAGCACACCGGGAAAGAGGAGGACGTGATTGCCCCTCGATTTGGGAGCAAGTTATGACCCATAAGGTGCGAGGATTGGTACCACGAGAGTCATTATTCCAAAAAAATGTTTGACTCAAGTTAATGAGATATTGTCGACCTGGGTGACATAAACAGCCTCCGTACAGCGAGGTTGCAGCCCTGGCAGTAAATCGGACCGAGTAAATTATTCAGAGAATTGTGGCATTCAAGATTTAAAGAGATTTTCATTCGAACATAGCTTATCCATACATAAGGATTTTAAACCAAGGAATATTACAGAGAAAAAGTATACAAGTGTCTTGAAAAAGATGGACTAAAAAATTTCTAACCATCGAAACGCGTCGACGCAAATTTATTACATAATCCTTGGAGGAACGTGATTCTGTAATCGCTTAATTAGAAGGGCATTCAGACCGTGTCCCTATATTTGGTTGTGAAGGATATGTATTGAAAAAATGACAAAATTGAGTGTCTAATATTTTCTTTTCTCTTGTATGTGGGGGTATAGTGTCATTTGTGTTTTGTGTAACGTTGTGGTATCTGTTTGAATTTATTTTACCAAGTGTATGAAATATATTGATGTTTTTATTGTGATTGAAAAATCAGATTTAAATAATTTTTTGTGATAACAGGATTTTAATTAAAACATGTTTTTTAATATTTGAATTATACGAGTCAGTATCTGATGTTATATGATGTGGATTGGAGTGGATAAGTAGTACAAGTTTGAAGTCGATAAGCAATAGTTGCTTTTCTTATCAAGCAACTATCTAAGTGTGTTAGTACTTTGAGCCAAGGGGAAACATTTCTGTTTTACTTGTGAAGAGTACCTTATTCCCTTGGTTGCACAAGGGGCTCTCTCTATTTCTATATATAAATCAAAAAAACACCATGATGAGATCTTAAGGAAAGTTCTACAAGTGCTTGACAAAAAGGGTCTAACGGGCGAGATTAACAAATGCAAATTTGCAGAATCCAACGTAACCTATTTGGGTCATGTGATATGTAGAGATGGCATTAAACCTAAAGACAAACTCATTGAGGCAATATCCAAAGCTCCCCCACCATGTAACAAAGATGAACTTCATTCATTTTTAGGTTTAGCGGAATATTATTCTAAGTTTGTGGAAAAGTTTGCGGACAAAACACATGATATATGCGTTCTCTACTTAAGAATAAGAGTAAATTTGAGTGGTCAGACAAATGTCAGTCTTCTTTTTTAAGTATTAAATCTGCTATTGTTAAAGCTCCCACACTAAAAGGATTTAACCCTTCTGCTTCTACCTTCATAACTACAGATGCCAGTGGGAAGGGTTTGGGTGCAGTTCTTACCCAAAGCAATGAGAAGGGGAGTGAGGTTGTCATAGCCTTTGCTTCTAGATCTTTATCTCCCACAGAGGAGAAATACTCGGTTATAGAAAGGGAGACTTTAGCATGTGTTTGGGCCCTTGAGCACTTTAGGAAGTTCATTTGGGGAAGAGAATTCACAGTGAGAACGGATCATAAACCGTTGACTAAAGTATTAACAACAGAAGGATTATCAAGAGCTTCAGCCAGAATCGCCAGACTTTCCATGCGATTACAAGATTTTATTTACATAGTGCAGTACGTCCCTGGCAGAATGAATGTCACTGCTGATTTTCTAAGTAGAATGTCATTACCCCTTACAGAAATCGATTCCAGTCCTTGGAATGATGTATGCGTAGCTGGCATTTTTGTGGATGAAAAGTGTCAGGGATTGCAAGAAAAGAATGGATCGAGGCACAAGCGAACGACACTAATTTAGAAAAAGTAAAAGATTGTGTGGAACATGGTTGGGAAGGATGTAACAAACCTGACCTTGTTGGCGAACTCAAAGCATTTTGGGAAGTGAGAAATGAGCTAGGCATTGAAGGTATATTTTTAGTAAGAGGAGAAAAATTATTCCACCTTCTGTTTTAAGAAACAAAATAATTGCTCTTTGTCATGAAGGTCATCCAGGTATTGCCCGTACTCAAACGGAGTATTAAGTCACTGTATTGGTGGCCTAAAGTTGACATTGAAACAGAACGTTTTGTTAGATCATGTGTGGAGTGTGTGTCAGCTGATAAGTCTCAGAAAACCTTGAATCCTCCATTAAGTCCTTTAGCTTGTCCTGATTTACCGTGGGAAGAGGTAGCACTAGATATAATGGGGCCTGTATTATGGACTGATGGATCTCAAAAATATATCATCGTTTTAATGGATCTGTTTTCAAAATGGCTTGAACTTGAAATAGTTACTAAAATAGACACTTGTTCAGTTATCAAATTCCTTGAAAATATTTTCTTGAGAGAAGGTTTTCCTAAATCCTTACTTACGGACAATGGTGTTCAGTTTAAATCTTTAGAAATGAGAATGTTTATGGAATATGCGGGTATTGAGCAAAAGTTCACTACACTATACCATCCTAGGGGAAATGCTGTTGTTGAGAGGATAAACAGAGTTATTAAAGGTATTTTACAGCTGGCCATGAGGAATAAGAAAGATTAAAAATGGAATTAATGAAAATGATGTGGAGTCATAGAGTCACTGTACATGATTCTATTGGTAATAGTCCTTTTGCCATTATGAGAGGCAGGGTTCCCCATTCCAAAGTAAATCCAGGTTGGATGAACAAAGGATGTAAAATTGATTGGGACATCAGTGACATTAAAGAATGTATGACTAAATCTCAACAGAAGAACAAAATATATTTTGACAGTAAATATGGAGTCAAGGATGTCAAGATTCATGTAGGACAATGGGTAAAAGTGAAATCCAGTAGAAAAGTTGTGAAAGGTGAAAATAGATATAGCGAACCAAAAAAATTGTCAAAGTAAATAAAAACACTGTGCAACTAGAAGATGGATCTATTTACCATATGAGCAAACTAGCCATAGTTAAAACTTGTGACGTTAAGGAAAAAACTCAGTGTACTAAGGTTGACTCCCAAGTTGACAAGTATTGGTGGATTCCCATTGACCACGCTAACACTGTTAATGTACCTGTCCCCTATGAAGAAGTACCTGTATCCACTGACATTGAATCCAATCATATATTGGATTCATGTGACGATAATACAATTTCCAACTTACCAGCAAACCAAAATTCTTCTTGCTCTGACAAAGTTAGTGGTTTTGGCAGGAAGATAATTAAACCCAAAAAACTTGAAGATTATGTTTGTACTACTTATATTTGAATATTTTTTTTTTTTCTTTTTATATGGAGAGGATAAGAGTGTTGTTTAAATAAAGAAGAGGGATGTGTAGTGATATGTCTTTAATAGATTTTAGAGTTTAGAATGTTTCTGTTGTTCTTTATTCTGAATGTGTAATTTAGAATGGATTGTATTCAGATGCGGTGTAGCTGTGGACGTGCTAACACCTACATGCCTGTGCTGTCCCGAGGTTGTCAATAAAGCATAAGGAATACTTTTATTGGAACGTGTATTCATTACACACTTCTTGATCTTTTGAAGCGAGGGATCCCTATCAGTCGAGCATTTCCTGAGTGTAGGACCCTGCCATGGAAATAATGCTGGATTCTCATATTAAGATCACGTGGCTCTATGCTGTACAAAGCGCAGTGGGCAAGTAATAAGGCTTTGAACATAATTATCTTATTGACTGGTAATCAGTGAAGCTGTTTTATGTATGAAGATATCGGAGTGTGCCTAGAGAGATTTAAAAGAAGGTGAGCTGCCACATTCTGCACTACTTGAAGTCACTGAGTCAAGGAAGCCGACAAACCTAAGTATAAGGCATTGGAGTAGTCTAATGTAGATAAAATAGAAGCTTGGAGAACGATTTTCTGGGCTTCCCAGGAAAGAAAGGTCAGGACTTTTTCAATGCCTTCATTAACCAGAGGCACACTTTCACTACGGAGATTTGGCCCTTGAATGAGAGTGGATTATAAAATACTACCCAAGGTTTATGTCCATTTCATTGAGCAGGGGGTAAGAGGGACCGGACTATCTCTTGGCCAGCATCCAGACCAACCAGGAGACGGATTAGGACCAATAGTCATATAATAGTTGACCAGATGACAGTAAAGAAATAGAGAAAGTACTCTTGTTACCAGGGCCAGTGCTTCCATAAGTGAAGTGGGGGACTAGATTTAAAGCGCCACCTATTGGAGGTGTCATATTACTATAAAGGCTCAAAACAGCCTTTTACAGTTGTATAGGAGTGTTCCAGCAACCAATATTTGATTTAGCTGGAACGCTGAAAACCTCACACCATCCCCTCTTTTTATTTACATACACACGTAAAATAGTATGCACACTCGGGTATTTTTCAAAAACGTAAGAAGACATGACCACTGTTTTGTATTAGGCGTTCATAGCTTATTTTATCACATCAGCCTTAGACCTCTGAAGTATCAGGTGAAGTATCAGGTGAAACAGCTGACAACTTTAACTCTACGCCACTCTAATCTATGCCACACTACTCTACACCAATGCCCTCTACACCACTTCACTCTAAGCCACTGAACTCTATGCCACTCTACTGCACTCTACACCAATGCACTCAATGCTACTACACTCTACGCCACTACACTCTGCATCACTCCATGCCACCCTAATTTATTCTGCACCACTGCACTCCACGCCACTACACTCTATACTACTCAACACCACTGTGTCACTGTACTGCACTCTCCGCCAATGCACTCTACGTTACTACACTCTATGCCACTACACTCTTCATCACTCCACACTACTCTTATCTATTCTCCACCACTGTACTCCACATCACCCCAATCTCCACCACTCGACACTACACCTCTGCACTCTACCCTGCACCACTCCACTTCACTCTACTCCACACCACTCCACTCTATGCCACTTCACTCTACTTTGAAACATTCTACTCGACGCCACTGCACTCTACGTCACTCTACTCCATGTCACTGCACTCTATGCCAATTCACTCTAGACCACTTTAATCAGAACCAGTGCACTCTATGCCAATCTACTCTGCACCACTGTACTTTACACCACTTCACTCTAGGCCACTCTACAACACTCCACTCTGTGTCACTACAGTCTTTGATACTCCGCTCTATGGTGCTCTACTCCATTAAACTCTATTCCACTCTATGACACTCTACTCCACTCTATGCCACTCCACTTTACAACAATCAACTCACCTCTATGCCACTCTACCAAACTACTCCACTCTACGACACTCTATGCAACTCCCTCTATGCCTCTTTACTCCACTCTATTCTATGACACAATACTCCACTCTACTCCACTTCTCCACTCTACGCCACTCCACTCCACTCTTTGCCAAACACTCTATGACAATCTATGCCACTCCACTTTACTCTACACCCCTCTACTCTACAACACTCTACTCCACTCTATGCAGTTCCACTCTCCTACACTACACCACTCTATGCCACTCCACTCTACAACAATCTATTCCACTATATGCCACTCTACTCTACGACACTACTCCACTCCACATCACACCCTCTATGCCACTCCATTCTGCTCTACCCCACTCCACGACACTCTATGTCACTCCACTCTATGACTCTCTACTCCACTCTGACACTACACCCCACTCAACTCTACTCCATTCTACACCCTCCCACTCTACGGTCCTCTACTCCCTCCACAACACTCCACAACACTCTACACCACTCCATGACACTCCATTTTACTCCACACCACTCTATGCCACTCCACACCACTCCATAACACTCCACTCTACGACACTCCACTCCATACCACTCTCCTTTACCCCGCTAACTTTTAGCCATGCCGAATAGCAGCTGCGCTGGTGTACAACATGGCTAAAACATATTGGCAAAGTCAATAGTTCTTGCGTAGACAAGACCTATCAGCTTTGCCAGTGCTTGTGGAGGTAGGGGGGTGCTTGCGAAGGTGGGGGGGTGAAAGTGACAAATGACAGGATAGGGAATGTAAAATAAATAAATAAATAAAACCACTTACCTTGCGTTATCGGCGAGCGCAAGGTAAGTGGTTTTATTTATTTATTTATTTTACACTCCCTATCCGGTTGTTTGTCACTTTCACCCACCCAGCCCACCGTGCTTACCTGCACGGGTCGCCACTGCAGACGATAGAGGACTGCTGGAAAGCTGGACAGGAGAACTGTCGCAGGTGGAGCTGGCACAAGGACCTGCTCCCCCTGCTGTTGTGGGGACTACAGGGAGTGCAGCAGCCCCTCAGTAACAATTTTAAAAAAAGGGAAGTCTCCTGGGTGATAAAATCCATGACCCTAACACTCCTAGTTGGAGCTCTATAATCTTCAGCTGGGGTGGTCTAGATTGCATTTGTGAGCTGAAAATCCTAAAAGAAAGACTTAGAGTCATGTTGTTTGGCCTGTCAGCTTTAGGGTGGTCTACCCCCAAACATTTTGCCTTCACCCTCCTATTTTACTGAATTTTTTTATGTTGGCTTTATCACTGCTAACCAGTGCTAAAGTGCTTGTGCTCACTCCCTAAAAAATTTATTATTTGCTTACACCTGTTTGGCATATTTAATTTACTTGTAAGTCCCTAGTAAACTGATATACCATATACCTCTGGGCCTGTATATTAAATGCTACTAGTGGGCCTGCAGCATTTATGGTGCCACACAATTAAGTAGCCCCTGTAAACATGTCCAAAGCTTATCATTGCAGCCTGAATGCAATTCTAAGCTGCCAATTCGACTTGGCAATCGAATCCCCTTGTCAAACCTTAACCTCCACTTTTATTGCATATCAGTCACCCCTAAGGTAGACTCTAGGTAGCCCATAGGGCAGGTTGAATATGTACTTTTAATTTTTACATGCCCTGCTAGTGAAAAACTCCTAAATTCATTTTTCACTCCTGCAAGGCCTACCTCTCCCATTGGATAACATTTGGTTGCCTTATAACATTTAATAAGTGATAATGTTTGATTGGGAAGAAGTAAACATTTCATGAGTAGTGTCTGAGAAATTGTAATTTAAAACTCTCTTTAATAGCAAAGTTGGATTATAAATTACAATTTTGAAAATGCCACTTTTAGAAAGTTGCAAAAGAAACAATTGATGGGCGGAATGCTGGACAATGCAAACATTCATCCCCAGTCACAAGGATCTGGGTTAAATCCATCATTCTTTTGCTTCACCACACCACTCCAGTTTGGACCCAGCCATATGCAAATCAGTCTTGACCCTGTTCCTTGTGGGAACATTCCAGCCCGAACTGCGAAGCCAGGTCCTCCCTGGACCGGAAACAAGCATCCTGGGACCGGTTTCAGGGCATCACATTTCATCAGCCAGGCTTGCTTGAATCCAGTGGTGTAGTGAGCACCGGACCCACGTCTGGGCATACCCTTCCCACATAGGGCGACAAATGCAAAAGGAAACAATTGATGGACGGAATGCTGGACAATGCAACATTCACCCCCAGTCACAAGGATTCTGGGCTAAATCCATCATTCCTTTGCTCACCACACCACCCCAGTTTGGACCCAGCCATATGCAAAGCAGTCCTGACCCTGTTCCTTGTGGGAACAGTCCAGCCGAACTGCCAAGCCAGGTCCTCCCTGGACCGAGAACAAGCATCTTGGGACCGGTTTCAGGGCTTCACCCTTCATCAGCCAGGCTAGCTTGAATCCAGTGGTGTAGTGAGCACGGGACTCCACGTCTGGGCATACCCTTCCCACTTAGGACAACAATTGCAAAGAAACAATTGATGGACGGAATGCTGAACAATGCAAACATTCACCCCCAGTCACAAGGATCTGGGTTAAATCCATCATTCTTTTGCTCACCACACCACCCCAGTTTGGACTCCAGACTATATGCAAATCAGTCTTGACCCTAGTTCCTTGTGGGAACAGTCCAGCCCGAACTGCCAAGCCAGGTCCTCCCTGACCGGAAACAAGCATCCTGGGACCGGCTTCAGGGCATCACCTTCATCAGCCAGTGCTAGCTTGAATCCAGTGGTGCAGTGAGCACAGGACCCACGCCTGGGCATACCCTTCCCACTTAGGGCGACAAATGCAAAAGAAACAATTGATGGACGGAATGTTGGACAATGCAAACATTCACCCCCAGTCACAAGGATCTGGGTTAAATCCGTCATTCTTTTGCTCACCACACCACCCCAGTTTGGACCAAGCCATATGCAAATCAGTCTTGACCATGTTCCTTGTGGGAACAGTCCAGCCCGAACTGCCAAGCCAGGTCCTCCCTGGACCGGAAACAAGCACAAGAACGATGGATTTAACCCAGATCTCTTGACTAGGGGAGAATGTCTGAATCATTCAGCATTCCGTCCATCATTTGTTGCAGTTACACTTTTCACCCTAAGTGGGATGGGTATGCCCAGACGTGGGTCCCTTGCTCACTGTGCCACTGGATTCAAGCTATCCTGGCTGATGAAGGGTGACATACCCTGAAACCGGTCCCAGGATGCTTGTTTCCGGTCCAGGGAGGACCTGGCTTGGCAGTTCGGTATGGACTGTTCCCGTGAGGCACAGGATCAAGACTGATTTGCATATGGCTGGTTCCAAACTGGGGTGGCGTAGTGGGCAAAAGAACGATGGATTTAACCCTGATCTCTTGACTGGGGGAGAATGTCTGAATCATTCAGCATTCCGTCCATCATTTGTTGCAGTTACACTTTTCGCCCTAAGTGGGATGGGTATACCCAGACATGGGTCCCTTGCTCACTGTGCCACTGGATTCAAGCTAGCCTGGCTGACGAAGGGTGACATACCCTGAAACCGGTCCCAGGATGCTTGTTTCCGGTCCAGGGAGGACCTGGCTTGGAAGTTCGGTATGGACTGTTCCCATGAGGCACAGGGTCAAGACTGATCTGCATATGGCTGGGTCCAAACTGGGGTGGCGTAGTGGGCAAAAGAATGATGGATTTAACCCAGATCTCTTGACTGGGGGAGAATGTCTGAATCATTCAGCATTCCGTCCATCATTTGTTGCAGTTACACTTTTCGCCCTAAGTGGGATGGGTATGCCCAGACGTGGGTCCCTTGCTCACCGTGCCACTGGATTCAAGCTAGCCTGGCAGATGAAGGGTGACATACCCTGAAACCGGTCCCAGGATGCTTGTTTCCGGTCCAGGGAGGACCTGGCTTGGCAGTTCGGTATGGACTGTTCCCATAAGGCACAGGGTCAAGACTGATTTGCATATGGCTGGGTCCAAACTGGGGTGGCGTAGTGGGCAAAAGAACGATGGATTTAACTCAGATCTCTTGACTGGGGGAGAATGTCTGAATCATTCAGCATTCCGTCCATCATTTGTTGCAGTTACACTTTTCAGCCTAAGTGGGATGGGTATGCCCAGACGTGGGTCCTTTGCTCACTGTGCCACTGGATTCAAGCTAGCCTGGCTGATGAAGGGTGACAGATCCTGAAACCGGTCCCAGGATGCTTGTTTCCGGTCCAGGGAGGACCTGGCTTGGCAGTTCAGTATGGACTGCTCCCATGAGGCCCAGGGTCAAGACTGGTTTGCATATGGCTGGGTCCAAACTGGGGTGGCGTAGTGGGCAAAAGAACGATGGATTTAACCCAGATCTCTTGACTGGGGGAGAATGTCTGAATCATTCAGCATTCCGTCCATCATTTGTTGCAGTTACACTTTTCGCCCTAAGTGGGATGGGTATGCCCAGACGTGGGTCCCTTGCTCACTGTACCACTGGATTCAAGCTAGCCTGGCTGATGAAGGGTGACATAACCTGAAACCGGTCCCAGGATGCTTGTTTCCGGTCCAGGGAGGACCTGGCTTGGCAGTTCGGTATGGACTATTCCCATGAGGCACAGGGTCAAGACTGATCTGCATATGGCTGGGTCCAAACTGGGGTGGCGTAGTGGGCAAAAGAATGATGGATTTAACCCAGATCTCTTGACTGGGGGAGAATGTCTGAATCATTCAGCATTCCGTCCATCATTTGTTGCAGTTACACTTTTCGCCCTAAGTGGGATGGGTATGCCCAGACGTGGGTCCCTTGCTCACCGTGCCACTGGATTCAAGCTAGCCTGGCAGATGAAGGGTGACATACCCTGAAACTGGTCCCAGGATGCTTGTTTCCAGTCCAGGGAGGACCTGGCTTGGCAGTTCGGTATGGACTGTTCCCATAAGGCACAGGGTCAAGACTGATTTGCATATGGCTGGGTCCAAACTGAGTTGGCGTAGTGGGCAAAAGAACGATGGATTTAACCCAGATCTCTTGACTGGGGGAGAATGTCTGAATCATTCAGCATTCCGTCCATCATTTGTTGCAGTTACACTTTTCACCCTAAGTGGGATGGGTATGCCCAGACGTGGGTCCCTTGCTCACTGTGCCACTGGATTCAAGCTAGCCTGGCTGATGAAGGGTGACAGACCCTGAAACCGTTCCCAGGATGCTTGTTTCCGGTCCAGGGAGGACCTGGCTTGGCAGTTCAGTATGGACTGCTCCCATGAGGCCCAGGGTCAAGACTGGTTTGCATATGGCTGGGTCCAAACTGGGGTGGCGTAGTGGGCAAAAGAACGATGGATTTAACCCAGATCTCTTGACTGGGGGAGAATGTCTGAATCATTCAGCATTCCGTCCATCATTTGTTGCAGTTACACTTTTCGCCCTAAGTGGGATGGGTATGCCCAGACATGGGTCCCTTGCTCACTGTGCCACTGGATTCAAGCTAGCCTGGCTGATGAAGGGTGACATACCCCGAAACCGGTCCCAGGATGCTTGTTTCCAGTCCAGGTAGGACCTGGCTTGGCAGTTCGGTATGGACTGTTCCCATGAGGCCCAGCGTGAAGACTGATTTGCATATGGCTGGGTCCAAACTGGGGTGGCGTAGTGGGCAAAAGAACGATGGATTTAACCCAGATCTCTTGACTGGGGGAGAATGTCTGAATCATTCAGCATTCCGTCCATCATTTGTTGCAGTTACACTTTTCGCCCTAAGTGGGATGGGTATGCCCAGACGTGGGTCCCTTGCTCACTGTACCACTGGATTCAAGCTAGCCTGGCTGATGAAGGGTGACATAACCTGAAACCGGTCCCAGAATGCTTGTTTCTGGTCCAGGGAGGACCTGGCTTGGCAGTTCGGTATGGACTGTTCCCATGAGGCACAGGGTCAAGACTGATTTGCATATGGCTGGGTCAAAACTGGGGTGGCGTAGTGGGCATAAGAACGATGGATTTAACCCAGATCTCTTGACTGGGGGAGAATGTCTGAATCATTCAGCATTCCGTCCATCATTTGTTGCAGTTACACTTTTAGAAAGTTGGCATTTTCCTGTCCAAACTAATTGGTGCCCACAGCCAGCTCCTGGGTCACATGACTGGGTGTAATTGGAATTTGGACTTTTTTTATTCTTCCCAGATAGCCAAACAATAGAGGGATTAGGTGTGCCTGAATGAGCCATCACTGGGCAGATGGAGGGGCGAGCTGGGCACACCCCCAAATGCAACTGAATAGGCTATGCCTTGCCTTCACACAAAGGACTTGTAACAATTGCATTGTTCATCTAGTCAGCTTGGAGCCAGGGCAGGAGAGGCAGGAAATGTCAAGCACTTCAGAGGGATTTTTCTAGAAACGTCTCCTACTTCAAAGAAGGCACCAAATATAAAAATAGGACCCTCAGACCCACTCTCTAGTACACCTCTGGACCTGTGGAAGACAAAGAAAGACTGCTGTGCCGCTCTGCTGTAAGAAGGACTGCTACTCTGCTGCCCTGCTACTCTGCTGCCCTGCAGTCCTGCTGCCCTACTGACTGAGTGAAAAGGACTAGACCTCCATCATGAACCGGGGTCTGCCAGAGTGACTCCAAGGGCTAGCTGGCTCGCCTCCTGATCAAAGCATCAAGGACAGAAAAGGCTCCAACCACCTTGAACTCAGAACCTGGAGTCTGTCTGCTGTGAATCTTGCCCTTCGCGTGGTGCCACCCCAGTCCTGGACCCTTGGATGTGAGCCTGAAGGTTCTCTGCCAGCCCAGCTGTAGTCCCAGTAGAACTGAAGCAGCGCAACCAGTGGTGGCTGGGTAACATTTGAAAGTGGTGGGGGCGTAAAACAATTGCCGTACAGCAATGTAGCGAGCGAGCGTAGCGGGCGAGCCTGAACCACCTATGGGGAGTTTGGTGGGGTTCTCCCCCCAAGAAAATTTTGAAAAAAGAGTGAGCAAATGTTGCATTTTCAAGCAAATTTGAGAAAGCAGGAAGGTGACTGACGACCACATAACCTAAGTGCACAAATATTCTTTTCACATATGAACATCTCTAGAAACCTGTGTTTATTATACGGTTTGCAACAAGTGCTGCCTTAATTTACCACCAAAGACGTGAAGCAGCGCCAGTCGAAAATGCTTTGTGATCCGGCCCTCAGAGAGCACCATTTGAAAAATTATTTTTGGGTCTATTTGATAAAATTGTTTACAATATTGAGCTGTACTTTAGCGCACTGTGTGAATTACACAGATAAAGATAATTCTCCCAACGTCCACAATGGGTCTAATTTAGAAGTACAGAGATTAACTTTACATAGCTTCCTCAAATTTCCATACAATCAAACCTGCAATCTAAGTTACGGAAAGCCCAACTATGTGCTCTGCTGAGATTTTGCAAGGTTACAGGCATCAGTAGTGTGTCAGGCCTGCTTGCTGCGAGCTTCTCTCAGTACACACCAGTGACCAGACCCTCTTCCATTATCATTTAAGCTGTTTGCTCCTTAATCTTATATGCTGGGTTCCTTTTATTTTGCTTTAAATGGAAAGTCGTCCCTCTGACGAGTCTCTAATAATGACAGTGCATAACAATGTACTGAATTACATTTATCCCCAAACCTCAAGCCATCTACAAAACCGTCCACAGCTACAATCCCACATCTGCTATGAAACAGGCGCATGACATTATGTACCCAAGGGCAGGACTCACGGGCAAGCGCTGCAAAGCAAATTTACGTCTCAGATTCTCCGAACGAAGAAGACTTATTTCTCTCCCAGGGGTAGCCACTCTTCTATTTATTTCTAATCACAGGGTAATATCAAAGACAGTGACAGTAAATTCTTAGAAAACGTCGTACCTGTTTTGCGTTAAGGACTCGGAGTAGAACTTTGCGGCGCTGCTCCCCACGAGGAACTTTTTCTCCAGACCCTTCATTGCAGGCATGAAAGACAGGCGTCGCGGGAGACACCCTTTGACAGCAAGAGGGCTAGGCGTTCACAGGTGAGAGTGAGGCTGGTGAAAAGCTACAGACAGAGAATGTTCACAAGCTGGGTCTGCAAACCCGAAGTCTTGGTGCATTCTTCTCCGGCAGAGAGACATCACCTGCCGATACAGGCTTCACATGGAGTGGGGGGTCCCTCCCTGCCCACACCCTCACTCAGAACAGCAAGGTTATGCAGCACTAGGCGAAATTTGAACTATGCCGGTAAAGCTTTTAATTGAGCGCACACCCTGCAGAGTCTTGCGAGACACCAGAGGTAAACTGGTTCCACAAAAAATATCTTGCCAAAAGGCATTTTCTGCTTGAAGCAGTCTCAACAGGTTTAAATGCGAGGTACGTGCTCAGGTAAAAAGGGATGAGACATACCTACAAACTACATTTTTCTACGAAAGCAGAATTTGCTGAAAATAAGCAATTTTGTGAAATTGTGCATAAAAAACCAAACACGATTGCGACAGTGCCTGCTCGCGCTTGTGCGACATCCTTTGCACTGTAGCTGGCACCTGCACTCCACATGATCAGGGGGCTACAGAACAGACAGCACGCACACCATGCCTAATCCTGGTAAACTCTGCCCTAGAACTACGCCATTACTTCCACCAGAAGAGAGACGGAACCATCCCGAGACCTCAATGGCGATGCACACTATAGACCCCTGAGCAATGGCAGGAGTCGGACGATTACTGAAGCGGACACTTCGCTATGCCGCTTTCCAGAGCTCCTCAACGGGTCCCAGGGCAGGCACGGGAAGCTTATACAGTTCAGGTTTTAGCTTTACCTCCAGTACCCGACCAGCAGTTAAATTGGGAAAACATTTCTACAAATAACCGAATAGGAAGGTAAAACCTCAACTGGACGATCTACTCACGCCAGGAAACTCGCAAAACTGCAAATACCCAGTGTGGAGAAACTGCAGCCCCTCATTGGAAATGTGCGTCCGTTTGTGAAGTTTTACTTGTGAAGGGGCCTAGGAAGGTATGGTTATCAATTCTCCTACTTACAACTTGCACTGCTTTCTCAGTACAGACAGTCAGAGTTCTCACTATAAATCTTTAACTTGCACCATGCACTGCTTCCCTAGGGCCAAGACTCCACACAACGCCCTCCCCGAGCAGCTTTACCCTCACTTTGAATAGGCTTTTAGATCCCAGGACTAAGGAATTTACAGAGCTCACAGAACTATCGCAACCCTCACTTGTATCAGGCATTGGTATCCCAGGACTAAGAATGCCACAGGGCGCTCAACCCTCTTGTACCGGCGTAATACTTGCATGGAAAACTCACCATGCATCTCTACCTTGCTTGCACCCTACATCGATATCAAAGGACTTGCATTTCCACAGAGCCTCAATGCTTCTATCCAGATTATGCACAGCTATCTCCGGACTAAGAGATCCACAGGACTCACAATACATTTCCACCTTCACTTGCCCCATTTGTTTCTATCCAAGTGAGATTCCAGAGTTCTTCCAATGCAGCCGAATACAGACCTGCGCTTTGCACAGATAAACATGATGCTTCTAAAACATGTACCCCCCTTACTTCTACCCTGCATTTTTATGTCAATATTACTTCTACAGAAATCCTACAGCGCGGCTCTACTCGGGAAAATGGCCATGTATAGCCAGTGCTTTAAATGGAAAAAAATAAGTGCAGGTACTCACCATATTAAGATGTGGATTAGGGGGTGGGGCTTGGGCGGAGGGGAGTGCTAAGGGACCCGGCCAGGGGCACACATTTAATTTGATTGAGATTTAATTGGTGTGCAAAACTAGTAACCCACATGCCTATATACATAAAATACAAATCTGGGATCAGCATGTTGTGTTTTGCAGCAAGCACATGAACCCTCTGTGCTAACTTATGATGAGTCAAAACTGTTATCAGATAAAGCACAGATCTTTTAGGCAAGTACTTTTGTTGGCGTTTGAAAAACGGAACATGTGCAGGTAACCTAATTATTGAAATTGGGGTCGAGCTTAAAATGTCCCAATGGCGCCAACACGTCACCTGGCCTCCTAGCGAGGCCTCTGAGCCTTTGCACACTCCCACATGGCCTGGCAGAGAGGTCAGCTGAAACAAATTGCTTCTGCACTGGGTTAGCCCCTTAGCGCTGACGTGGGAATGGCCCAAAAGGTAGCGCCAAACCTGGCCTCTCAGGAAGGCCTCTGAATAGTACCTGCACTCCCCCGCCTACCACGGGAGGAATGTGAAGCTCCGGCCTGGTAGGGAGCATGGGAAAAACACAACTTTTAGGCTGCCTATCGGCCATAGAGCCACAACACCCAGACAGGCCTCCCTGGCCTCCCTGTGTGGCTTCTCAGCCTCCTCACACTTTATTCTCCCCCGCCTACCATTGCCTCAGTGTGAGTTCTTGGCAGAGGAGTACCACAAAGACACTGCTTTTGTGTTTAGCTGTTCCACCTACCGAGCCCCGTGTCCCGCAGGGGCCGAGTTGTGAATGGCCTAATGACCAGAGGAACACCTGCACCGCCCCTCCCACATCTATCAAGGCACAGTGTGACGGAATGGCAGGAAGGAATGTGGAATAGCACTACTTGTGGGGTCTGGGCTGAGGTGAAGACGGCCCAGAACTACAGCCACAAAACTGGCCTCTCACTCGCCTCGGCTCCCCACCTTTAAGCACAGCGTTTTGTGCTGCGACCCGCCTACACATTCCATAGTGGCCTAGTCAGGTGGCCATAGTGGGGGCAGGGTGGCCAGTAGGATAGTGTGGGAGGTTGTCCTCCATGAAACCAGCCCACAGGTGACACTCAGGCAAGGCCCATGCGCTTTGCCAATCCATCCCTGGCTGCTACCAACATTACTAACCTTGATTCCCATCGGCAGTGCTACAATTTCACTATCAGCACCTTCTCAATCTGACTTCAAACAAGTGCAGCCGTACTCTGCTATGCCAGGAGGAATCCTTTCTTAGATTTCCACAGTGACAATATGCCTATTAGCAGACCCTGCTCGCACACCTACAGTGCTATTGACGCCACAGAGCCTGAGTGTCAAATATCACAGTGTGACTCGGACCCCTCCCAAACTTCCTGCCAGCTCTAAATAAATGTGATACGGGGCCGCCCCCACAGTTAGCACACTGAGGGCGGATTAGCACTCGATTATTAGAGTGCTTCACGAAAACGGACTGACTAGTCAGGTCTGTCGCGCTTCTTTTTGTACATGCCAAATTTCACTGAGCTTGGCATGCTACCGCATGAGTGCCGGTACTCTCTTTGGACACGGAGAAGTTCCGGTACTCAAGGGCAGAAAATGTAGAAGTGCCGGTACTTAGTACCGGTGAGTACCGGCCCATTTAAAGCACTGTGTATAGCCTTGCCTGCAACTTTCACAACGGTGTTGCAGGGCACTTTTACCCGCACTTGTACCCTGCACTGCTAAACCAGTATGGCACAGAGCTAGTGCAACTCAGGTTCCATCGATCTGCACCATACACAGAACTCCCAGTAATACGTTCACACAGCTTGCCGTACATATCCATCCTCACTTGCACCCTGTGTAGCTATCGGAGTAATACTTTGCAGAGGTCTCTGAATGCATGGTCTTAACTTACACTACACACTGCTGTCCCAACAACAAGACCTCCACTCAGTACTTGCAGACTACAGCCTTAAATGATCATCCCCACCCTACAAGAAATCAGAGGTGGAAACACCTTGTCCGCCGTACTAGCAGCGCTATTATGGAATTCACTCCTGTCAGACAAGAACAATTTTGATTTCAGGAAGGAGATAAATCCGGTCTCTACCCGCACCAGTAACGCAAGGATCACACCAAACAGTAAGAAAAGAATGCCATCACCCACACAAGTAGAGAGAAATGGCCATTAGATGACTGGACATCATACCCTACCCAATAACTAGAACATTCCCCCCTCAAGAGATAGTCGCGGCCGGCATTGTGGGCGGGTGGGGGGGGTGGAAATGGGGTCGTCGCGTGTGGAGGTGGGAGGGGTTTAATTTAAAAAATATATAGAATAAAACTTACCGTCCTGCGCCACCTCAGCTTCTGGATGGGTCCCGACTCCTGCCGTCCTGCGTTCTCGAATTCCTGCAGGCAGCTCTCATCATCATCAAAGGAAAGGCAGCCTCCCTCCCTCCCCTCCGCCAATCACAACGCTGCAATGGCAGCGTTGTGATTGGTTAGGCGCAGCAGAGAGCGCCCCAGCCGGACCATTTTCTCTATGCAGGCTGCTGCATGCAGCAGCCTACATAGAGAAAAAGGGAGAGTGGGCGGTCCTGCTCGTGGGCAGGGGGAGTGGCTTGCCCACTGTTGTGGGTACTGACTGTTTGGTCGGCCACTCCCCCCTGCCCTCGAGCAGGACCGCCCACCCCCAACCAGGCACTTTCAGCCGCAGTGCGAGAAGCAGAAACATAAATGGTGGTAGTTATTACCATTTATGCTTCTGCCTTCTCGCACTGCGAGAAAGCAGTGGGGCGACGCCCCCACGCCCCAATGGGGGAGCCGCCACTGAGCGCAACGCATCGCCTCACAGCTCTGCATTGGAACTGTCACTGTGTAACACATCCCTGAAACAGGAATCTGCACCTCTACAGATCCGTCGCTTTGTGATGCCTCTTTGATGCAGGGCCATGCATCACAGCCCTGCAACTCCTTAAGAACCGCCACTGTGCGATGCATCCTCAATGTAGGACTCTGCATAGCAAGTACGCAGCTCCCCAGGATCACCGCTGCGCGATGCATCCGCGATGCAGGACCTCACAATGCTCCGCAACCAGGATTTGAGGTACTTTTTCAGCTGACCTAACTTGGTCCCTGTACCTGGGCCACACTCCATCGTGGTCAGCTTGAATTTGTGACTTTGACCCAGTCTGGCACAACCAGATAACTATAATTGGCGCTTTGTGCTACTAAGCTCTATTTTTACCTAAATCTTTAAAATTGCATCTCTCTGGTTCCACTGATTGGATTCTTGTTGTTTTGCTCTCAAATAATGTAGTCAAATGTTCTCTATTTTTCCAAATTGGTGTGTAAATTCTTGTGTTGTGTTTTTACTTTTTACTGTTGGAAATGCTGCATAATTACTGTACACATTGCCTCTAAGTTTAGCACAGATTAATTTAGTGACTTTTGAGGTTCACCCTGACAGGGAATGTGGCTGTTGCTTGAACAGGTTTACACCCCATGCAACCAACAACCCAATTTCTCACACATGTTGCCTTTTTTTTTTTTTAAATGCAGTCATAAAACTTATTAAGACTCACAGGCATATTGATTTTAAAAAAATTTAATGAAAACTTTATTAAACATTTTTAGAATAATCATTGTAATTGAACGCTGCATTGTGTGAATTAGTAAAATATACATTTGACTACAAACATTGGTGATTTTCGGACAATGATAGATCTGCTTTATATATATTGATATGCTCGCCCCTGGTTAAGGCCAATAGGCCCACTTTTTATATTTTTGTTTTGTGACCTTGAAAAAGTCAGTATATCTGCCTGAGTACAGCCAGAACCTGCGAGACCTAAATCACGCTGTGCATGCCACAAGGCATGTGTTGCGGGAGGCAGGGTGCTTGTAGAGGGGGAGGTGCAGGGCTTGGCCACAGGCCAGGGCTTGCGACCAAACCCATGCTGAGCATGGTCGAACGCCATGTTCAGTAAGTGGGTAAGGCGCTCACAGAGTGTTGGGGGCAGGGTTAAGCCACAGGCCAGGCACTGCACCAGTGGCGTCACTAGGGGGGTGCGGGGTGTGCGGACCGGGTGACACCATCACATGGAGTGACACCTTTCCCAAATGAGACTATTTACTAAATAGTCTCATTTGGGAAAGGTGTCCGCACTGGGTGACACCAACCCTAGTGACGCCGCTGCACTGCACACAACCCCATGTCACACATAGCCAAAGGCCATATGCACCATGGGGTTGCTTGCCTGCAAGGAGTTGGATGCAGGGCCTTGCCTGTAGCCAAGCCCTACACTCAACATCCTGTGAGTGCCCTACCTCCCTCTACACTCGGCTTTCGGCTGTGCACATCATGGGGTTGGACACAAGGCCATCTGGGGTTAGACGCAGGGCCTGACCTCCGGCCAAAGGCTGTGCGCAATCTGGAGTTAGCATTGCGTATGGTAAAATAATATCACTTTGAGTTATAAAGAACTTTAGAAATTCACTAAAAAACAAAGGTTAAAGTGACGTTGTAGTTAGAAAATTCACTGAAAAGAACCAATGGTTAGAGTAACGTTATAGTAGGTGAACATTTCAGTAACAACTTAACATTGTAAACAAAACTGAAATCACCAGTTATAGTTATCTCAAGTAAATATAAACCATGCAACAAAGTAACCTATAACTCTGTCACCTCGCCCTGTACTGCTTATGGCCTCACATATTAAAACACTTAACATGTTCTATGACATGATTGATAACATCATTGGAACATCTGAAATGACATCATTGATGATAACACTATGCATGGCAGGGTATATATATATATATATATATATATATATATATATATATATATATTTTGTTGATGGCTGCAGGCAGCAGCCTGCTTGTAGGAAGGGGGTCCACCACCGGAAAGCAGCCAGCTCCGTAATGAAATTCTCACAGCAAACACTCCCCGCACCTCCACGCTGACAAGCAGGCGAGCAGAGAGAGAGACGGACCCAGATTCAGTAGCAGGTAAGATCTTTTATTCCTCTCACCCTTGCGACGCGTTTCAAGCACAAAGTGCCCTTGTTCACACCCCCTTGTGTACTGTACGGGTGAGTGAGTGGATGTGTGTGTAGACCTAAGAATCAGTGAGTGGGTATGTAGTTATTGGTGTTGGAGTGTCTATGGTTTTGAGAATAGCAGTCTGTAATTTAGAGTGGGTGTATCAAAGGTTATATTAGGTGTGAGAAGATGCATCAAATTATCACATGGATGATGTCATCAGTGATGTCATCAGTGATGTCATTTGAGATGTCATCAGTGATGTCATCATGATGTCACTGACCATGTCATGAGTGATGTAATATGTGACGTCATCACGTGATACGGGCGCGAGTTATAGTTAGCTGAACTGATAACGGGGATTCCACCAGTTTTGTACGGTGCAATGTCCAACTAACTATAACTGTCCCTGAAACCTATGGTTTTTTCAGTGAATATATATATATATACACATACATATATATGTGTATATATATATATATTCACTGAAAAAACCATAGGTTTTAGGGACAGTTTTAGTTACTTGGACATTGCACTCGTACAAAACCCGTGAAATTCCCACGTTATAGTTAGTTCAGCTAACTATAACTCGCGCCCCGCAATGCACTGCTGATGACGTCACATATTACATCACTCATGACATGGTCAGTGACATCACTGATGACATCACTGATGACATCTCAAATGACATCACTGATGACATCATCCAGTGACTGTGTGTTTCTGTAAAGTTTAAATATTTTTAATATATATAGGAAAAGACGTATTGAAGAATGAGTGGGTGTGTAAGTGTCTGTATGGATGATTTAGTAGGTGCGTGACTGACTCTATAAGTGAGTGATTTAACGTATCTTACTGAATGCATGGGTTAGTGACTAAACTGGGTGAATGTCTGTATCCGTCTGTCTGTTGCTGTGTAAGTGGCTGCATGTGTTTGTGAATAGCTAAATGAGTGTCTATATGAGTTATTGAATGCTTGTCTGAGTATCTGTATGGGTGCCTGAGTGTTTGTGTGTGGAGGGGTGTGTGCAACTCTGTGCATAGATGTGTGAGTGGGTGATTCACTGGGTGGATGGTTTCAAGAGTGCATCTGTGATAGACTGTAGGGTGGGTAAGTGTGTGTAAGAGTGTGTTAGTGAGTGAATGTATGTCCCAGTGGTACATGTGTGAGTAACTACATATGTGAAAGGCAGTATATATGTGTGTTGGAGTATATAAATAGCTATAAGCAAGAGTGAGTGATTGTGATAGTGGCTGTATGGATGAGTGTGTGCTTGTATCAGTGATTGTATAAGAGCGTAACAATGTGCTACTATTTGTATGAGTAAGTGAGCTGGTGTGTGTATAACTGTATAGGTGATTAAATGGCAGTGTGTTTAATTATTTGCATGACTGACTAGGTGTGTGAGTATCTCTATGGATGAGTGGCGTTGTTTGAGTGTCTATATAGGAGTAAGAGTGCATATGATAGTCCTGTACTGAGTGACCGTAAGTATGAGTGACTGTACGGGTGAGTGAGTGGATGTGTGTGTGTAGACCTAAGAATCAGTGAGTGGGTATGTAGTTATTGGTGTTGGAGTGTCTATGGTTTTGCGAATGGCAGTCTGTAATTTAGAGTGGGTGTATCAAAGGTTATATTAGGGTGTGAGGAGGTGCATCAGATTATCACGTGGATGATGTCATCAGTGATGTCATTTGAGATGTCATCAGTGATGTCATCAGTGATGTCACTGACCATGTCATGAGTGATGTAATATGTGACGTCATCAGCAGTGCATTGTGGAGCGCTAGTTATAGTTAGCTGAACTAACTATAACGTGGGAATTTCACGGGTTTTGTACGAGTGCAATGTCCAAGTAACTAAACTGTCCCTAAAACCTATGGTTTTTTCAGTGAATTTCAAAGGTTTTTTAAATGCTAATTTGTAACTATAACGTGTCTGAAACCTATGGTTTTTTCAGTGAATTTCAAAGGTTTTTTAAATGCTAATTTGTAACTATAACGTGTCTGAAACCTATGGTTTTTTCAGTGAATTTCAAAGGTTTTTTAAATGCTAATTTCTAACTATAACGTGCCTGAAACCTACGGTTTTTTCAGTGAATTTCAAAGGTTTTGTAAATGACAATTTTTAAATGTATTAATTGTTATATTAATTTTTTTCATACTGATTTACTACATTTTTAGAAACAATTTTTTTTACATATTTTATTTTTTAAATTACATTGTAATTACATTATACATTACATTACAAAAATACTTTCTCAGAATGAATTACTTTAGTTTAAATACTTTGCAGATAGGCAATAGACTTTTAAGTACAGTAGTTACAGTTGTTGCAATGGGCAACACATTTTCAAACACAATGCAACATTCAGCTCAATGTGAATTTCTAGTTAAATGCAATTAGTTACTTTATGGATTACTTTTGTAACCACAGGACTGGATCCTAGATTCAGTCCTGGTACATCTCCTGTAAACAGTTGAGTAAAAGCGTTTTGGTTACAGTCGTGATTTTTAAGGAATATTATTGTATTTTAAAAGTTGACACTTAGAAACTTTTTCTCATAGAATCACCAATGTTATCCTATGGAAGGAAATTCACTTAGCAGGTAAAAACTGTTATCGTTACTTTTTCTTACTCAGTGTTGGATCCTGGATCCAGCACTGGTGCATCTCCTGTAAACAGTTGAAAGAATGCGTTTAAGTCATACAGGCGATTTTTAAGGAATATTTGTAGTTTGTGAAAATCAACACTTTGAAACTTTTTTGCTGAAAACCAGTCAATGCTTAGCCTATGAAGGAAATTCAAGTTACCGGTAAGTACGGTTAAAATTACTTTTGAGGACCAGTACTGGGCTGAAAGATGCAGCACTGAGGTCTCTCCTGATAACAGGTGAGTAAATCGGAATTCGTATTTCGGCTGATTTTAGAGGAATATTTTAAAGTTCCAAAACTCCACACTTAGAAGAATTTCCAAGTGAAACCAGTCAATGTTATGCCTATGGAAGGAAATTCAAGTTACTGGTAAGTACGGTTAAAATTACTTTTCAGGACCAGTACTGGGCTGAAAGATGCAGCACTGAGGTCTCTCCTGATAACAGGTGAGTAAATCAGAATTCGGATTTCGGCTGATTTTAGAGGAATATTTGTATGTTTCAAAACTCAACACTTAGAAACTTTTTCAGCAAAAGCAGGCAATGATATCCTATGGAAGGAAATTCAAGTTACTGGTAAGTACGGTTAAAATTACTTTTGAGGATCAGTACTGGGCTGAAAGATGCAGCACTGAGGTCTCTCCTGATAACAGGTGAGTAAATCGGAATTCGTATTTCGGCTGATTTTAGAGGAATATTTTAAAGTTCCAAAACTCCACACTTAGAAGAATTTCCAAGTGAAACCAGTCAATGTTAGCCTATGAAGGAAATTCAAGTTACCGGTAAGTACGGTTAAAATTACTTTTCAGGACCAGTACTGGGCTGAAAGATGCAGCACTGAGGTCTCTCCTGATAACAGGTGAGTAAATCGGAATTCGTATTTCGGCTGATTTTAGAGGAATATTTGCACAATGGTGAAGGGAGGGGCGGCCTGAGGTGACATCTGTGCAAACGCGCCCCGTGGCGCGTTTTAAGTTGGGGGATTAAGTCCCCTTGAATCCTGAGGGTCCCTAGGGGCCAACTAGCCCACCAGGAACCTCCAATATGCGCCAGGGGCTGCGTTGCAGAGACGTGTAGAGAGGCCACACCCCTTTACACCTCTCTGCAACGCAGCTCTGTGGCGCTTTCTGGATGTACCTGTTGGGCTAGTTGGCCCCCAGGGACCCTCAGGATTGAAGGGGATTTAATTCCCCATCTTAAAACGCGCCACGGGGCCTGTTTGCACACATGTCACCTGAAGCCCCGCCCCTCCCTTCACCACTGTGCAAACGCGCCCGTGGCACGTTTTAAGTTGGGGGATTAGTCCCTTGAATCCTGAGGGTCCTCGGAGTCCAACTAGCCCACCATATACCTCCAAAAAGCGCCACAGAGCTGCGTTGCAGAGAGGTGTAAAAGGGTGTGGCCTCTTACACGTCTCTGCAACGCAGCCCCCTGGCGCATATTGGAGGTTCCTGGTGGGCTAGTTGGCCCCAGGGACCCCCAGTATTCAAGGTGAATTGCTTCCTCTCTGCAAACGCGCCAGGGGCGCGTTTGCAGAGTGGTGAAGGAAGGGGGCGGGGCCTGCGGGCCCGATCGTTTTAAAAAAATAATAATTTTTGTCTCTGAAGGGGGGCTGTGTGGCCCCCTTCCTTTTTCCTGTTTTATGCCCTGGGGACCCCATCCCCAGGGCCTTACTCCCTTTTTTTAATTTTTAATTAAAAAAAAACGGGAAGGGGGCCGCGTGGCCCCCTTCCCTGGGCCTGTATTGGCCCCGGGGACCCCATCCCCCGGGGCATGGCCTTTAATTTTTATTCTTTGGAGGAGGGCTGCGTGGCCCCCCTCCTCTGGCCATTTAAGGCCCCGGGGACCCCATCCCCGGGGCCGGCCTTTCCATTTTTTTAATTTTTAAAATTTTTCATATTTGGGGAGGGGGCTGCGTGGCCCCCTCCTGGGCCACTACTTGCCCCGGGGACCCCATCCCCGGGGCTGGCCCTTCCGTTGGGGACTGTGGGGGTCCCCAATCCCCCACAGTCCCGCCGGCCCCCACGTCCCTTGGGAGCCGGCATTGCTACTCCACATGGGGAGCAGCTGACATGCTGCTCCCCATGTGGAAAAGCAATCGTTTGAATATTGGAAGAGAGAGCAGGTTTCCTGCTCTCTCTTCCAATATCCAAAGCAGATTAGCTATGGCAGGACGGGAGCCGCGAGGCTCCCGTCCTGCCATAGCAACCACAGTGTCCCGGGGTAGGCACCCCGGACACTGCAGGAGCCGGCCCTGGGGGTGGTGGTCCCCAGGGCCATCAAGGGCTCCAGGAGGGGGCCGCGCGCCCCCCTCCCTACATCAGCACAGCCCCGGGGAGGTGGTGGTCCCCGGGCTTCGGGGTCCAAAACGGACCCCCATTTTAAATTGTTAGTGCCCCGGGAGGTGGCGGTCCCGGGCGTGTGGGGGCTGGAGCCCCCACACAGGTTATTAAATTAATTAAAAAAAGCCCCGGGGAGGTGGTGGTCCCCGGGCTGTGGGAGGGCTCAGAGCCCTCCCGCACCATTTTTAAAAGCCCCGGGGGTGGCGGTCCTCGGGCTTGGGGGCCCTTTGAGGCCCCCACACATTAAATTATCCCCCCACCATGCCCCCGGGACTTGGGCCACCTGGGGCCAATTAACATCGAAGCGCGGACGACCGCGCTTCGATTTTTCGGCAGGATTCGCGCACCCTGAGCGCATCCTGCCGATTTTTTTTAAAAAAATGCTTTTGCCCAGGGGGTCCTTGTGGGACCCCCTGAGCAGGCCTAGGGGTTAGGTGTTTCTACCCTGCCCCCTTGTGTGCGTTTTACGATTTGTTTCTTTTTTTCTCGGCGGGATACGCGCACCCTAAGCGCATCCCGCCGATTTAAAAAAAAAAAAAAATCTTTTTCTGCCCAGGGGTCCTTGTGGGACCCCTGAGCACACCTAGGGGTTAGGGTGTTTCTACCCTGCTCCCTTTTTGCGCTTTGCGCACTTGTTTCTGTCCCTCGGTTCTACCGAGGGACAAAATGGCTGCCAACACTTCCTGAATCGGAATGTTGACAGCCAGCTGACAGCCAATTAGCATGCAGCTCGTGATCGGGACGGTGCGCGCAGGGTGCGCTGAGGGTACGCGTATCCGACGCGCCCATAGATATATATGTACTTTTACTTTTGATTTTCTCAGGAACTACTGAACGGATTTACACCATTTAAGCAAAAGGCACCAGTCTGAACCAAGGGCTACCTCTTTGCCAAATTTGGTGTAATTCCGTTCAGCAGTTCGGGCTGTAGCTGCGACTAAAGGTTCCTATGGAAAAATGAATGGGGAAAACGCGTTTTGGGACCCCCTTTTTCTCGGCCCCCGCTTCACGTATCACCCCGAGACTTTCAGGGTAGGAGCGGAGCGGAGCGCCCCAACAAGTTGGAAACTTTCACGAAGATTCGTCAACCGGCGCCAACGTTATTTCAAATAGAATGTCGCGGATTTCCTATGGATAATAGGTTGTAACTATAACTATCTACTGGCGACCGCCAGTAGATAATATATATATATATATATATATATATATATATATATATATATATATATATATATCCACCTACTTCCGTTTTTGTTTGGGCAATACCTTTTGCACCGTACGAAAACCAGGAGTATGAGACAGAGGCAGGACCTATAATGAATGAACTTCAAGTGGTGAACCTCTCTAAACGTGAACTATCCTCAGCTGAAATCTCACTCCTAAAAAGAGGCATTAATTACTGCCCAACACAAAGAATGGATCTCGCACAAACAAGGATAGATTTATATCTATACATACGGAAAATTAAATTGGCGAAACATTTCTTGGAAAATCAGAACAGACAAAGACCAATAAAAACAATGGAAAACCCATATCCACACTTCTGGCAAAGGATTCAAATGACTTTTTAACCTTACTCAATTTAAACGCAGAAGAAGGGGAAGAGATATCTTTGAATACAGCGTGTCCACAACTAGGGGCAGGTTTGAGTAAAAACGACCCAAATCGAAATTCTACCCGCAGCTAGCCCCGGGAAATAAGATAGATCTGTTTCAAGAAGCTGTTATTCATGACCTCTACAAAATGAACAAACCCAGATATAAAGACAACTTAACCAAAATGGAAAGGAAGCCCTGGAAAAACTATCCAATGACCATCAAATAGAGATCAAAATGGCAGATAAGGGCGGAAATGTGGTGGTATGGGACCGAGTATCATACACCACAGAAGCACATCGTCAACTAAAAGACATCACATATTATGAAAAACTACAAACAAATCCTACCAAGTCTATCAAAAATGAAATTGATCTAAAACTCAGAATGTGGGTATCAAAAATCTGATCAATGAGGAAGAAAGCAAATACCTATCGGTAGATTTCCCAACATTGGCAACCATGTATTTTCTCCCAAAATTACATAAAGACCCAAAAGAACCACCAGGGAGACCGATTCTGTCAGCGAAAGGCTCCCTTCTAGAACCCATGGCAAATTACATTGATTACTTTCTTATCCCATATGTGGCAAACCTGAGATCATACATCAAGGACACAACTGATTTACTCAGGATTTTACAAAACATTGATTGGCTAAGCACTTACCACCTGATCACAATGGATGTGATCGCATTATATACCAACATTGATAACACCTTGGGCCTTAAAGCTTGCAATTATTTCCTACAGGAAAGAAACATCCACTATAAAGAACACAATGAAATGCTGATGGACATGATCTCTCTAAGTCTCACTTGTAATGTTTTTCTATTCGGTGATGATCTATACCGCCAGCGAAACGGAGCAGCTATGGGTTTCTCCTTTAGCCCAAGTTACGCCTGTATGACGATGGGATGGTGGGAGAATGAAATTGCGTGGCACAGCAAGCTGGAAAAACATACCAAAAGGATTGTCAGTTGGACACGATTCATAGATGATCTTTTGATCATCTGGAATGGGGATGAGATTGATTTCCAAAACTATTTTGAAATCTTGAACAACAGCATACCCAGTTTAAAATTCACATATGAAATCAATAAAGAGAAAGTAACTTTCTTGGATGTGGAAATTTATGTGAAAAACAATCATTTGGAAACCACACTTCATCGTAAGACCACAGCAACGAATGCCACTTTGGAAGCAACAAGTTTCCACCAGCCATCCTTACTATCTAGTATACCATATGGAGAGTTCCTCCGCTTACGTAGAATCTGCAGTGAGGAGGAAGAATGGAAGAGACACAGCGCTGGAACAATAAAGAGATTCAAAGAGAGGAAATACAACAAAAAATTGTAAATAGATGCTGGACAAGAGCAAATGAGAGACCAAGAGAGGAATGTCTGACTCTACCAACAAAGGAGGAAAAACAATCAGATCTGGAACCCATAAGATTAATAATGGATTTCACTCAAGAATCCAAGGAGATTGTGGGTATTATAAAAAGGAACTGGAAGATCTTACAGTTGGATGCAACAATAGCAGAAAGAATGGGACCACACCCAGTAGTAACATATCGTAGAGCGAAAAATTTGAAGGATCAGTTGGTGCACAGCCATTTTAAAGTAACCCAACAGAAAGACACATGGCTTCAAAACAAAGGGTTTTATCAAATGTCAAACATGTAAAGTATGCCAAATAGCAAAACCCACCACAGAGGTGATGATGGTAAACAACAAAACCTGGAAAATCAGAGAACGCATCACTTGCAAAAGTCAATACACTGTATATGTAATGGAGTGCCCTTGTATGTTAAAATATGTGGGAAGCACCATATGTGAGCTAAAGAAAAGAATACTGGAGCATGTACGTGCCACAAAAACCAAGACAAGAACAATGCGGTGGCCAGACATATGGAAACACACCACAGCAGCAATTGGAAATTGTTAAAGTTCTATGGGATAGAAACTATACCAACTAATGTACGAGGAGGAAATAGGGAGAAAAGACTGAGACAACAGGAATCACGTCACATATTAAATCTGAGAAGCATGACACCATATGGTTTAAATCAATCGGAGGAACTGTACATACATATCTAATTCAAGAATGAGCCTCTCTTAAGGTGCAGATTATATCGCATACCACACAAACCGATCATCATTAAAAAACAACATGCAAGGATGACCACACCCACTGAAGGGAAGGAAAAGATGATCATATGAAAGATACATATCACCCCACTGGAGAGGATAAATCTGTCCAATGAAATAAACTTCAAGTATATATAAAGGTCCTTTAGCAACTGAAATACTGTGTTCCAACTAATGGATATACCTTCGAAAAAACCCTATGAGTGGTGTCATAAGAATTCCAACAATTGGTGACCCCCCTTGGACATAAGAAAACTATAACGAACGGACACTTATCTTTCATTTAATCAATGTAAACAACCTTGAACTCATGCAAATATGTAACAACAGATGATTGAGTTTGTAGTGGTAAAATTGATAATTATTTTTATTTCATTTCATCTTATGTAATTTGGAATGGAAAAAGCTCTCTTCACAATTTTTTAATATAGTCACTTTAAATTTGTTAAACATTATCACTTTTATATTAGGGGACTACATCTCCCAGAAGTCTGAGGAGTAATACCCTTGACAAACAGGAAATGATGTAACAGGTTTTCCTGGAATTGTTGTTTTAAAAAACAAGCCAGATCGTGTTACAAAGTAACTGTGAACAAGGTATCGTGGGAATACCGAAACGCGTTGGTTTTGGTCTGTGTTTGCTGACTCAAATGATTTAAAAATAAATTAATCACTGGTTTATAATTGCTGGAGTGCGACCCTTATCTCTCTGTAACGGAGGATTTGCTGCATGTTTAGCGGTTTGGTTCAACCGCGTGGGCTACGCACCTTGTGGAGCGCCTGTAACCTGGATAAAGTGAACCGATTTTGGATGCGATATGAGATCCGGGTTGGTGCTCGCCGACAAACAGAAGTTACTCCTGGACTAAAAACGCAAACGAGGTGGATGCACGTCACCCGGTAGAGAAATCCCGAGGTAAGAACGTGACATTGTAAAATCCTGTAAGTTTTGCGCTTATTACAAAACGTTTAAGCAAGTGAAATCTGCTTCATCGGCTATTAAGTGGGGACTGTTGGACAAAGTAGTTTTAAAGCTGATTGCAATATAAGTTTTCAATTGAAACAGGCAACTGTAAAAGACACTACTAATCTTTGTCGCTTAAAACGGAATCCAACAGCAGAAAAAGATAAACCTTTGTAACGGAAGGCAGAATAAATAAACATTTGTCGAGTCAAGCGCTTACAACACAGACACAAAAAATGGAAAAAAGGGAGGCTAAACGAAAGGAACAATTAACAACCATGTTCGAAAAAGGAAGTATGCAAAAGGAACCCGATATACAAAACACATCTGGCAAAACGGATATCAAAAGTAAATTACGGTCATGGGAAAAACTGAGCAAAAAAGAAATTAATAAATCTTGGGAAATGATAACATTAAAGAAATACTTGGAAGTGCAACAGGTCCCGAGGGGACTCAGAATCATGTTAATGCCCAGCCATCAGGATGCAACAAATGATCTGCTACAAGAATGGGGCGAACATACCTTGAATTCATCTTTGGGCTTAATTACAATACTCGTGAAACATATTGAGATAGCATTACAAAAAGTCAAGGAACAATTGCTAGAAGTGGAGAAGGAATTGGAATCCCTTAAATTAAACACAGAAATTATAAAATTCAAAAATGATCTGGAACAACAAATTGATAAGCATGAGGATGTAGTTAGACAGCGCAAGCATAATAAATTTGTACGAGATACCATTGACTATTCCGAAGGACGGATCTTCACCTTTGCCCGTAAATTTGACCCCTTCAAGCAGCATGGGTTTGCAAGTAGTGATGCAGGTGCAACAAGCAGCCTATCTTCATTAACATCCACAGACCAGAGTGGAGGTGAACTTGATATCCCAATGGAAGGTGCAAAATCAGTTTTTTTAGGGGACATGCGCCTAGTCCTCCAACAACGCCACTGGGAGCAAAATCAAATGGCGCAACGACAATCACGAGGAAGAGGAAGAGGCAAACCACGATATCAACGATATCAAGGAAAACGAAACGAAGGGGACGAAGATGCAAACAGCTCATCCGAAAGGATTGGTACGAAAACCAGGAGTATGAGACAGAGGAAGGACCTATAATGAATGAACTTCAAGTGGTGAACCTCTCTAAACGTGAACTATCCTCAGCTGAAATCTCACTCCTAAAAAGAGGCATTAATTACTGCCCAACACAAAGAATGGATCTCGCACAAACAAGGATAGATTTATATCTATACATACGGAAAATCAAATTGGCGAAACATTTCTTGGAAAATCAGAACAGACAAAGACCAATAAAAACAATGGAAAAACCCATATCCACACTTCTGGCAAAGGATTCAAATGACTTTTTAACCTTACTCAATTTAAACGCAGAAGAAGGGGAAGAGATATCTTTGAATACAGCGTGTCCACAACTAGGGGCAGGTTTGAGTAAAAACGACCCAAATCGAAATTCTACCCGCAGCTAGCCCCGGGAAATAAGATAGATCTGTTTCAAGAAGCTGTTATTCATGACCTCTACAAAATGAACAAACCCAGATATAAAGACAACTTAACCAAAATGGAAAGGGAAGCCCTGGAAAAACTATCCAATGACCATCAAATAGAGATCAAAATGGCAGATAAGGGCGGAAATGTGGTAGTATGGGACCGAGTATCATACATCACAGAAGCACATCGTCAACTAAAAGACATCACATATTATGAAAAACTACAAACAAATCCTACCAAGTCTATCAAAAATGAAATTGATCTAAAACTCAGAATGTGGGTATCAAAAAATCTGATCAATGAGGAAGAAAGCAAATACCTATCGGTAGATTTCCCAACATTGGCAACCATGTATTTTCTCCCAAAATTACATAAAGACCCAAAAGAACCACCAGGGAGACCGATTCTGTCAGCGAAAGGCTCCCTTCTAGAACCCATGGCAAATTACATTGATTACTTTCTTATCCCATATGTGGCAAACCTGAGATCATACATCAAGGACACAACTGATTTACTCAGGATTTTACAAAACATTGATTGGCGAAGCACTTACCACCTGATCACAATGGATGTGATCGCATTATATACCAACATTGATAACACCTTGGGCCTTAAAGCTTGCAATTATTTCCTACAGGAAAGAAACATCCACTATATAGAACACAATGAAATGCTGATGGACATGATCTCTCTAAGTCTCACTTGTAATGTTTTTCTATTCGGTGATGATCTATACCACCAGCGAAACGGAGCAGCTATGGGTTTCTCCTTTAGCCCAAGTTACGCCTGTATGACGATGGGATGGTGGGAGAATGAAATTGCGTGGCACAGCAAGCTGGAAAAACATACCAAAAGGATTGTCAGTTGGACACGATTCATAGATGATCTTTTGATCATCTGGAATGGGGATGAGATTGATTTCCAAAACTATTTTGAAATCTTGAACAACAGCATACCCAGTTTAAAATTCACATATGAAATCAATAAAGAGAAAGTAACTTTCTTGGATGTGGAAATTTATGTGAAAAACAATCATTTGGAAACCACACTTCATCGTAAGACCACAGCAACGAATGCCACTTTGGAAGCAACAAGTTTCCACCAGCCATCCTTACTATCTAGTATACCATATGGAGAGTTCCTCCGCTTACGTAGAATCTGCAGTGAGGAGGAAGAATGGAAGAGACACAGCGCTGGAACAATAAAGAGATTCAAAGAGAGGAAATACAACAAAAAAATTGTAAATAGATGCTGGACAAGAGCAAATGAGAGACCAAGAGAGGAATGTCTGACTCTACCAACAAAGGAGGAAAAACAATCAGATCTGGAACCCATAAGATTAATAATGGATTTCACTCAAGAATCCAAGGAGATTGTGGGTATTATAAAAAGGAACTGGAAGATCTTACAGTTGGATGCAACAATAGCAGAAAGAATGGGACCACACCCAGTAGTAACATATCGTAGAGCGAAAAATTTGAAGGATCAGTTGGTGCATAGCCATTTTAAAGTAACCCAACAGAAAGACACATGGCTCAAAACAAAGGGTTTTATCAAATGTCAAACATGTAAAGTATGCCAAATAGCAAAACCCACCACAGAGGTGATGATGGTAAACAACAAAACCTGGAAAATCAGAGAACGCATCACTTGCAAAAGTCAATACACTGTATATGTAATGGAGTGCCCTTGTATGTTAAAATATGTGGGAAGCACCATATGTGAGCTAAAGAAAAGAATACTGGAGCATGTACGTGCCACAAAAAACCAAGACAAGAACAATGCGGTGGCCAAACATATGGAAACACACCACAGCAGCAATTGGAAATTGTTAAAGTTCTATGGGATAGAAACTATACCAACTAATGTACGAGGAGGAAATAGGGAGAAAAGACTGAGACAACAGGAATCACGTCACATATTAAATCTGAGAAGCATGACACCATATGGTTTAAATCAATCGGAGGAACTGTACATACATATCTAATTCAAGAATGAGCCTCTCTTAAGGTGCAGATTATATCGCATACCACACAAACCGATCATCATTAAAAAACAACATGCAAGGATGACCACACCCACTGAAGGGAAGGAAAAGATGATCATATGAAAGATACATATCACCCCACTGGAGAGGATAAATCTGTCCAATGAAACAAACTTCAAGCATATATAAAGGTCCTTTAGCAACTGAAATACTGTGTTCCAACTAATGGATATACCTTCGAAAAACCCCATGAGTGGTGTCATAAGAATTCCAACAATTGGTGACCCCCGTTGGACATGAGAAAACTATAACGAACGGACACTTATCTTTCATTTAATCAATGTAAACAACCTTGAACTCATGCAAATATGTAACAACAGATGATTGAGTTTGTAGTGGTAAAATTGAAATTATTTTTATCTCATTTCATCTTATGTAATTTGGAATGGAAAAAAGCTCTCTTCACAATTTTTTAATATAGTCACTTTAAATTGGTTAAACATTATCACTTTTATATTAGGGGACTACATCTCCCAGAAGTCTGAGGAGTAATACCCTTGACAACACAGGAAATGATGTAACAGGTTTTCCTGGAATTGTTGTTTTAAAAACAAGCCAGATCGTGTTACAAAGTAACTGTGAACAAGGTATCGTGGGAATACCGAAACGCGTTGGTTTTGGTCTGTGTTTGCTGACTCAAATGATTTAAAAATAAATTAATCACTGGTTTATAATTGCTGGAGTGCGACCCTTATCTCTCTGTAACGGAGGATTTGCTGCATATATATATATATATATATATATACACCACCTACTTCCGTTTTTGTTTGGGCAATACCTTTTGCACCTTGTGACAAATCTTCATGAAATTTTCAATACTAGCTTGCCATGTACTTCAGTTGCTGTTTTGAATGTTTCGGGGTGATCCATCAAGTGGGGGGCCGAGAAAAAGGGGGGCCCAAAACACATTTTCCCCCATCAATTTCTCGTAGGTAATTTAAACCCGACGACAGACCGAACCGCTGAACAGAACTACACCAAATTTGGCAGAAAGCTAGCTCTTGGTCCTGAAAAAACCCTTTTTGTGATTTTGTGTAAATCCATTCAGTGGTTTTGGAGTTATTAAAAGAAAAATAAATATAGATCTCTAGGGATACAAATCCTTTGTGGCGCTCCGCGAATCCTCATGTCAACAGCAATGCTGTGATTGGCTGGCCGCAACATGACTGGAAAGTTGCAGATATCATTTTATGTATCGGGGCACAATCATGGGGCTGCAACATTTGAGTGTATATTGGTAGAGGTACCCTGACACTATGGGTGTGTTGGAGGGGTCACAGAGGGACCCATGAAGGTCAAGAAATTGCCTCAAAATGGTTTTTTTCCATGTGCATGGATTCACGGACCAGCTGTGGTGCACTGCGTGGCCCCCGTGTGAGTCCACGACGGATTCGCAAATCCAGACGCAATTTTTAAAAAAACTTACTCACAGACCAATTTGCAGACCTGCACAGGCCACCCACTCACACACCCACTCATAGGCCCTATACAGACACTCACACACTAAATCGCAGACTCACACACACACAGTCACATACCCAATCAGAGACCCACTCAGACACACACCACTCTCTGGTTACAGTAAGTAAAATAGTTTTTTTTAAATTCCTTAGAAATTCACATAAAAAAACAAAGGTTACAGGGACATTATAGTTAGGAAATAAATTTTTTAAAAACCTTAGAAATTCACTGAAAAAATTACCTGAGTCAACTATGTCTGACTACCTGAGCTAACTATAACTTACGCCCCTGCAATGCACTGCTTATGACCTCACATATCACATCACTCATGACATGGTCAGTAACATCAATGATGACATCGCTGATGACATCTCAAATGACATTACTGATGACATCATTCAGTGAGTGTGAGTATTTTGCAAAAGTTTGTTCAATTTAAATAAATACTAAGCTACAACATTAGTTAAATTAGTATACTTTCTGTTGTAGTAATGATTGATGCTATTGATACTATTTGTAACGTTATCTGAGTGTCTGTGTGGCTGTCTGTATGAGTGTGTGAGTGGGTGTCTCACTGGCTGTATGGGTGTGTGAGTGGCTGTATGGATCTGTCAGTGGGTGTGTGAGCGACTGTTGCTTTCTCAGTGGGTGTGTGAATGGCAATATGGGTCTGTGAATGTGTGTGTGAGTGGTTTTCTGGATGTCTGAGTGGCTGTGTGACTGGGTGTATGGGTGTGTGAGTGGCTGTATCAGTGCGGGAGTGGGTATATGAATGGTGGTATGGGTGCGTGAATGAGTGTGTGAGTGGCTGTATGAGTCTGGGAGTGGCTGTGTGAGTGGTTTTGTGGGTGTGTGAATGTCTGTATGCATCTGTGAGTGGGTGTGAGTGGCTGTATGGGACTGTGAGTAGGTGTGTGAGTAGGTGTATGTGTATATGAGTGGATGTGTGAGTGGCTTTGTGGGTGTGTAACTGGATGTATGCCTGCCTGTATGGGTGTGGGTGTGTGAGTGGTTCTATGGCTGTATGAGTGGGTGTGTGAGTGGCTGTATGGATCTGTGAGTGGGTGTGTGAGTGGTTGTGTGGGTGTGTGAGTGGTTGTATGGGTGTGTGAGTGGGTGTGTGAGTGGTTCTGTGGATGATGTTATCAGTGACATTGATTTGAGATGTCATCAGTGATGTCATCAGCGATGTCATTGACCACATTATGAGTGATGTAATATATGAGGTCATAAGCAGTGCATTGCGGGGACGTAAGTTATAGTTAGCTCAGGTAACTTCAACTACTGAATTTCAATGGTTTTGTACGTGTGAAATCTGAACCTAACTATAATGTTCCTGTGACCTTTGTTTTGTTCAGAAAAAAAATAAAATATATATATATGAAAACGACGTTTGTGCTCCTTCCGTCCCCACACGCCCGTTGGTAGTTGGTGCACTGCACCGGCGGAGCCCACTGGACGTAATTATTATGAAATAAACCCCAGTAAGCGCACACTCAGAGGATCATTGCTGTGCCATAGATTTTAATGCCAGTTACGCATTTCGACTGTCAAGCACTCTTGTTCACACACTGATATACAGGGCTTTAACTGCTTAACCGCGGCGGCAATTCCTCGGTGGTGCGGCCGTTTAGCGGAGTGGGCGGGGCTGCATCGGCCAACGGACGTGCGCAGCACTACGGAGGTAGTGCTCGCGACGGCCATTGGCCGACGAACGCAGCGAAGGGGTTAAGTGGGCCGGGCAGTTCTAAAAAGCAGGTGCTGAGACCGGTCCCTATCGGGATCTCCATTTTTGCCCTCACCCTCAAGGTGAAAAAAAACATAACTCTGCAGCAGTACCGCCCTTCACTGCCTTTGATGTAACTTCAAAGAGACTTGTTATAGTTCTTTCAGTTTCAGCATTTCAAAACTGAAGCATTTTCAATATTATGTACAACAAAGCCATAGTTGTTGCTTATTTTTCTTATGCAACTAACAACCATCGACAAAGTCAATAGTCCTGTCTTGTTCTAGCTGTAACATTACTTTTTTGTATTGTATATCTGGATGCAATTAAGGAAGCAGCAAAATACCAGTTGGAGGGCACACTTTGTAGGCACAGGTTTTTTAGCTTACATGTTTTTAAGCCACACCCTTAATTACATCGACCACACCATTTTGAGAGATCCCCTGCAGTTTTTTCATCCCACTTAAAGCCCTATATATATATATATATATATATATATATATATATATATATATATATATATATATATATATATATATATATATATATAGATGTAGAGATAGGTAGCTAAATAGATAGCTAGACAGACAGACAGACAGACAGATAGATAGATAGATAGATAGGGATGGATGGATGAATGGATAGATAGAGATAGATAGATAGATAGATAGATAGATAGGGATGGATGAATGGATAGATAGAGATAGATAGATAGATAGATAGATAGATAGATAGATAGATAGATAGATAGATAGATAGATAGATAGATAGATAGATATGCACACAATGGACATCCACCCATGCATATGACACTACAAGGTTTCTGGATTTGAAATCTAAACACTGAAAATCTCCACTATTCTCACCCAACCAAAGACCAATATGCAATATCCGCATCCAAAAATGGTGGCACTCATAGATACAGATTAAGTGCTGCTAAAATGCAATAATAATGGTAAAAAGTGCCTCAAAATGCCAGTCAGATAACTACAATTGCAACCCACCTCCCACGTTTTGACCTTCCTGAAAAATGCATTAAGCAAAGAGCGGAGATTAATTTTTCCGCTGCAAAGAGGGTATTACTCATACTGTATAAAAGAACGAGACAGCTTGTTGCACTGAAACGAGATTAGTTTCATGCGAACACATTTCTGTCACTTCCTTAAAAAATAGCCACAGGGACAACACTGCAGCTGGGAAAGAGAACCGGCACATTGTAAATCAACACAACTCCTTTCCCAGCAGGGCACACAATGATGAATTCACAATATGCATCACTTGCTGCGGTGGAGAGTGACTTTAAGTCCTCCCCCCACCGGTACTCCGGGGCACTCACGGAGGGCTCAGGTGGCGGGAAAAGGGAGCAGCGCAGCCCACAGCTGATGGACTCATGCAGTAACGGACCCCGCGTGGCGAGTCTGTCACTGGGAACCACAATTTATTGGCCATCTTTTTATGCATCGCAGGCAGAACGCAATAGCACGCGGTGAAAGTGTCTGCATTATGCATGCAGCCTGCTAATTGTACTGGGGTAGCAGGTGTGGGGAAATATGCAGAGTAATTGAAACAGGAACAGCCTCACGCCAGAGAAAATTAAAAAGAAGCGACCTGGAGAGGTGCTGCTATAGCCAGCATTCAGCAGTGCGCTCATTCTGTGTACGTTTGTGAATCGCCATAGTTAGTGGGTTTTCTCTGTCAGAGCTTGAGCCCTCCCTCTTTAACATCACCAGATTTCTAATTCACTTTCATTCTATCCTTGCAAGTTGCAACCTATTTCTTCCTCTCAAACCTGGAATTCTATCTCATTGCCAATCGTTGACTTCTTGTTCTTTTATTCCACTCTCTCTCTGTCTTTCTCGCTGTCTCTCAGCATTACCAAATTCACTAGACGCCGGATCCTCTGTTACTGCCACCCTCCTATTTATAATTTACCGGATTCGTCTTCCACTGGCATCCTCTCACTCCTGTCAGTCTTTCCATGGGCATGTTGGGGTACAGTTTGGCAAAGGACAGACAGATTACCTAGTGTCTGCTACAATGTTGGCAGGTTTTTCCTTCTGGGAATAAATAGCGTCCTGGGTACTGCCTTTACCTCCCAGGCCCCTTTAGCTTCTCACTATCTAGTCATTGAGAGAGCAATGTCATCCAACTATTTCTGCAACTAGGCTTTCGCCATCATTTTCCCTATGACCTGTTCTTTTTCTGTATTCTTCTGAGACTGCCAATCAGTGCACGGTGTTATACGTGTATGGGGCTGGAACTACTGAAGACTAGTCCTGCTTGACCCCTGCCCTCTCCTCTACTCCTCCTTGGTCACCTCCCACGTTTTCTCTGTGATTGCAGGCACACAATAAGAGTGCCAGTGGGGGCCAGCACGGATCTGGGGTGGTGGGGGGTGGGGCGAGGGGGTAAAGAGGTATAAAAGTTAAAAAAATAAAAATTCACTTACCTCCACGTCGTTTCTCCGCAGAATAGGAAGCAGCCAGGCTCCCCTGAGCCAACCACAACGCTGCAATGCAGCGTTGTGATTGGCTCCCCTAAATTGGTTCGGCGCTCACACGGGGACTGGGGGACTGGGGGACTGGGGGCCTGGGCATGTTCACCATGCAGGCTGTAATTCAGCCTTCATGGAGAACATGCTAAAGTGCGCATGGCTGTTTGGCTAGACCGAGAGGGCCGGTCAAAGCACCACTCCTCCCCTGCTCTGTCAGCAGAGCAGCCAGTGGCAGCTCGCACAGGTAACGCTGTGGGGCAGTGAGGCGGGGCGGGCTGGGTGGGGGGTGTAATGTTGGGCCTCAGGCCCACATCATACAAATGATTGACACTGACATCATGAGGGTTAGTGTAATAACTGGCCACGAGCACGTGCACCCGGGCCCTTTTATTGGCGGGGCCACGTCACTCGTGACACCCGTGATGGATGGGTGTGGGGGTGCAGTGTGTCCAGCCCTCAAGGGAGTGGCTGGGAGTACAGCTTCCTGCGGAACACTAGAACGTGTCCGGCAGGACACTACATTCCTCCCCAACTTTACTGAAGAACAAGTAAAACTTTAGTCCAAACCTGTGGGGACAAAACAAACAGTTAACAGAAATACCACAGGGTCCATCAGTCTTCTGAGTCAGGTGGCGGGAAGACATCAGACATGGGCCGGGGACTCGGCCTGCAGCAGGACCATCTCGGCGGGCACTCGTAGTTTAACCTGAGGGGCTCAGGACACGACCGCTGGCTTGGAGACGTCCACTGCACACTGTCGGCTCACAGATGACGTGTCTTGCAGTCTTGCATGGCTCCGCTCTGCTGACGTCGAGGATGGTCTGTGGTGAATTCTAACAGTTCATATAGTGGGTTGCGTCATGGACATGGATGGAGTCCCTGGTGAAAGTTCCTGGAGGTGTTGCCTGATCAGTTGTCTCTGTGGAACCGCTTGGCTGTAACCGATAACCTGTCGGTGGGGCAATGTCTCTTCTCACTTTCCCGCCTGGGGAGGCCCGTTGTCTGGGTTGCTACGGGACTGCAGGAGGACTGCACTGGGGCTGCTTGTGTGCCGACTGGGGGCAGCTGCAGGACTACCGAGGAGCCGTTACTGAGTCTCACGCACAACCCGCGAGGGGAGATGAGTCTTGGTTAAGACTTGCTCTCGCTGCCGCGGTTCAGGTGTGTGCCATGTTCCCAGGTAGCCTCTGGTTTCTTTTGTCGGCTAGTGTGGCAACCAGGGAGGACTCCAGTCCATTGGTACTCTAGGAGTGATGTTGTTTGACGCTGGTGCTGAGGGCTGGCATGATGGCGGTGGCCAGCCGTGTGATGAGTCGGAATGACAGGTGGTGGTGACTTGCTGGGAGAGTTGAAAGTTAGGAGGGACTTAGCTGCCAGGTGTCTCTGTCGTGCTGAGATTGATGATCTTTGGTGGCGGCTTGGCACGGCGAGTGTGCAGATCTTCTCTTGCCTGTCTTGGGGGCCACTGCCGACTCCATCTTGAGGCGGTGTGAAGAGGGACACTCGGTGCTGATCTCCACCCACGGCATCTGCGGCCTGGAGCAGGGATGCCGTTGACTTGGACTGCCGACCCTCTGGGATGGACGGTCACCTGGGGAAGCGTCGGGGAGAGACGCGGATCGCGCTTGCTGCGGCTTGTGTTCGGTTCTCCCGTGAGGCTGTGTCCAGGGACGTCGGTCTGCCTTGGTGGCTGTCTGGTGTGTCTGGGTGTGCTCTCGGCTTGCTGTGTAAGTCCTCGGTCGTCTCCTCCTGTTGGTCTTTTCACCACACCTGTGTTCGTCCAGTTTTCGGTGTGACAGGGCTGTCACTCTTCTTCCCTTCGGGGTGACAGGGCTGTCACTCTTCTTTTCTCGAGGGTGTTGCGCTGGGACCTCGAGGCGGCGCTGTCGTGGCGCCTGCTTCTGCCTTTGTTCCGGCGTGCTTGTCGGGACTGGTCACTTCGTGTGACGTGCTCCTTGCTTGCTGTGCAACGTCCGGTCACGTGTCGCCCCGTTGTCGGAGCGCCTGTCGCTGTGGCAGCCTGCCACGTGGAGTGTGCGACTCCTCTCTTGCCTGTCGTGGGTCACTGCTGACTCCGTCCTGAGGCGGTGCGAGGGAGGACACTCTGTGTTGCTTTCGGCCCACTGCGGGGCTTCGATGGGGCGGTTGAGACGTGGATGCTCTCCTACCTGCATTCAGCAGTGCTTCTTTGTGGAGATGTCTCTGTCTCCTGGGTGCTCGCCCGTTCGTCAAGTTCACTGGCGCTGCCTTCTGCGCGCATCTGACTTAGCGCGCTCCATCTTCTCCTTGGGCGCTTTCTTCGGGCAAGTGGTATGCCTGCGGTGTTGCTTGCGATTATATCTGTGTACCAGGAGGAGCGAGTGAGGTGATCTCTCCTCCGGCAGTGGCGTTGGGCAGCCACGTGTGGTGCGTGCTCTGCACCAGTCTTTCTTGTGCTTTTGGTTGGGATGGCTACCTTGAGACGTTGCTGCCTGGCTGGTCTTCCGCTCTTGCTGGTGGTGGCTGTCTTTGGCGTTGCTTCCTTTCTGTGGATAGTGGAAATCATGATGACAAGTCCGCTGGATCTCTGTGGAGAGGTCCGCTCTCCTGGGCGCCTGTCCCTGCGCCCTTCTGGTTTCGTGCCCTCGGTTCTCTTCTCGGGCGTCCTCTTCTGACACTTGTGTGCCTATTCCCTTTCTTTGCGGTGGTAGTCGTTCACCGCTCGGGGTGTATGTCACAGTTTATTCACTTGTGGTGGCATCAGACAGCCACTCGAGGTTTGTGTACAGTGCACTTCCTTGTGTACCCTTATCTCCTCGGGGACTTTTCCTTCTCTTCTCAGGCTGATACTTGGTGAGCCTTTTCTGTGTGTGGCTTCTTGGGTCTCTTTGCTGAGAACTTAAGATTCTCCCCTTCATTTGGAGCCTTTCAGGTCAATGCAGGGGCACTGCTGGATTGAGTCCTTGACTGCTTGTCTTTCTCCTGCTTAGTGTGGCTGCTGGGCTCATTCAGCTAACATATTTGTGAGGCAGTGTTTTGGTGGCCTGGCAGTGCTCTCTTCACATTCACCTTTGGCCCTGACAGCCTTCAGTGTTGCTGGCGTTTCCTCGCTTGTTGGTCCCGTTTTGGTTTGTTTCTCCTTTTTTTTTTGTTTGTTACTGGTGCAGTAATGCGCAATGGCCATTAGGTGGAAGTACCACACTATTCATAGGCCCGGGCAGCTTTCCTGATGCTGCGGGCCTAGCGGGACATCGAGGACTTCGGTGCCTCACAGACAGACATCCCTGGGCGGCGCCTCGCAGAAGGGGGTGAGGAGCCTTCGGACCATGGAGCCACAGGTCTTTCAAAACAGGTACGGGCTCTCTTTGTTTATTATTAATGCTGTGCACTCTTCTTGTCGGGGCTGGCTTTTGAAGGGCAGTCTCTTTAACACTTGCTGTGTTCCATCGAAGAGGGGTCACTGCAGCTGCTCTTGAGTGCGTCTGTGTTTCTTATTTGCCAAGCTGCGTCTGGCAGTCCTCTTGCTAATCCAGTCCTTGACGGGGCTGCTGCATATGCAGGGATTTCCTCGGTGTGGACGTGTGGGCGCACTGTAGCCACGCGGCCGCCCGGTGGCACTGCAGGCCTTCTCTCCACAGGCCGCGTCGGACGCTGGGAATTATGATGGTGTGAGATGCCCTTGCGGGCTGGTGGCAACTCTCTTTGCGGTCTCTTTACACCGGTCTTCCCGGTAGGTGGTGCTGCTTGTTTCTTCGCCGAGGGGGTTATCGAAACGGACGCTACGCACTTCGGGCAGCTAGCGGCCTCGCACTAACATGCAGCCCTCACTCCTCGTTTCATCATGTGCTCTGGGTGCTGTCCCCTTACGTTAGGGGCCGCGGCAGTCGTACCTCCAGCTGCAGGCCTTGGAGGTGGATGAACACACCGGTGCAGGGTCCTCGCTGGCAGGGTGCGAACCGATCTGGCGGCTGGTAGCCTTCTCACTCCTGCGCATACTGCAAGTGCCGGGTGCCGCTTTACACCTGTGCGGTCGGGCAGCTTGTCTAACGATTGCAGGTGAGAGGCCCGGGACCTTTGGGGGAGCTGGTGGCCGCCAGTAGCGTTGGTGGAAGACTCGTTCACCGGCAGGTAGGGGCGCGGCCGGATTTGATGGGTGCACTGCGACTCTCTTGGTGTGGCCGGCTGCCGGTGAGGTTTGTCTGCTGCGTTGTGGCAGGGTCGCAGGCTATCTAGCCGCTGCGGGCCATTTGCTGCGCTCGCATGGGACTTGCCTGCTGGAGCGGCGTGGTGTTCTGGCTTGCTACCTGGTTCTCTTCACGTTGGGCGGCCTCGCCGGATTCTCGGCCTTCGGGTCTTTGACAGTGCTTTTCCCCTGGCTTGACGACCTGCTGGGACAGTTCGTCACTGCCGGGTAGCCTCTGGCTGTATGGGCGAGGGAACGGGGCTAAGTTGCGGGGTTCACGCTTACCCCAGGACCGCCCGTTCACTCCCTTCCCCTTCTGGCATCAGGGGGATTGAGGCACGGCTGGACTCCAATTGTCGCTCCATGGGCTTCCGAGAGTGGCGTCGTGCCAGCTCACCTCTTCCGGTGTTGGTGGCCGTGGATATCACCGTGGGGGCGCCGTCTCTCAGGCACGTTTCCTTTTCTTCCCCCAAGAGGGACGATGAGGTGCCGGGCTACGGGCACGTGGGGTCAACTATCCCATCCTCGTCGCCAGTGTAATGTTGGGCCTCAGGCCCACATCATACAAATGATTGACACTGACATCATGAGGGTTAGTGTAATAACTGGCCACGAGCACGTGCACCCGGGCCCTTTTATTGGCGGGGCCACGTCACTCGTGACACCCGTGATGGATGGGTGTGGGGGTGCAGTGTGTCCAGCCCTCAAGGGAGTGGCTGGGAGTACAGCTTCCTGCGGAACACTAGAACGTGTCCGGCAGGACACTACAGGGGGGTAGTGGAGTGTGGCATACGACGGGAAAATTGAGAGTAAATAAATAAATAAACAAAAGCACTTACTTTGCGCTCGCAGCATCGCCAAATCTGCGATGCTGCGAGCGCAAAGTAAGTGCTTTCGTTTATTTATTTATTTACTCACAACTTTCCCGTCGTATGTCACACTCCACTACCCCCCCACCCAGCCCCACCCCACTGCCCCACAGCGTTACCTGTGAGAGCCGCCACTGAGAGCAGCCTCGCTCTCATGTTGTCGCAGCAGGGAAGAATAAAATGATAATGACATCGCGTTATTATCATTTTATTTTTCCTTTGTTTTACTGCTGCACAGCAGCAGTGGGGCGACGCTCCTCCGCCTTAGCGGAGGAGCTGCCACTGAAGAGTGCAGTGGTTTTACCCCTCATGCGGAGGCTTGCACAGTAAAAGCTGATACACTGTAAACAACGAAGGAGATAACTTGTAAATTAGTACGGCGGGGCTGCAGGCACAGGGGGCGTGGGCACAACTAATATTTGCCTCCTTGGGACCCGAGCCGTGTGGAGGGGAACCAGAACACCACAAGCGTAACCACACTTGCCCGAACTTCGCATCTGCCTTAACCACGCATATTGGCGTTTTGATACAAATTATCTCTCTAGTTTCCTTCCACCGAAGTAGCACACATCTAAAAACCCACAAGTGCCACCTCTACCAGAACATAATGCATATCAATTACAATTTTAGAGAGTTGTATAGAAAACAATACACTCCCTACATACTTGCATCATCTCCAAGACCTGCCGTGCCATCTACAGGGTAGTCACCACCAACAGTCACTCTACTTAGGCAAAAAATCATCACCTCCTGTATCCAATGCCACAGCCTTTACTTACGCTGTTAAAAATCAACAGCAGAAGAAAGGGAATTACCATAAGACAAACTTTATCACAATAAGTTGCTACCATCAGAAATAACATCCCACCACAGAGGAGGCATCTCTCCGCCACTAAAGAAGGATGCTAAGAACACATCTCATCAAGGAACATCTCACCTGCTATAAACAATGAACCCACTGGCTCCTCTTACCCCTGTGCTGGACCTGAAGAGAACCATCAATCTTCCCACCATGTACAATCAATCAATCAGGATTTATAAAGCGCGGCTAATCACGCGATATGGTATCCAGGCGCTTGCAGGTCCCGGAGGTTTATTCAAAGAGCCCAGTCTTGAGGGCATTTAGACTTCCAGAAGTGAGGTGATGGTCCGGAGTTGCCTGGGGATGCTGTTCCTGGTCTTAGCTGTGATGTGGAAGAAGGAGCGTCCTCCACTTCAGCTTCGGTAAATGCTGTAGAAGCATAGTCTTCTCGACGGTTTGTGGAAGTTCAGGCGGTGGATAATGTCGGCGGGTCCTTGGTTGTGTAGAGCCTTGTGTGCGTGGGTCAGCAGCTTGAATTGGCATCTCTTCTGTACAGGGAGCCAGTGGAGTTGCCTGATGTGGGGTGTGATGTGGGTTCATCGGGGAAGGCCAAGGATGAGTCTGGCTGTAGCGTTCTGTATGGTCTAAAGTCTCTGTAGGAGGTGTGGGGCAATCCCTACGTAGAGGGCGTTGCCGCAGTACAGTGAGCTGGTGAGGAGAGCCTGTGTTATGGGACGTCTCGTGTGCAGGGTAGCCACTTGAAGATCCAATGTAGCATGCACAGAGTGAGTAAGGAAGTGAAGGAGGCAATGTTGATCTGTGATTTAATGGTGAGCTTGTCATCACTGATAATTTTGAGGTTTCTGGCGGTGTTGAGGGAGTGGGTGCGGTTCCTAGTTCTGATGGCCACCAGATGTCATTCCATGTGTTACTGGTATTGCCAAAGATCAGTACTTCCATCTTGTTTGTGTTCAACTAGAGGCATTTGTTCTTCATCCAGTCGGCCATGCTTGTCATGTATCTGTGGAAGTTGGATCTGGTGGTGGTGGGGTCATCAGTGAGTGAGAGGATGAGTTGGGTGTCGTACGTGTAGGAAATTATGTTGAGACCGTGAGATCTCAAGATGTTGGACAGCAGGGTCATATATGCATTGAAGAGCGTGAGGCTGAAGGATGAGCCCTGGGGGACACCACTGGTGATCTCCTTGGGTTAGGAGGTGTAAGGTGAGAGTAGGATCCTCTGGGTTCTTCAGGTGAGGAAGGAGGTGATACATCTGAGCAGGTCCCTATGGATGCAAATGTAGTGGAGTCTTTCGATCAGTGTGTGGTGGGATACGGTGTTGAAGGCTGCCGAGAGGTCGAGGATGATCAGAACTGCTGTTTCTCCTCGATCGACACCTGTATGAGTTGTGACACAAAAAAATGAATGTACACATTCTTGAATTCCCCTTACACTTATTTTAAGGAGCTCAATTTCTTCAAAGCTGGGTTAACATCACATAAGTCACAAAACATAAATACATACATTCAATAAAATCTCCTCTAGCAAGACCGAGTTTATTTCAAGGCTGAGTTTATTACAGTGTGCACCATTTTTACCAGATCACAGTGTGACAACATGTTCACGGTTGTACAACTGTGGTCAGAGCTGAAGATCAAAGGAACCATTCCACCTTAATACTGACTCAAGAATATAGTGCTACTAGAATATTATGGACCAAATATTGAGGCCCAAAATATTGGGAAAATAAGTTTATATTGGTAAGTATATGTTTACTTTCCTTAACCAGACCAACTGGTGTGACATTCCTTAGAGTCTACTTAAATAAACCTTTCCTTTACTTGATTACACATTCTGTAGATCTCCTTTTCAGGTTGCGCAGACCCTCATCTACCTAGGTGGCATGCTTCGTCATGGATCATGCTCCACACTGGGTGTGGTGTGCAATACCCAAGAGGCTCCATAACAGGAGTTCTTTTTGGAGATCTTTCTTTTTTTAGATCGAACGACCACTCCAACTGAGGTGTCTTAAGATCTTTTTAGCTAGGGTGTGATTGGTGATTTTAAAATTACCTGTGTTTAGGTTAAAGATACTTTATTACTTTCATTTGTATTTGTCACAGTGAGGGTAAAAAGCAAGGGATAGTACTTGTGGGAAACAAAAAAGTCCTTAGTTAGAAGGTGGTCGACATGTTTCGACCATATTGCCCAACCTGCCCTTTGGCATTCATAATGAACTATTTGAGGGAATAATGTAATCTAAATCTGGCCCTCTCAAGTGATACAAATGTCTTTCTGTAGGTAGGGCAAAACATATATGAAAACACATACAAAAACTTATAAATGACATGGGCAAGTACGGTCACACTGAAACTGCTACTCTGGAGTCTTTCCAAACCAGTATAAAAACAACAGGACGTCAAATCCTTTTAAACATCTCTTATACAAGTGTAGTCAAGGATGTTGTTTTCACTAACATTGAGAAAATGCATATGTATCACTGCATTTGAGCACAACAAACACATGCATTATCATGTTTCTGATTCCCACCAAAGATGTATTAAACATATTTGGTAAAGCTTGTAGTTTGAAAAGATAGGGAAACAAATGCATAAGCATGAGGGTCGGTTTAGGGCCCTATGGCGAGTAAGACCCTGGTGTCCTTATACCTAAAATGTATGTAAAGGAAACAATTGTTGTCCAAAAACCTGTCAGTGCACAAAAGAATTCCCTCGAGTTCAAGTGGTCCTTCAGGAGAAAACCTACTACATCAGGAGAAAGCACTGACGGTTCACCTACTGTTTTTGGCTCCTGTCCCTCCATTTGCCAGGTAGAAGCTGTGTACTCTTACAAAAGGAGGCAAGTAGCTGTAAGAAAGCTGCATGCATCTCTGAACCAGTGCGTGTGATGTCACAATGTCTAGTGCGTGCATCCAATTATGCAACGGTACCATCAAAGGAACTGGTGCAAGTGGTACCAGGCAACACTGGGACTTATGTGTATTTACAACTATACTGTAGCTTGCGGGATGTCATGATTCCTCATTTCAACCCCAGCAAACATGAAGCCTGGCACAGTGTGCGTTTCCTTGCTTATTAGTGAGCCAAAAATTCCCTTGTAAAAACCCGCCCCTGTCCCGTGCAACCAGCTCGCCATAGGTTTCATGTATAATTGTGTTTAAGAACCTTTATTATAGTGTAAAGAATGTGAATCATGCCACGTTCAATGCTTTGTAGCACCAATGTTTGTTTAATGTTTGTTATCATGTTTATAGTACTTGTGTAACAGTATACTTATTAGTGAGTAAAATAGATACTAATCCGTTATACAAAGAAGTGGAAATAATCATTCAAAGACTCGCGTACATAAGAAATTTGCCGCGTTTCAATCATCTCCGTCTGACTGCCAAAAAGAAAAGGAACCGAGTGACACTGCACGTCGCGTCACGTACAACGTGCAACGGCCATTTTGGGTGTGGCAATACTATATAAAGCCACACCCAAGTTCTGGAAGGGGCTTAGCCTTCCGTCTGTTGTCAAGGAGACAACAGTTCCCTAAGACGCTTACCTGTTCTGACGCGGTATCCATTTGGCGTCTTCTTGGTTCCGGTGTTCCGCTTGCAGCTGACATTCCGGTAGGATTTCGGAGGATCTCCTGAAAGAAAAGAACATCGGAGAAAGCTAAGTGAACATATTTCATGTTAACCTAGGCGCCCATCACAAGAAAGCAACGAACATTACTGCATTTGTTTAAAAGGGTTAAAGACAATTTTTGGAACGTTTTTTCGGCTGAAAGAAAAAACACTTGAAAAGACTTTTGAGACTTTGCATATCATAATATCTAAAGGACATTAGAGTGTTGTCGCATTGTTTGTTGGTGTATATTATTTTTTAACAGCATTTCGTGATGGAACAAGTTCATGGGGATTATTGCAAGTAAGTGCTAATGTATTGTAAAAACACAGTGTTATAATGTAATGCGAGGTACTTATTGATGGTTGAAGGAATATAAGTAACTTATTCTGTATTCTTTAAACACAGAGGAGACCACTGAACATCCTTTGTCAAAGACACAGCACAGCAACCACGCCTGTCTACAACCACGCCCCCAAAACAGCTACTTTGAAGCCATCACAAGACTACTAGGACGCTACGCCTCACTTCTGTAGATCGCAGGTAGGACAAAAACGTAATATATCCTCACGCTTAGGGATAGGGATGTTAGTGCTATTGTGAGACTCTTTGTAATCACAACACCATAGCTAATCACATCTTGTTGCATCGCAGGTCGACAACAAGAACACGTCAGCACCCAGTATCCGGTCCTCCTCCCTGAACCTTATCGCGTAGCCCTAGTGAATATAAACATACACTGGTTATAAGGTAGGGTACTGGGAATTTGGCTCATAGCGTCTCTGCGAAACTCCAACAAGCACCCTACAGGTAAGAGTGCATTGGCTGACTTGATAGAAGGCTAAGCCCACGTATACAGTTTCGCCCAGGCGCTATGGACCAAACTTCGCAGATTTCGTTGCAGGATATTGCTGCAATTTTAGCTGACATCAAGTCAGAAAATGCCGCGCTACGTAGAGATATCTCATCTTTGCAGAATAACATGCAAGCTTCGAATGTTCCAAGTCCTACTACCTGGAGTTTTCCCTCCGCGCAGAAACCACTACTTAAACCACCTAGTTTTCAGCCGAATATGCAAACACTGCATAGTAGTACTCCCTCCTCACCTACGCAAATACAAGTCGTAACTCCAGTCACAGTTCCTTTAGCGCCCCCAGAAAGATTTTATGGGGATAGTAGTAAATTCACTATTTTTTTAAATCAATCCCATTTACATTTTATAGCCAAACCGACCGCTTTCCCAGATGATTCCTCTAAAATTGCCTTTATTTTGTCATATTTGGGAGGGGATGCAGCTTTATGGTCAGTACCGTTTGTTGAACGAGATGAGCTGATTCTATATGATTTTAGACGATTTAAAAATACCATGAAAAAGCTTTTTGCCAAACACGTTTTTGTGCAATCTGCAGACCACGAATTACTTAACTTGAAACAGGGCTCTTCAGACTTACTACATTATATCTTGCTATTCAATAGATTAGTAATAGAAGCTGAATGGCCCGAAGAGAAACGTGTCTCTCTTTTCTATAGGGTCCTAAAGGACGAATTAAAGGACATGGTAACTCAAATTTTGGATCCACCAGATGACTGTGGAGAGTTCATTGATTTAGTGGTCAAATTGAATCATCAGTTATCAGAGCGCAAAGGTGAAAAAGGACGGACAGATCGTAAGATGTTTATGTTTAAAGAAAGACCAAGCCTTAAAAGTGAACCAGTAACCAAGATAGATATGGGGGAACCTTTGCAGATCGGAACAATCAGAGGGCCCCTTACCAAAGAGGAAAAGGACAAACGCAGGAAATTAAATCAATGTCTTTATTGCGGAAAAACTGGACAATTCGTAAAAGAATGTCCCACCCGTCCCAATAAGAATAAACCTAAAACAAATGAAGTGGCAGTAACTCAGCATTCGGAAAACTAAACGGCTCGACGAAAGACGAGGTCAGTTTGTCGAGTGAACATACTAGTTAGGCCTCCACAGCTCCCGAAGCCTCATATCATCATCTTAGTATTAGGGTAATATTACAGTCACAGGAAGACAAAGCTCGGTCATGGTCCGTGGACGCTCTAATTGATTCTGGAGCTACAGGTAATTTCATAGACACTCAAATAATGCAGGATTTAGGATTAAAAAAGTTACCGAAAGCTAGACCAGAAATAGTAAGGGCTGTAGACGGCAAAGAATTAACATCAGGTTTGATACAACATCATACAGAGACTCTTAGCATGACATGTTCTACTAAACACAGTGAATATATCACCTTTGACGTTATTGATGCACCACAATTTCGCCTTATTTTAGGGGTTCCTTGGTTAGTGCAACATAACCCAAAAATGTATTGGATACAAAAAACAATATTGTTTAACTCAGAGTATTGTCATACAACATGTCTTCAACATCAGGTACCTGAACATCTCATACAAGGATATGATTTTCCTAAAGAATCAAAAAGCATATTACTCCTGGAAGGTGTTCCCACAGAATATTCAGATTTAGTGGATGTTTTTGATTAAAAAAAATGCAAACACACTACCACCACACAGGGATTACGATTGCCGAATTGATTTAGTGCCTGGAGCAACCCTGCCGTGCAGTCGAATTTATGCCCTCACAGAAAAAGAAAATGAACATTTGAGAGACTATTTAGATGAATACCTTGCCAACGGGTTCATTCGACATTCTAAGTCCCCGGTCTCATCACCCCTCTTCTTCATACCAAAGAAAGGGGGTGAATTACGCACGTGTATTGACTATCGTGCGATAAATAATGTTACCATAAAAAATAGATACCCTCTTCCATTAATACCAACACTATTGGACCAAATAAAAGATGCTACCATTTATACTAAGCTGGATTTACGTGGAGCATACCATCTTGTACGAGTTCGTGAGGGCGATGAATGGAAAACGGCATTCCGTACCAAATTCGGCCTCTATGAATATCAAGTCATGCCCTTCGGACTCAGCAACGCTCCAGCAGCATTCCAGTTTTTTATAAATGAGGTGTTAAGGGATTTTTTGGATATATGCTGTGTAGTATACATCGATGATATACTCATATATTCTAAAACTGCAACTGATCATGTACAACAAGTACGAGCCATTCTTCAACAGCCTTTAAAAAATTCCTTATACGTTAAATTGGAAAAAAGTATGTTTCATACCACCAAAGTTGAGTTTCTGGGTTATATTATCAGTCCCTCTAGAATTGAGATGGATCCAAAGAAAATTCAATCAGTACTTACCTGGCCGAGTCAGTCTTCTGTGAAACAAATTCAAAGTTTTTTAGGGTTGGCCAATTTTTATCGGCGATTCATTAACAACTTTTCTCAGATTATAACCCCAATCACAAAACTCCTACGCAAAAATACTAAATTTGAATGGAACGACTTAGCTGAACAGGCTTTTCAAGAATTAAAAAAGCGATTCACATCAGCACCTACCTTAATGCACCCTGATCTTTCTCATCCATTTATAGTTGAAGCAGATGCCTCACAATTCGCCATAGGAAGCATCTTATCACAGAGACACAAAGATACTGGTCAGATGCATCCCATAGCATATTATTCAAGAAAGCTATCACCCACTGAACAGAATTACGCCATAGCTGACAGGGAACTATTGGCTATAAAAGCTGTATCCGAAGAATGGCGACACTACTTGTTAGGTGCTCGACACCCTATTACGATTTATACCGACCATCCGAATCTGCAAACCTTACGCTCTGTAAAAGCTCTCTCTGCTCGCCAACTCCGATGGACTCTGTTTTTAATGATTATAATTTAATCATCACTTATCACCCAGGAAAAGACAATAATAAAGCAGATGCTTTATCACGTATAGGAGTCAGTGATGACATGTGCACAAAACAAGAAATACCACAACCAATATTACCAACACAATGCTTTCAAGTGGGTATTACCAATAAAGATTAGTATTAGACATACAAAAGGAACTAAAAACAAAAAAAGTACAAGAATGGCAAGAAAATTACCCTCTACTGCAGTGGAAAGACGATATATTATTCATGAATGACCAAATATTTGTACCATCTACCAGCTTACAAACTCAAGTTATACAGTTACATCATGATACACCTATGTCCGCTCATCCTGGAGTTACTAAAACTTACCAATTAATCAAAAGACGTTTTTGGTGGCCTTCCATGTTTAATGATATACAAACCTATGTAGACACCTGTGCCATATGTATACAGAATAAACCAGTGCATCATGCCCCTAGTGGTTTATTACATCCTTTACCACTACCTCCACAACCATGGCATACTGGGTCCCTCGATTTTATTGTTGAACTTCCTCGTACTAAAAATGGATTCACTACCATTTTAACGGTAGTTGATCATTTCACACGTTTGGCGCATTTTATCCCTCTGAGAAAACTACCTTCAGCAATAGAATTGACTCAGATCTTCATGAAAGAAATCATTCGATTACATGGGATCCCGTCTGTAGTTATTTCAGATAGGGGTTCTCAATTTATTTCCCATTTTTGGCAACACTTAGGTAAATCCTTAAACATGGAAGTCCACACCTCCTCTAGTTATCATCCTCAAACAGATGGTTTAACTGAACGCACAAATCAAACCATAGAGCAATATTTGCGTTGCATGTTAACTGATTGTGATCAAGAATGGTCAGATATTTTATGGGCTTTGGAATTTGCTTACAATAACATGGACCAGTCCTCTATCGGTATGTCTCCATTCTTTTGTACACATGGCTTTCATCCAAAACATTTTCCTGGACAAACTGTCTCTCCTTTAGTAATACCATTTATATGTGACTATGTAAATAACCTGGTTTCTATCCAACAACAGGCTCAGTTTCAGTTGGCTAAAGCAAAAGAAAATCAGAAACGTATAACAGATGTGCATCGAACCATGCAACCGTCATATTCTATAGGAGACAAAGCATGGTTATCCACAAAACATTTAAAGATTAAGGGGGATATTCACAAGAACGTGCGCTAAACATCTCCAAAAAATGTTAACGCAACTTTACACATCGCAGCCTATCGCGGGAAAACAACCCTGTGTCAACGTGGAATTCACAACACGGCAGTACCATGCGATAGTCTCCCGAAACCGCGGCCAATGTCCGCGATACAACCACCTCGACGGAGATAAAAACACAAACCCCAACACCAAAAAACATGCAATGAGCCCATTCGCGAGGAGGAAAGCAGCGATAAGCAGCGCAAGGCCCGCAACACATATACGGCATGTGGGAATAAGCACAACAAAAGCAGGAAAAAGAAAGACAAACCAAACAGAAAACAGCGAAGCACAATGGAGGCAGTCGGAGCAAGCACACAACCCCACAAGCACCATTGGCAACAAAACATTAGACATGGCAGGCCATCGTGGACAAGGTGAATGCAGCCGGTGAGCGGAGGAGGACAATGGCAGAAAACCAGAACAACTGGAATGATGCGAAACGCACAAACAAGCACAAACACGCCAACAACAAGAAGGCAGCAATGCACACCGGAGGTGGGAGTCCAGCGCCACACCATGAGCTGGATGATATGGAGGAAATGGTGTCCACCACATCAGTCTGCAGATGGTGGCAGGACTCGGGGACCGGAAACTGCTCAAAATCAACAGACACAACAGCAACAGGGAGAGGAACGACCAGGGACTGGGGGGAAGGGGGGAGATGGGCACAATGGCACACATGCACAAGTAAGAAATGCACAACTGCAGACAAACCATGCCCAAGAGGAACAACACCAACCAAGAGCACAAGTCACACAACTCAGCAATATCACACCACTGAACAAGCACAGAAGTGAAAACCACACTGCCTGAAAGGAGAAGGGTGAGCCAAATCAGAGCCGAAGGGACATCCCACACACAATGCAGCACACACACATAGGAAGCAGAGCACCCCAACATCCAACACAATGTGGTACAAACACCAACAACTGCACAACCGAACACAGGACACAAGTGCACCCGCTTGTGGCCGGTAAATGGCCATACGCATCTGGCAAAGCACGAAACAGGGACATGATAATGCACAAGTACCAACCCACAGCCCTGATGGGGCAGCAAAGCATGTAAGGCAGGGACCCAGAGATGCCGTGACACACACATTGGCATACAAATAAACACTCAACACAGTTGGAGACAAGTGAACGTGCGGAAACTTTATCAACAATTGCGTGTCAGTATGGCCAAGGGAAGTGCCACGACATGCAGACCAATGCAGCAGCATGTCTGAATGAGGAACGTTGGAAAGCGCCCATGTCCACCCCGGGGGAGTCCATCACCAACACAAGTCATTGCCAACCCGCGTATGTTGTCCGCGCATGGATCAGGAGTCCAGGCCAATGCAGCCATGTCCACGGTCTCCTAGGGACATGTGACCAGATCCCCAACATGCAACCAGGCGTCGGGACACGTGCAATGGGTCACATGCAGTCCTGGTTGCAGTTACCTTGTCACTCGTCCATGAACGCGAGTGCAGCAGCATAGGCCAACATTTCCAATGCGAGATCGTTGTCCACCACATCTGACATGTCTCCGAGGTAACCCATCAGCTGTCCCGGACAGATGTGCTCACTCCAACCCCTGGCCCCAATATGCACGAAAGCCCAATCATGGAGCGGCTCAATGTGGTCACTGCACACGACGACTCCTGCAATTTCCCAGGTCCAGTCCCCAGCATGCATGCCAAACATCCAGGCATGCCATAAACGGGCATCACGGTGACACTCCTGGTCGTGGTCTAACAGGGGGCGCACACACACATCGAAATCCAGGTCGGCTACCGTAACGTTGGAGAGGCAGATATCCATGGACCACTCGAATATGTATGAGCGACAGTGCAACACAGGCTGAACGCAGGTGACGTTGGCAAGGCGGAAGCTCAGCCTGTAACTGATCCGCAGCACTGCCAATGGCAGTGCCCCCAGTACATGCAGCAGACATGCACGGTACAGGTCCACGTGACTGGAGTAGAGCATGTGTCCGGGATGGTCTGCCATTGTGTCAGTGACTCTGCTTGAAGCGGCACTGTGAGGACCTGTGCCAGTCCTGTGAATGAAACGCCACAGCTCGGAGCAATGAGCAGTGTCTGTGTGCAACGGGTGCAGGCCTGGGGTGTGGTGGGAGTACGAGTGAAGGCCATTTCACGCACGCAAACTACGACCAAGGACTTCTGCGTGTGGGATGTGTACACGTTGGCCTCACGTCTGGCAGTGCGTAGTGTGGGAGTCACCTGGAAATGCTATCCTATCTGTCAGGGGGTGCTGGGCACATGCAAGTCACATCTAGGAGCTGCAGATATGCTACCGCCAGATAGTGCAGACAAAGGACCATTCATCCCTACAGTAACTACACCATCTGCATGCATTCAGGAGACGCACAGAGGCCTGCCGTGGGTGTGGTGGGATATCTGCGTCCCTGGGAATCATGGATGATATGCCCAGCACGTGGCACATGTGCGGCCTCACTGTGTGTTACGTTGCCTCACAGCTGCTCCACCCTCCCACGAGCCCCCACACTTGTGTGCCCTGCGTGGTTGTATCACATGCACTCCTACGGCACACCATTGAGATGCCTGTCCGCGCATGTCCAGCTGCATGCCACCAACACCATGACGCTGGCCTTTGAAGGTGTGCGGCCAAGTGAGTGTAGGCCAATGGTCCAGACAGGGCGGACACAAGTGTACAGTCCATGGCTGGCTGTGATCACACTGCGAATGAGGTTAGGCAACTGACTCATGCAGCCGCAGGACCGATACACATAACACTTGGCATGCATGTGCCAAGACCCCGAGGGGTCTTGCGCTCCTACATTTCCCCGTCCGTACGGGCCCACCCTCCTGGTGCATGCCACATTGCAACATCGTCTACTGTGGCCCTGGTGGCGTCAACACCCCAACACAGAGACACACTTACCGCACATCCTGCCCAAGGCCAGGTCCGAGCCACGCCCTGCTCCCCCTGCCGATGCAGCACACCCCTGCGCTGAACTGACGTACGCCGGACCAGCACACGCCGCTTGTGCATGCAGGGGGGGCCGGGCGCGGCTACATGTCCAAGGTCACTACCAACGCTGAGGTGACATGGTATTGTCCGCTGAGGATAGCACACTGTGATGTTGCAGTGCCATGCCCATCATGCTGACACAATGACCACACGGACACACTTGCTCAGATGGTGTGAATGGCTACGAGCACGTGCGCCCGGCCACATTTATTAGCAGGCACACATATCGAGTGACACCTGTGTTGGATGTGTGTGGGGTGTGTGCACATCAGCCGGCAAGGGCTGCCTTGTGCAGTCAGAAATCGACAACAGTGTACATCGTAAAGGACACAACCATTCAACCGTAAAGGACCCATGACCTGAGCTGCACAAAGTCAGTGGCCCCGGATGCACAGCGTCCTGCACGGGCCTACCGCCACGGGCCGCTGACTTGCGGTGCACTGGGGCAGGGTCACGAGAGCAGAGCAGGTTCCCGCAGATGACTAGGGGGGTTGTCGTGGAGTGTCTCGGTGGACAGTGGAAGGTGTACCCCCAGGGCATGATGCCGAGGGCAGAACCACGCTGAAACAGTCACCATGGCGGAGACCAAGTCCGTCCCAGCCAGATGATGATGCAGACAACCCCCAGGCCATGGACTCAGACGACACCAACGTTCAACCAGAGAGTGCCCATGAGTCATTGCACACAGAGTTAGTGGCACCAGTGCTGATAGGGGATGCCGCCAGCGATGAGGCATGCCCAATGGTGTGGACTCCTCCATATCTTACCCAGGACACTGTTCCACATGTGTGGCCTACTGGACCGCAGTGTAGGCCTGAGGCAGTGGCCAGCAGGGGCCATTCACCGAGTGACGATGGCTTAGGTTGGATGGTCCCACCGGCCTGCGTAGTTCAGGTTCAGTGGCACCACGGGACGCGGACTTGCGTTGCACAAGGTTAGTGGCACCAGGTCAGTTGTTGCTAGTGTTCGCTCACCTCCGTAACGAGGATCTGGCTTTCATCCGGACTGAACCGCATCTTCCTCTTACTCCTCTCCATGCGTTCACTGGTATGGACTCTGCCATCCATGAATCACGACAGGGTGCTGGATGTGGGGCCGACTGGACCGCAGTGTAGGCCGGGGGCAGCGGTCAGCACGGGCCCACAGACACGTGTCGTGTGCTTGTGATGCATTTGTTTGCTTCGCTGATAGCAGGGAGTTTAGTGATATCACCCCTGCAGTAGACATCTGGTCACTGCCATTCATGACTCAGGACACAGTTCCACATGTGGGACCCACTGGGCCGCTGTGTAGGCCTGTGCCCTCATCCATGTGTCGCCGGCTTGCGTTGAACAGGGTTAGTGGCACCACGTGTCGCCGGCTTGCGTTGAACAGGGTTATTGGCACCACGTGTCGCCGGCCTGCGATATGGAATTATGCCTCACTGATCGAAGAGAGTCTGGTGCTGTGGCCGCTGCCACGGACTTGGGGTCACTGCCATTCATGACTCAGGACACAGTTCCACATGTGGGACCCACTGGGCCGAGGAGGACGCCAGTGGAGTATGTGAATGTAAAAGGAGTACTGTGGGCCTGCGCCGTGGAGGCCAGGGAGGGGCTGCGGAGGCTGCAAAGGTCGCGGGCCTGGGGCCTGGAGCTTGCACCGGCACGTGGTGGGCCCTCTTTGACACATGCCGGTGTTGGCAGGTGAGCAGAGCCTCATTGGTGCACTGTGGCAGGCATGACGGGTCGGGGGCCCAGCGGCCCGGAGTGCAGCAGGCGCACAGGGACGCAGGCCCCACCGCGCTCGGCGCCGGACTCGTGGCAGGCTGAGAGGTGCCGCCCTGGCAGACGCGTTGTCCATTCCAAATGAGGACCACGCCCAGTGCGACGGGCTTTTTGTTCACACCCCTACGCAGGCCTGGCATACTCAGGGCCAACCCACTCTGCCCGCGCATGCAAGGGGGGACGTAACATGCGACATTTCTGCGTTCTGCCCCACAGCCTGTGGGGACATGGTAGCGTCCACTGGCCACTACACTCCATGCTCCAGCAGTTGATCTCCACATGGCCATTACCGTGATTTGCAGACTGTGGTCTGTCCGGCATCTCCACGCCACATCTGGCATTGGGTAGGTTCACATTCCTTAGTCACTTGCCGCTCTCGCACATGCCTGCTCCATGCCTCTCCTCACATCCTGCTATTGTGTGCCTGTGGTGCCATGCCGTGGCTGGGTTGTGGGTATGGCAAGGCCAAGTTCCTAATGGAGCCGTGTTGTCGTGTCTGGTCGGTTGGCATGTTGTGTGGCATGTTGAATGTAGTTGTGCTGCGTGCCCATTGCCAGTGTCGTGAGTTGCATGACTGTGGACTGGAGGTGTGTGGTGTGTTCATTTGGCACTTACCAACGAGCACTGCATTGCCATGGGTGCCATCCTGGGTGCGCTGGGTGATGATGGACTGTCGGGAGATGTGAGAATCAGGCAGTCTGCCTGGGGAGTTGGCCACAACATTGTTGAGGGGTCCCGGGCGGTCCACTATTGCCTGCACATTCATGGGTTGCGTGTGCTTTCAGTTGTGGTAGTTGCGTGCAGTATCGCAGGGGGCACAAGGGGTACATGTGTGCAGTTGGCCCTGACACGTGAGGGAATCCAGCTATGGTGTAGGGGCCTTGCTTGGTCTCCAGCTGCTCCTGCGCAGTGTGGGTGAAGTGGAGGGGCTGGGGTACCAGGCTGATGTTGGCATCCAGGACAGGTGTGATGACCTTGTATGGGGCTGGCTGTGTGACTCCTCCGACTCTGGCAGTTGTGGGTTGGATGGTACCAGAGGCCGACATGTGCTGCGCAGCCGGCAGCTTTGTCTCCGGAGGGATGTTGGTTGTCCGCTGGGTTGGTACCGTCAGCAGGTGGGGGATGTGCGTCATGATGCGGGGGTTGGTTGTCCTTTTGGGCCTGTAGTGGGCAATGTCCTCCTCTGGCGTTGGGTCTGGGCGGCAGGTGCGTTTCAGGTGGGTCCGCTGTCTTTGTGTACGCTGCCTCTGTGGTGTTCTGGGGGGGGGACGGGTCCTGGGGTTGGTTGCGGGCCTGGGGGTGGTGGCGGTGGGTGTTGTGGCCCTCATGGGTATCGGAGCTGCATGATCATTGTCTCCATGGCATCTGTGGGTCCTCAGGTGTGGCTCTTGGCTGGGCTCCCTTTCATGCTGCGGGTAGTCGTCCTGCTTAGCACCAGCAAAAGGCAGGTGTTAAATCCCTGGTGCTACCGCGGCTTATCGCCTGTTTTTGGTTCGCATCGCGGATCTGGCAGTTCATTGTGAAAGTGGTGTAGTGGTTTTTCCATGTGTTTTTGCACGGGAACGCCTACTCTGCATCTCATTAGGGTTAGTTGGTGGTGTCCACCGTGGAGATATATTTTGGGGCAGTTATCTCGGGAATTCTGGCGATGTCTGCAGTTTGCACCCGCTTGTGAATGGGGTGTTAAATCTATCTCCACTTTTGATGAGTTAAGGTGGAGATAAATCAGAGATAAGTCCTTGTGAATATCCCCCTCAGAGTAATAAAAAATGTTGTCCTCGTTTATTGGGCCATTCCCAGTAGAGTAAGTGTGAAGTTAACACTCCCACCAAAATACCGTTTTCACCCTGTCTTCCATGTCTCTTTATTAAAACCATTTAATCCTATGACTCGTACCACGCCATCTCCACCTGCTATTGAAGTCGATGGGGTACCTGAATTCGAAGTGAAATCTGTACTCGACTCAAAAAGAATACGTGGCAAGTTATATTATTTAGTGGACTGGAAGGGTTACGGGCCCGAAGAACGATCTTGGGAACCCCTTGCTAACTTACAGAACGCACCACGCATAGTGAAGGTATTTCATTCCCGGTATCCTGATAAACCAAAGCCCATTCCTTTGGTCTTAGGGGGAATTTTGCGAGGGGGTACTGTCATGATTCCTCATTTCAATCCCAGCAAACATGAAGCCTGGCTCAGTGTGCGTTTCCTTGCTCATTAATGAGCCACAAATTCCCTTGTAAAAACCCGCCCCTGTCCCGTGCAACCAGCACGCCATAGGTTTCATGTATAATTGTGTTTAAGAACCTTTATTATAGTGTAAAGAATGTGAATGATGCCACGTTCAATGCTTTGTAGTACCGATGTTTTTTTAATGTTTGTTATCATGTTTATAGCACTTGTGTAACAGTATACTTATTAGAGAGTAAAATAGATACTAATCCGTTGTAGAAAGAAGTGGAAATAATCATGCAAAGACTCGCGTACATAAGAAATTTGCCGCTTTTCAATCATCTCCGTCTGACTGCCAAAAAGAAAAGGAACTGAGTGACACTGCACGTCGCGTCACGTACTACGTGCGCGGCCATTTTGGGTGTGGCAATACTATATAAAGCCACACCCAAGTTCTGGAAGGGGCTTAGCCTTCCGTCTGTTGTCAAGGAGACAACAGTTCCCTAAGACGCTTACCTGTTCCGACGCGGTATCCATCTGGTGTCTTCTTGGTTCCGGTGTTCCGCTTGCAGCTGACATTCCGGTAGGATTTCGGAGGATCTCCTGAAAGAAAAGAACATCGGAGAAAGCTAAGTGAACATATTTCATTTTAACCTAGGCGCCCATCGCAAGAAAGCAACGAACATTACTGCATTCGTTTAAAAGGGTTAAAGACAATTTTTGGAACGTTTTTTCTGCTGAAAGAAAAACCATTTGAAAAGACTTTTGAGACTTTGCATTTCATAATATCTAAAGGACATTAGAGTGTTGTCGCATTGTTTGTTGGTGTATATTATTTTTTAACAGCATTTCGTGATGGAACAAGTTCATGGGGATTATTGCAAGTAAGTGCTAATGTATTGTAAAAACACAGGGGCATATTAGCAAGACCCACGTTAAAATTATCGCCGTTTTAGCGGCAGGAAACTGCCGCTAAAACGGCGATAATGGGCTTGCTAATATGCGTTATAGAATTCCAATAGAAGCCCAGGTTAGATGTGCAGGACGTCTAACCTGGGCTTCTATTGGAATTCCATAAAGCATATTAGCAAGCCCATTATCGCCGTTTTAGCGGCAGTTTCCTGCCGCTAAAGCGGCGATAATTTTAACATGGGTCTTGCTAATATGCCCCAGAGTGTTATAATGTAATGCGAGGTACTTATTGATGGTTGAAGGAATATAAGTAACTTATTCTGTATTCTTTAAACACAGAGGAGACCACTGAACACCCTTTGTCAAAGACACAGCACAGCAACCACGCCTGTCTACAACCACGCCCCCAAAACAGCTACTTTGAAGCCATCACAAGACTACTAGGACGCTACGCCTCACTTCTGTAGATCGCAGGTAGGACAAAAACGTAATATATCCTCACGCTTAGGGCTAGGGATGTTAGTGCTATTGTGAGACTCTTTGTAATCACAACACCATAGCTAATCACATCTTGTTGCATCGCAGGTCGACAACAAGAACACGTCAGCGTCCAGTATCCGGCCCTCCTCCCTGAACCTTATCGCGTAGCCCTAGTGAATATAAACATACACTGGTTATAAGGTAGGGGACTGGGAAGTTGGCTCATAGCGTCTCTGCGAAACTCCAACAAGCACCCTACAGGTAAGAGTGCATTGGCTGACTTGACACTGGACTCAACTTCAGGCACCTTAAAGTGCGTTCATATGCCAAATAAAAGCATTTTTACTTTTATACTTGGGTGACAATATATTTTATGAATACACCCATCGTACTTAGATGTTGGTCTCAATTTGGTGTTTTCAACTATCAATACTGTGGAACTCATAAATCACCCATATGCCTCAAAAATGTAAGTATATACTCTGCCTTAGATAGGTTGGCAATTGAAAGGGGATTTACCACACTGGGGACCAGTAAATCATAACGAAAGAGGGCTTATTTCCATCAAAATAATTTATGTTTAAACTCAAGTGCAAAAATATTTTTGTAAAGGCATTTATTGTATACAGATCCAAGTCTGCGTTGTTTATCAGAAACTAAAATGCTGATTTTTTTTAATAACCTATATGTCTCATTGATATTCTATGTTGGAAACATGATTTCTTAATTAGTAATGACTCCGGTATGTCGTAATTTAGGCCATGTTGGTAGGTTTTAAACCTGAATATCCATCTTTTTTGAAGACGGTGTTGCTGATGTTTCTTGATGTTGTACTGGTCTTAAAAGGGCTCAGCAAAGATTGTCCTCATTGTGACTTTTTCCAAAAAATGGATTGTCATTTTTGTTGTGGGAAGTCAACAGCGAATGGTACTCTGATGCTCATTTATGCAGATTTGTCATTTTCAGTGGTCATTCTGATATAATCAGCTGGCTGGGACTAGTAATAATCATGCAATGATGCTATTCCAACTAGGATGTTTTCTTAATTCTCAGTTTTTTCTAAAAACAAGGAGGTCTAGTTCTCCCGTGGAAAATGTTAAGGAACAGGCATTGCAGTGACCACAAAGGAAGTGGCCAACAATGGGAGGGAGGCCCCACCATGTGAATACAGTGTCAGATACCAAAGTTATTTTAGGGCCGGTATGGATGAGAATGTCTTTTATGTTTAGACCTCTTTTAAAGGGAAAAGTCAGGGGGCCAGATGTAGGACCTGCCAATTAGCGAGTCGCAAATTGCGTCGCATTTGCGACTCGCAATTTGTGACTCGCTAATTGGGATGCACAACAGTGTCTTGGACACTGTTTGCGATTCCCAATGGGGTCGCAAATTGCATGCCTCATGCATATTAATGAGGCTGTTGCAATTTGCAACCCCATTGGGAATGGCTGGCACTCAAAAACGGGATGCATTTAAAAAAAATAAAAATGAAACTTTTCAGTTACATTTTTCAAGGGCAGGCAGTGGTCCCTGGGACCACTGCCTGCCCTTAAAAAATGTTTGCGCATGCATTCCAAGAGGGGAAGGGGTCCCCTGGGGACCCCTTCCCATTTGCGAGTGCTTTACCACCCTTCTGAGAAGGGTGGTAAACTGCAAGTGTTTTGCGACCGCAAATGCGGTCCCAAAACATTCTTACATAGCTTAAGGAGACGCTATCAGGAAGGGATGCCCTTGGAACGCCCCTTCCTAATAGCGAGTCGCTAATCCTATTTTGCGAGTCGCAAATTGATTTGCGACTCGCAAAATGGGATTATACATGGGCCACAGGTTTTTTACGGGTGCAAACGGGTCTAAAACCCATTTGCGCACGCAGAAAAACCTTTGTACATCTGGCCCAGGGAGCTGTAACTGAAAGGCTCCAGTATTTAGGATACACAAGTTCTTTTGTATTACTTTTTGCAGATCATTCGAGGTAAGTGAAAAGGTAGTTGCACATGTAATCCTTTAATTTTTGGGTGGAGTGTTAATTTCTAGTAATGCCTCATGATGATTGTTCTGGCTCTCTTGATAATCTCTGTGGGGTATTTTTCTCTCTTGTAGTTTTACTGAAAAGTGCTCTGCCTGAGTGTCAAAAGTGGTAATTGCTCTACATATTCTCCAGAGATGAAGGAACTGTTCCTATTGTAAGTTTTCATGTAGTACTTTAAGGTTAAAACTATCAAACCTCAGAAGGTTGTTGTGATTAGTGGTTGTGTGAAATGTTTCTGTGATCAGTTTACCTTCTCTGCTTATAATCTCAAGATCTAGGAAGTAGAGTTTCATGTGGGAGAAGGTAGAAGTAAATCTCAGAGCAGGCTCTTACTTGTTAATGTAAATGGTGGAACTGTCAACTAGATCAATTTTGACTTTCCAAATGATTAGAATGTCATCAATTAATCATCGCCAAAGTCTTATTGATGTTTTACAAGGATTGATCTCTGAGAATATGTATTTTGTCTCATAAAAGTGGACATACAAACAGGCAAGTCTCGGGTCAAATATACTGCCAATGAAGTACCCTTAATTTGATGGCACATTCTTTGCTCAAATTGAAAATAGTTGTTTTCAAGGACCAGTGTTCTGCATTCCATGACAAAATGGTTAGGGTAGTACGTTCCCAACTACTGAATCTGAGGAGATTCTCAATTTCTGATTGTATCCTGAAGTATACTAGTATAAAGTGCCTCCATATCCAAAGTAATCAGTAGAGCAGTTGGGCTGTCAAATTCTACATTGTTTTAAATGTTCAATATATCCTAAGTATCTTTTACAAAGGAAGGTATTTTCTCTACCAAAGATCTTGGAAAATGATCACAAAAAATGGAAAGGAGGTTGAGTAATGAATCTATGGCAGATACAATAGGACAGTCAGGCAGCAGTCTTCCGGGTTGATGAATTTTAGGGAGTATGTCAAAGTAAGGAATCTTAGGATTACGTTTTATCAAAACATCTACCTCAAAATTTGTTATCCATCCTGCACACTCAGACTTAACGACTATAGATGTAATGTTGTTACTGACAGTACCCATAGGCTTCTGATGTGATTTCATAGCTGTTGAATTTGAGAGTAGCTGAAGGCTGTCTGTATACCTCAGTAGACAGTAGCACCAGTTTTATGGCTGGTTTAACAGTGATTTCTACATACTTTGACAAGTCTGCAAGAGCCTTACTTTTTCTAATGATAGATTGTGAAGTATTCTTTTTTCTCTAAATTTCCCAATGTTTTTAAGATAGATTTTTGAAAAGCCAGTACTTCCACTGGAATCTTGTTGGGAAGTGGCATAAACCATGAGGGGTTGAAAAACCCTGTATTCTGTTTAGAACTTTCCACATCATCAGTCACAGCAGAGAAAAATAATTTGAGAAGTCATTTCTGAAAGACTTCTGCGAGGTCACATTGGAAAATAAAGTTGTCAATTTTAGGGGTTCAGGACTTTAAGTTGTATTTCAGACAGTTCTTTGCCAGCTAGATTCATCACTATGTGAGTTTGCTTGTCTTTGGAGTTGATCCTTTCCCCTTGCTTCTGGTGATCTTTTGTGATTGTCTGACCATTTCACTTGAGAAGGCTCTTTTTGTTACACTCTTCCTCTGCCCCTTCCTCTTACAAAAAAGGCTGCTGATTTCCAGGAAATGCAGCCGAGGTTGGAAGTTACCAAAATTATTTGGCCAGTACATATAAGGAGGAAAGACTGGGAGCACTGGTGAGTAAAAACCTTTTGTTGTGTAACTTGTGTTTTGATCACTAGTACTCCAATCATCAGAGCTGGAGGACCATCTTTGATAGAATGTTTTTTTCATGTTCCTAGTTGGTTATTTTTTGCTGTTGATGTGAGTAGTGTTCCACAGTTATGTACAGATTCTCTTTTTCATGATAACTTTTTTATATCCTTTTGTAACTTGGAGATTTTTTGTTGAGTCAACAACTCCTTCTTTCAAGTCATTTCCTGGTATATCTCATCTAACTTAATTATATATGTAGAAATCTGAATTGTGTTTTTGAAATTAGTTTTGCTAGCTAAGATATGGACTAGTAGAGATTCTGAAAAACGTTATACCATATTTATTGTGAAGCTCACCAGTAACAGGCACGCTTCCATTCAGTTTGTGACCAGTCATTACTGAACAGTAGGTCATCCAGGAATACAATTGGTTCATTAGGTACTATTAACCCTAGGGGTGCTGCATTCACTCTTAGATATTCTGTCATAATGGTTCCATGAAAGCCGATTTGTATCTGGGACAGGTTCTGTTATCAAGTAACTTAATGAAAGGTTTTGTTAAGTAGATTCTGTGGAATGTAACACCTGTTGGTCTGGTCCACTAATTTGGGAGGATGTGTGACGGACTGTAAAAATCCTCCCCATTTAGGTTATACATTACTTTACTCAACTCCACATATATGTACCTTGGCCACATATATATATATATATATATATATATATATATTATATATATATATTATATATATATATCCCAAAACAAAGTCCAATGAAGTACGCTCTCAGGATAGAAGCAGGACACAAATGTAGTTAATCAAGTTTATTCCACAACGCGTTTCGGCTGTAAACAGCCTTGATCACGTGATCAAGGCTGTTTACAGCCGAAACGCGTGTGGAATAAACTGGATTAACTACATTTGTGTCCTGCTTCTTATCCTGAGAGCGTACTTCATTGGACTTTTGTTTTGGGAGATTATTGCCGGTACGCTCTGCCGGCGTGTACGCCACCCTCCTTGGGTCCCTGCACTCCAGAAGGAGCTTTGTGCGTTTTTGGATATATATATATATATATACATACATACATACATACATACATATATATATATATATATTATCTACTGGCGGTCGCCAGTAGATAGTTATAGTTAGGACCTATTATCCATAGGAAATCCGCGACATTCTATTTGCAATAACGTTGGCGCCGGTTGACGAATCTTCGCAAAAGCTTCCAACTTGTTGGGGCGCTCCGGTCTGCTCCTACCCTGAAAGTCTCGGGGTGATACGTCAAGCGGGGGCCGAGAAAAAAGGGGGGTCCCAAAACGCGTTTTCCCCATTCATTTTTCCATAGGAACCTTTAGTCGCAGCTACAGCCCGAACTGCTGAACGGAATTACCCCAAATTTGGCAAAGAGGTAGCCCTTGGTTCAGACTGGTGCCTTTTGCTAAAATGGTGTAAATCCAATCAGTAGTTCCTGAGAAATTCACAATTAAAATCACATATATATCTATGGGCGCGTCGGATCCGCGTACCCTCCCGATCACGAGCTGCATGCTAATTGGCTGTCAACACTCCAAATCAAGAAGTGTTGGCAGCCATTTAGAACCGAGGGACAGAAACAAGTGTGCAAAGCGCAAAAAGGGGGCAGGGTAGAAACACCCTGACCCCCTAGGTCTGCTCTCTGGCGCATACTGGAGGTATCTGGTGGGTCAGTTGGCCCCTAGGGACCCTCGGGATTGAAGAGGAATTAATTCTCCAACTTAAAACGCGCCACAGGGCGTGTTTGCAGACATGTCACCTCAGGCCCCACCCCCTTCCTTCACCATTGTGCAAATATTCCTCTAAAATCTGCCGAACTACGAATTCGGATTTACTCACCTGTTATCAGGAGAGACCTCAGTGCTGCATCTTTCAGCCCAGTACTAATCCTGAAAAGTAATTTTAACCGTACTTACCAGTAACTTGAATTTCCTTCCATAGGATATCATTGCCTGCTTTTTGCTGAAAAAGTTTCTGTGTTGATTTTTGAAACATACAAATATTCCTCTAAAATCAGCCGAAATACGAATTCCGATTTACTCACCTGTTATCAGGAGAGACCTCAGTGCTGTATCTTTCAGCCCAGTACTGGTCCTGAAAAGTAATTTTAACCGTACTTACCAGTAACTTGAATTTCCTTCCATAGGCTAACATTGACTGGTTTCACTTGGAAATTCTTCTAAGTGTGGAGTTTTGGAACTTTAAAATATTCCTCTAAAATCAGCCGAAATACGAATTCCGATTTACTCACCTGTTATCAGGAGAGACCTCAGTGCTGCATCTTTCAGCCCAGTACTGATCCTCAAAAGTAATTTTAACCATACTTACCAGTAACTTGAATTTCCTTCCATAGGATATCATTGCCTGCTTTTTGCTGAAAAAGTTTCTAAGTGTTGATTTTTGAAACATACAAATATTCCTCTAAAATCAGCCGAAATACGAATTCCGATTTACTCACCTGTTATCAGGAGAGACCTCAGTGCTGTATCTTTCAGCCCAGTACTGGTCCTGAAAAGTAATTTTAACTGTACTTACCAGTAACTTGAATTTCCTTCCTAGGCTAACATTGACTGGTTTCACTTGGAAATTCTTCTAAGTGTTGATTTTTGAAACATACAAATATTCCTCTAAAATCAGCCGAAATACGAATTCCGATTTACTCACCTGTTATCAGGAGAGACCTCAGTGCTGTATCTTTCAGCCCAGTACTGGTCCTGAAAAGTAATTTTAACCGTACTTACCAGTAACTTGAATTTCCTTCCATAGGCTAACATTGACTGGTTTCACTTGGAAATTCTTCTAAGTGTGGAGTTTTGGAACTTTAAAATATTCCTCTAAAATCAGCCGAAATACGAATTCCGATTTACTCACCTGTTATCAGGAGAGACCTCAGTGCTGCATCTTTTAGCCCAGCACTGACCCTGAAAAGTAATTTTAACCGTACTTACCAGTAACTTATATTTTCTTCCATAGGAATCCATTGTCTTGTTTTCAGCAGAAAAGTTTCAAAGTGTCGATTTTCACAAACTACAAATATTCCTTAAAAATCGCCTGTATGACTTAAACGCATTCTTTCAACTGTTTACAGGAGATGCACCAGTGCTGGATCCAGGATCCAACACTGAGTAAGAAAAAGTAACTGATAACAGTTTTTACCTGCTAAGTGAATTTCCTTCCATAGGATAACATTGGTGATTCTATGAGAAAAAGTTTCAAAGTGTCAACTTTTAAAAAACAATAATATTCCTTAAAAATCACTACTGTAACCAAAACACTTTTACTCAACTGTTTACAGGAGATGTCCCAGGACTGAATCTAGGATCAAGTCCTGTGGTTAGAAAAGTAATCCATAAAGTAACTAATTGCATTTAACTAGAAATTCACATTGAGCTGAATGTTGCATTGTGTTTGAAAATGTGTTGCCCATTGCAACAACTGTAACTACTGTACTTAAAAGTCTATTGCCTATGTGCAAAGTATTTAAACTAAAGTAATTCATTCTGAGAAAGTATTTTTGTAATGTATAATGTAATTACAATGTAATTTAAAAAATAAAATATGTAAAAAAAAATTGTTTCTAAAAATGTAGTAAATCAGTATGAAAAAAATAAATATAACAATTAATACATTTAAAAATTGTCATTTACAAAACCTTTGAAATTCACTGAAAAAACCGTAGGTTTCAGACATGTTATAGTTAGGAATTAGCATTTAAAAACCTTTGAAATTCACTGAAAAAACCATAGGCTTCAGACACGTTATAGTTAGAAATTAGCATTTAAAAAACCTTTGAAATTCACTGAAAAAAACCATAGGTTTCAGGCACGTTATAGTTAGAAATTAGCATTTAAAAAACCTTAGAAATTCACTGAAAAAACCATAAGGTTTTAGGGACAGTTATAGTTAGTTGGACATTGCACTCGTACAAAACCCGTGAAATTCCCCGTTATAGTTAGTTCAGCTAACTATAACTCGCGCCCGCAATGCACTGCTGATGACGTCACATATTACATCACTCATGACATGGTCAGTGACATCACTGATGACATCACTGATGACATCTCAAATGACATCACTGATGACATCACTGATGACATCATCCATGTGAGAATTTAATGCATCTTCTCACACCCTAATATAAGTTTTGATACACCCACTCTAAATTACAGACTGCCATTCTCAAAACCATACACACTCCAATACCAATAAGTACATACCCACTCACTGATTCTTAGGTCTACACATACACATCTACTCACTCACCCGTACAGTCACTCATACTTACAGTCACTTAGTACAGGACTATCATATGCACTCATACACCTATATAAACACTCACACAACGCAACTCATCCATAGAGGTACTCACACACCTAGTCAGTCATGCAAATAATTAATCACACTCCAATTTACTCACCTATACAGTTATACACACCAGCTCACTTACTCATAAAAATACTAGCACATTCTTACGCTCCTATGCAATCACTGATGCAAGCACACACTCATCCATATAGCCACTCTCACAATCACACACTCTCACTTATAGCCATTTATATACTCCAACACACATATATACTGCCTTTCACATATGTAGTTACTCACACATGTACCACTGAGATATACATTCAATCACTAACACACCCATACACACACTCACCCACCCATACAGTCCATCACAGACGCACTCTTGAAACCATGCACCACACATCTATGCACAGAGTCACACACACCCCACCCACACAAACACTGAGGCACCCATACAGATACTCAGAGAACCAATCCATAACCCATATAGACACTCATTTAGCTAGTCAGAAACCCATGCAGTTGCTTACACAACAACAGACAGACCGATACAGACATTCACACAGTTTAGTCACTCACCCATGCATCCAGTAAGATACGTTTAATCACTCACTTATAGACTCAGTCACGCACCTACTAAATCATCCATTCAGGCGCTTCTACACCCACTCATTCTTCAATACGCCTTTCCCTATATATATTAAACATATTTAAACTTTACAGAAACACACAGTCACTGGATGATGTCATCAGTGATGTCATCAGTGATGTCATTTGAGATGTCATCAGTGATGTCATCAGTGATGTCACTGACCATGTCATGAGTGATGTAATATGTGACGTCATCAGCAGTGCATTGCGGGGCGCGAGTTATAGTTAGCTGAACTAACTATAACGGGGGAATTTCACGGGTTTTGTACGAGTGCAATGTCCAACTAACTATAACTGTCCCTAAAACCTTATGGTTTTTTCAGTGAATATATATATATATAATGACAGGGTTACAGCACAAACACCACCGGCAGCAGCAATATCCAGCCTGCCCTCCTGCCTCCTCATTCACTGCCAAACGCGTTTCGAGCACTTAATTGCTCTTGATCACTGGCTTGATCAGTGAATGAGGAGGCAGAAGGGCAGGCTGGATATTGCTGCTACCGGTGGTGTTTGTGCTGTAACCCCGTCATGAGTGACATCTCCAGTGGGGCAACCTAGTGTTCATGATATATATATATATATATTTCTCCAAACTCATCCAGCATACAAAATCCTCAAGCCAGACACCGACACTGCAGTTCTAGTCTTCCACGTAAGTTTTTATTTATTTCATTACAGGGCTGTAACGCGTTTCGGCAGGATCCCCTGCCTTGTTCACACAACGAGCCATCATACTGCAATTACTTTTATGTTGTTTGAAAAAACAGTCACATGATGTCATGGATATAGACAACATACTTCCAAAGACACATATTAGGTTCTCTTTTCGTTCAACTTTTGACCATTTCTGTGTTTTTGCATTTTTTTGTACATACAGTAATCTTCATTATACCTTTTTGAATTTTATTGTTACAATATTTAATTTTCCAAATTTTCATTTTCTCATTTTTTTATATTTCTATTTTTATTGGTATTATTTTCGTTATTTTCTATGTTTATTATTTTTAATTTTTGTTTTAACAAATTTAACAATTTATGGGCAAATAAGTGAAATTCCATTTTACCCAAAACCACACGTGTAACAGTTTATCAATTATGTGCCTCATCGTATAGCCCCTTGTTGTACGTATCTCTGTATGAATTTCTTCCTTGGTAGTTCCCATAAAGTGCGAGTGCTGTTACCTCACTGGGTTGTGACTTCACAATGATGCCTCTGCTCACTTAGGCAAAGGTATTTCGGTGCGCTGGGGGCATTGTCGGTTGGGTGAAGGCCAGCTATTCCAGCCCCTCACACTACAGGATCCACAATGCAGAGGGAGCTGCAGACACCGCCCACTGGGGCAAGGACTTCCACATGTGTCCCTGCAGCAAGTGGACTCGAGGCAGCGAGTCCGGAAAATCTTCCTACTAAAGGTGGAAGGAGTGTCTCCACCAATCCAGTGAGACGCTTCGTTTCTTCAAGTGGACAGCAAATCTTTTAAAGAGCAAAGGCATCTGAGGAAGGCACGGAGTGCCGAAATGCATAATGCCGGTTGCTTTTAACTGCTATTAAAGGAGTTTGGAATCGCTTACCTGTGTGGGCTCTCGTCCTTCTAGCTGGAAGGGTCGCTTGGTTTCATATATATATATATATATATATATATATATATATATATATTTCTCCAAACTCATCCAGCATACAAAATCCTCAAGCCAGACACCGACACTGCAGTTCTAGTCTTCCACGTAAGTTTTTATTTATTTCATTACAGGGCTGTAACGCGTTTCGGCAGGATGCCCTGCCTTGTTCACACAACGAGCCATCATACTGCAATTACTTTTATGTTGTTTGAAAAAACAGTCACATGATGTCATGGATATAGACAACATACTTCCAAAGACACATATTAGGTTCTCTTTTCGTTCAACTTTTGACCATTTCTGTGTTTTTGCATTTTTTTGTACATACAGTAATCTTCATTATACCTTTTGAATTTTATTGTTACAATATTTAATTTTCCAAATTTTCATTTTCTCATTTTTTTATATTTCTATTTTTATTGGTATTATTTTCGTTATTTTCTATGTTTATTATTTTTAATTTTTGTTTTAACAAATTTAACAATTTATGGGCAAATAAGTGAAATTCCATTTTACCCAAAACCACACGTGTAACAGTTTATCAATTATGTGCCTCATCGTATAGCCCCTTGTTGTACGTATCTCTGTATGAATTTCTTCCTTGGTAGTTCCCATAAAGTGCGAGTGCTGTTACCTCATATTTTGCACGTAAAGTGCAAGTGCTCTAGCTACCATCTAAAGTGGTGAGTTAAACTCAGGCACCACACCCCTTAAACAGAGTAATTTTGGTTATAAATCTAATCTGTTATTTTAGGTTGACCCTGGCTAATTTAGCCTCTTAGTGTTCCATTGCACAATAAGGGTACAGAGATGATCCTTCTTATAGATCTTTCAACTACCCACCATATTCAAACTTAGGGGCCTATTAGGATGGTGGGCGGAGACACGACAGCGGTGCCGGCAGTGGCGGTAACACCCATTTAACGCATGCCGCCAGCGGTCTCCAGGCCCGCCATATTAGGATGGCCACACATTGCACATTTCCCGCCCGCTGCGGTGCGACGCCGACCGCCGTCAAAGTGCGCCCGCCACCGCGGCGGAGTGAGCCAATCACCACTCACCGCCGTGCGGAATGACGTCCCGTACGCCGAAGATATCACGATGCCGGAAACAGGGCAGCGCACCGCGACGGAGAAACCGCACAGCGAAAGACGGCGGAGACATCATAGCGGAGACAGAAAAGAAACACCCGGGACACACCGCAATGGATCCTGCCCTACACGCCTTCCCGGTGCTGTACATGATACACCACCTGCAAGTTATCCACCGCCGCGGACGCCTCCGCAGGTACGTACAGACACAACAGTGCAAGTAACATAATACACAGCTCCAGGATGGAAAAACATTGCATAAGAACACCACACAGCCCTGTGGGGACAGGCACACAGCCATCACTGCACACACACATGTCCCACCTGTCACAAAAACATCTCGCCACATACTGCCCACCCATGTACCGCATTCATGAACAAATGTCCCGGTTACGTCACCGCCATCGTCAGTGTGCATGAAACCATGCACACAACGCAGAGCACAGGGCCAGCGCATGCCAAGGGCACCGTACAAATCGCACAGAGCCACAACCCCATCCACAACACACCAGCTACCTCCCTGAAGGGACACAACATGTGCCTCACAAGTGCCACTCCTGCACAACAACCACACAACTACAGCCACACCATGGCCCACGTCCCAACAACTGCACATACAGCCACAGAAGGACCCTTTGCAAAGGAACACATAGCACAGAAGCCCAGGCCCCAGCCAACACACACACCACAACAACATCACACACAAGCCAAGAACACTGAGGCCATGCACAAAATGTACACACACACAGATGAGGACCAAACACTTCACTGCACACACTACCTGACAAGTCACACACACATCACCCTGACTCACAGCCACATACACACACCACATGCAGCAGTAATGGAGGACAACATATAGGAAAGCCAAAGTGAGGTGCCCACAAATGGAAGGGCAGTGACACAACCATCAAGCATGTGTGATGCTTATGCAAGACAAGACACATGTGAGAACACACACAGCCCATCACAGCACACATGGCTGACACAGTCAGTCAACACAAACCACGGTCACCTCAATGCAACAACTCCTGGAGACAGCAAGGACACCCATGTATAGGCACAGGGATGTAAGGAAGGCCCTGAACTCAAACACTGACCAGCCACACATAGGCATCCAAATACTGGACAAGACAATGTCTGCTGCACAACACACAGGGCCCAGTGACACACTACATGACAGCCAAGCACAAGTAGGATATGTCACACATACCTCCTCTCACAACAGCACCACACAATACTGCCATGTGCACAAAACACAACCACAGGGCTCAACAAGTACACATACAGGCACACCACTCCAGGGTCACACATGGCAGTAGTTGACAATGCAGGTGCACACACATCCACAGTCACAACAAAGTCACCCCCTTCACACCACACACTTCTCCACCACCCAAGTGCACACATTGGAAGTAAGCCATGGGACCTGGATAACTCATCACCACAAGATGTCCATACACCTACACTGATTGGCACACAGAAAGGAAGCTCACACAGACCACATGACCCTGGCCTGCCTGACTGTAAGCCTGTGCCCAAACTCCCACCCTGTGCTGCCATTGCCCACAAACCTGACATGTGTCCACCATAGATAACATGAGCAAAGAAGGATGATGACAACAAGAATTCATTGCCAACCACCTGCACTGCACCCATAAGTATCACAGTCAGGTAGAAATGAAGTGCCTCCCACCCCTGCAAAACAAATGAAATGTGAGACAACCTATTGGCAATGTTGAAGTGGCATACTGAGCATGTGACACAGTAAACCATGCACACACAGAAACAACTTTATTCAGGAAAGACACTGACACAACTCACAGCAGGACCAACTGTCTTTATTCACAATTAGCATATAGAGACAACAAATTTGGGCAACAGCAAAGCCAGTGGGCATTTCAATATGCACAGTATTTACATGAAAAGCTGCACAGGCAGGGGGCAAACAGCAGTGAAACACAAGGCAAGTACAATGTGCAGAGTAGTTCCATCAGAAGCTGCACATGCAAGGAGCAAACAGCAGTGAACAGCAAGGCCAGTGGCCAGTCCAAAGTGCAGGTGAGGTACATGAGATGCTGCACAGGCAAGGGGCACACAGCAGTGAACGACAAGGCCAGTGGGCAGAACAAAGTGCAGAGTGAGTCCATGAGAAGCTGCACAGGCAAGGGGCAAACAGCAGTGAACAGCAAGGCCAGTGGCCAGTCCAATGTGCAGGTGAGGTACATGAGATGCTGCACAGGCAAGGGGCAAACAGCAGTGAAACACAAGGCAAGTACAATGTGCAGAGTAGTTACATCAGAAGCTGCACAGGCAAGGGGCAACCAGCAGTGAACAGCAAGGCCAGTGGCCAGTCCAATGTGCAGGTGAGGTACATGAGATGCTGCACAGGCAAGGGGCAAACAGCAGTGAACAGCAAGGCCAGTGGCCAGTCCAATGTGCAGGTGAGGTACATGAGATGCTGCACAGGCAAGGGGCAACCAGCAGTGAACAACAAGGCCAGTGGCCAGTCCAAAGTGCAGGTGAGGTACATGAGATGCTGCACAGGCAAGGGGCACACAGCAGTGAACGACAAGGCCAGTGGGCAGGACAAAGTGCAGAGAGAGTCCATGAGAAGCTGCACAGGCAAGGGGCAAACAGCAGTGAACAGCAAGGCCAGTGGCCAGTCCAATGTGCAGGTGAGGTACATGAGATGCTGCACAGGCAAGGGGCAAACAGCAGTGAAACACAAGGCAAGTACAATGTGCAGAGTAGTTACATCAGAAGCTGCACAGGCAAGGGGCAACCAGCAGTGAACAACAAGGCCAGTGGCCAGTCCAATGTGCAGGTGAGGTACATAAGATGCTGCACAGGCAAAGGGCAAACTGCAGTGAACAGCAAGGCCAGTGGCCAGTCCAAAGTACAGGTGAGGTACATGAGATGCTGCACAGGCAAGGGGCACACAGCAGTGAACGACAAGGCAAGTGGCAGGACAAAGTGCAGAGTGAGTCCATGAGAAGCTGCACAGGCAAGGGGCAAACAGCAGTGAACAGCAAGGCCAGTGGCCAGTCCAATGTGCAAGTGAGGTACATGAGATGCTGCACAGGCAAGGGGCAACCAGCAGTGAACAACAAGGCCAGTGGCCAGTCCAAAGTGCAGGTGAGGTACATGAGATGCTGCACAGGCAAGGGGCACACAGCAGTGAACGACAAGGCCAGTGGGCAGGACAAAGTGCAGAGTGAGTGCATGAGAAGCTGCACAGGCAAGGGGCAAACAGGTGGCCAGTCCAATGTGCAGGTGAGGTACATGAGATGCTGCACAGGCAAGGGGCAAACAGCAGTGAACAGCAAGGCCAGTGGCCAGTCCAATGTGCAGGTGAGGTACATGAGATGCTGCACAGGCAAGAGGCAACCAGCAGTGAACAACAAGGCCAGTGGCCAGTCCAAAGTGCAGGTGAGGTACATGAGATGCTGCACAGGCAAGGGGCACACAGCAGTGAACGACAAGGCCAGTGGGCAGGACAAAGTGCAGAGTGAGTCCATGAGAAGCTGCACAGGCAAGGGGCAAACAGCAGTGAACAGCAAGGCCAGTGGCCAGTCCAATGTGCAGGTGAGGTACATGAGATGCTGCACAGGCAAGGGGCAAACAGCAGTGAAACACAAGGCAAGTACAATGTGCAGAGTAGTTACATCAGAAGCTGCACAGGCAAGGGGCAACCAGCAGTGAACAACAAGGCCAGTGGCCAGTCCAATGTGCAGGTGAGGTACATGAGATGCTGCACAGGCAAGGGGCAAACAGCAGTGAACAGCAAGGCCAGTGGCCAGTCCAAAGTGCAGGTGAGGTACATGAGATGCTGCACAGGCAAGGGGCACACAGCAGTGAACGACAAGGCAAGTGGCAGGACAAAGTGCAGAGTGAGTCCATGAGAAGCTGCACATGCAAGGGGCAAACAGCAGTGAACAGCAAGGCCAGTGGCCAGTCCAATGTGCAGGTGAGGTACATGAGATGCTGCACAGGCAAGGGGCAACCAGCAGTGAACAACAAGGCCAGTGGCCAGTCCAAAGTGCAGTGAGGTACATGAGATGCTGCACAGGCAAGGGGCACACAGCAGTGAACGACAAGGCCAGTGGGCAGGACAAAGTGCAGAGTGAGTCCATGAGAAGCTGCACAGGCAAGGGGCAAACAGCAGTGAACAGCAAGGCCAGTGGCCAGTCCAATGTGCAGGTGAGGTACATGAGATGCTGCACAGGCAGGGGGCAAACAGCAGTGAACAGCAAGGCCAGTGGCCAGTCCGATGTGCAGGTGAGGTACATGAGATGCTGCACAGGCAAGGAGCAACCAGCAGTGAACAACAAGGTCAGTGGCCAGTCCAAAGTGCAGGTGAGGTACATGAGATGCTGCACAGGCAAGGGGCACACAGCAGTGAACGACAAGGCCAGTGGGCAGGACAAAGTGCAGAGTGAGTCCATGAGAAGCTGCACAGGCAAGGGGCAAACAGCAGTGAACAGCAAGGCCAGTGGCCAGTCCAATGTGCAGGTGAGGTACATGAGATGCAGCACAGGCAAGGGGCAACCAGCAGTGAAACACAAGGCAAGTACAATGTGCAGAGTAGTTCCATCAGAAGCTGCACAGGCAAGGGGCAAACAGCAGTGAACAGCAGGGCCAGTGGCCAGTCCAATGTGCAGGTGAGGTACATGAGCTGCTGCACAGGCAAGGGGCACACAGCAGTGAACGACAAGGCCAGTGGGCAGGACAAAGTGCAGAGTGAGTCCATGAGAAGCTGCACAGGCAAGGGGCAAACAGCAGTGAACAGCAAGGCCAGTGGCCAGTCCAATGTGCAGGTGAGGTACATGAGATGCTGCACAGGCAAGGGGCAAACAGCAGTGAAACACAAGGCAAATACAATGTGTAGAGTAGTTACATCAGAAGCTGCACAGGCAAGGGGCAACCAGCAGTGAACAACAAGGCCAGTGGCCAGTCCAATGTGCAGGTGAGGTACATGAGATGCTGCACAGGCAAGGGGCAAACAGCAGTGAACAGCAAGGCCAGTGGCCAGTCCAATGTGCAGGTGAGGTACATGAGATGCTGCACAGGCAAGGGGCAACCAGCAGTGAACAACAAGGCCAGTGTCCAGTCCAAAGTGCAGGTGAGGTACATGAGATGCTGCACAGGCAAGGGGCACACAGCAGTGAACGACAAGGCCAGTGGGCAGGACAAAGTGCAGAGTGAGTCCATGAGAAGCTGCACAGGCAAGGGGCAAACAGCAGTGAAGAGCAAGGCCAGTGGCCAGTCCAATGTGCAGGTGAGGTACATGAGATGCTGCACAGGCAAGGGGCAACCAGCAGCGAACAACAAGGCCAGTGGCCAGTCCAAAGTGCAGGTGAGGTACATGAGATGCTGCACAGGCAAGGGGCACACAGCAGTGAACGACAAGGCCAGTGGGCAGGACAAAGTGCAGAGTGAGTCCATGAGAAGCTGCACAGGCAAGGGGCAAACAGCAGTGAACAGCAAGGCCAGTGGCCAGTCCAATGTGCAGGTGAGGTACATGAGATGCTGCACAGGCAAGGGGCAACCCGCAGTGAACAACAAGGCCAGTGGCCAGTGCAAAGTGCAGGTGAGGTACATGAGATGCTGCACAGGCAAGGGGCACACAGCAGTGAACAATAAAGCCAGTGGGCAGGACAAAGTGCAGAGTGAGTCCATGAGAAGCTGCACAGGCAAGGGGCAAACAGCAGTGAATAAAAAGGCAAAGACATTGTGCAGAGTAGTGACATAAGAAGCTACACAGGAAATGTATGCAACTCTACCATGCCATGCCCAGCAACAGAGTAATGGGCGTGACAATGGGCATCACACGCACCCCTGTGGACAGACAGGTGTGTGAGGGTGACCACCACTCAGATGGGTCTGTCTGTCGGACTTGGAGCTGACTGTGTGTTGGGGTCAGTTGGAGGACTGCCCTGGGCAGTGGGAGTAACAACTGTGGAAGAGCCAACTGTGCATGTGGTAGCTGGGGGCTGCTTGGACCAGGTGGGGTGGTGGCCCGGGGAGGTGGACTCATGCCCTGGTGAGACACAGTGTGTGCCGGAGATTGTGGAGGGGTGCCTCTCCACTTCTTGGGGATCCTGAAAGGCTTCCCTGTCTGGGGATTGAGGGGAACTGGGGCAGACACAACAGGTGACCCCAACACCAAAGCTGATTCTGGTGTGGATGGTGACCCTCCCTCTGGGGGCATGCTGGATCCCGCTGTGCGCTTGCTTGGTGTTTGCCGCCGCCCTGCCTCCCTCTGTCCACCAGCTTTGCCCCCTACAGTGTCCTCCCGTGCTGGCTTCACAGGGCTTGGGATGGGAGTGGAGGTCAAGGATGGATTATCCATGGGGCCCTCATCCTGTGTAATATTTGCAGGCAACACCTTCTCAGTGGGTGTGGAAACTGTCTTTTTGCCTCTGCGAGATGTCTTTGGGACAGGGGAGTCTTTGGCAGGGGAGGAAGGTGAGGCCTGTGACCCTGATGCTTTTTTCTTTGCTTTGTGGCCCTTGCTGTCGCCTGATGGGCTTTTCTCTCTGCGCTCTGGGGTGGCCTTACTCTTATGTGGGGATGGTGTCTGCGTCCTAGCACGCTTGGGCTGCTGCTGCTCCTGTGTGCTGCGGGTTCTGTATCGGGACTTTGGGGTCCGTTGAGCATTGTCACTGTCGTCAGAGGTGCACAGTGACACGGGGCCAGACCGAGTGCTGGGAGCCGCTCCCTGACTATGTGCCTGTTGCAGGGCTGCTGTCACAGTTGATGACAAGGACTGCACAGTCCGGTGTAGCCCACCTACGTCTGAATGTAAGCCCTCCATGAAAGCTATAACCTGCCCCAACTTTTTGTCGTGCTCTTGGAAGACATTGAGAAGTGCTGTCTGCCCCACACACAGCTGGTGCAATAGCTCGACTGCTTCTGCACTGAGTGCAGCAGGGCTGACATGGGCTGGGGCAGCTGTGCCTGGGGTGAAGGTGACTCTTCCCTTCCTACTCGTGCGGACACGGGCAGCACCAGTGGAGGTTGAAGGGAGGCTGGGCACTGGACGCTGTGTGGCGGAAGAGGAGGCCGAGTCCCTGTTTACTGTACCCCCCAACATGGATGTGTCACCGCTGGCATCAGATGAGGTAGAGCTTTGTGTCTCCGGCTGTGAATCCTCTAGCAGACTCCTGTCCCCCTCCTCGGCGCTGGTCACATCTGTGTCAGTCTGCTCCGGTGCGGCTGTTGCACTGGAAGCCTCACCACTGGTGTCCGTCCCCTCTCCCTCTGCACATACGGGAGCTGCTGCACAGGAGAGAGAAGTACTGTGAGATGAGTGGCATCAACAGAACTAACACGTGCCAATACATCTGCATCCTAGAAAGAGGTGTGCAACACATTGCATGCCACCCTGTGCACACATATATCTTGCCACCCAAAATCTCAACACAACGGTGCATGTCCGCCACACATCCTGCCATAAGTGCCCCAGGTGACTCACACAGCACACCATCCTGCAGTTGGCTCACATCAGACACAGCCCCAAAATGGCCTGTGCACACACACTGTCCCGATGTTGGCAAGGATGAACACCACGACATGGTGCACATCACCTACATGTGTGGAGCAGTAGGGGACCACACAGACTACAACATACCAGCCCACAATGACCCTGCACACATGCCATCCACCATTTCGAGTCCATGGGCACATCTACTGTTGCACATTGGCCTCAGATGTCTGACTGGCAGACTTCTGAGGTCTGGAATTGCACGCATTCATTGAAACGCATTCACAGTTGGCACACTGGCATTCCCATCCATCTGAATTCACACACTACCCCACAGCAGAAGGTACCTGAAGGCCACAACTCCAAATGTAAGAGAGATGCACAGTGCTAAAACTCACTTCATGAAGCACCGTTTGGGCAAAAGCATGGCACATACACTCAGCACAGAGGCCACTCCCAAAACATTGCACCACACAACCAACATCACAAAGCTGACAATTTGCACACTCTGTAGACACATGCACCCACTCCCAGCCAAAGGCAGCCTGCAACACATACTCACCCCTGGCTCGCTGCTGATGCTCCTTCAGTTGTCTGTCCAGCTCAGGTTGTGTGACAGCCAGGATGCGGGCCATTAGTGGTGTCATGCTGCGCCTAGCCAACCTGCCAGTCCAAGGGAGCAGCCCCAGCGTCATCTCGGCCACGTTCTTGCTCAGCCGGCAGATGTCGTCCCACCTTTTATGACAGTGGGTGCGCCTTCGGTTTGACACACCCAGATCCCAGACTCTGGAGGCAATGGCCCTCCACACGGCTTTACGCTGGTGGACCTTCAGCTGCAGGCAATGGGAGACAAGAGGGGTGAGGTTCCAGTGACACAATGCACAATGACAACACAACGAAAATGCAGTAGCACGACAGTGACTCATCCAAAACTCCAGCTACAACTGTCACATAGCCAACAATTGCTCTGAACATGGTGCAATGTCATTGGTCAATCAGATGTACAGGCATGCATCTTCGATGGTGGACACAGTACCTCCACATCCCATTCACATGCAGGATACCAACACAGCAAGCAACGTGTAGTCTGGCTGCAGCTACTGTCTGCAGTTACCTACAACTACACATAGAGAAGATAGCAAAACATGTGTCTTGTTGTTGGACTGACTGTGTCCAACACTGCGCATTCCTAAGTGTCCTACCCCTGTGAAAGCCTCACTGTGTCCTGGAACTCACATAGAGTGACAACAACTGTCATACACACACTTTTCTCCCACGCCTGCTCCTGTGCAATCTACATGGCAGAGATGGGACTTAGATGAAGAGGCATGACCCAAACACACATGGAACACACTGTACATGCAGTGATGTGGACATGTGGCATTCGGCGGGGACTGTGCAGGGCAGGTGGACTGACACTGAGTGGGTTAATTTGGAGCAACACAGCCATTCACACAAACGATAACTGGCCAGACTCCTGCATCACCAAAATGCAGCTGCACTGTATGGCTGACACTACAGGACATGTCCCTCTACTCAGGATAGGCATGCAGGGTAACGTGTGAAAGAGCCCACCAAGCCCTTCCCGCTGTAGTAAACATGATAGGCAGTGCATGTCAGAGCCCCACAACCACTGACACATACCGAAGCACCTCCACCGCACGTGTGCACACCCTGCACTCTCACTCACAGTCTGGGAGACTTACCACGACATTAGGGCCGCCATAAAGCCTTGGGTACTGTGCGAGCACCCCGTCTACCAGGACCCCAAGCTCCTCACTGGTGAAGGGACTGGCACGGATCCTCTGAGTCCTCGACATCACAATGGACATGTGGCGGCAGCAGCACGTTGAGGGTGGCAGCCAGCAGTCCCTTGAGGCAGCAGCAGCAGGTGGAGGGTGGCAGCCAGCAGTCCCTTGAGGCAGCAGGTGGAGGGTGGCAGCCAGCAGTCCCTTGAGGCAGCAGCAGCAGGTGGAGGGTGGCAGCCAGCAGTCCCTTGAGGCAGCAGCAGCAGGTGGAGGGTGGCAGCCAGCAGTCCCTTGTGGCAGCCAGCAGTCCCTTGAGGCAGCAGCAGCAGGTGGAGGGTTGTCAGTCAGCAGTCCCTGGTAGCTGTGGGAATGTGGTGCACCCTCCCACACATATATAGGCCCCTGGGGCTGTGTCAGTGGTCCCAGGGTGCTGCTATTGGTGTACCAGGTCTGCCTCATTCAAATACATCCAATGTCCGCCTCCGCGGTGGCGGTGCACGCCTACCGCGATTTTCAAACTCGCATCAGGCTCCCGCGAGGCTCCTTCCCATTGGCTGCAAGGGCATTGTCCATGCCGGTGACACACCGTAGATTCCATGTGCGCGCTACCGCGGTGGTGCATCTTTTGAATGCCTCCAGTGACCGCCTCCGCGGGGGTGGTGCACGCCTACCGCGATTTTCAAACTCGCATCAGGCTACCGCGAGGCTGCTTCCCATTGGCTGCAAGGGCATGGTCCATGCCGGTGACACACCGTAGGGTCCATGTGCGCGCTACCGCGGTGGTGCATCTTTTGAATGCCTCCAGTGACCGCCTCCGCGGGGGTGGTGCACGCCTACTGCGATTTTCAAACTCGCATCAGGCTACCGCGAGGCTGCTTCCCATTGGCTGCAAGGGCATGGTCCATGCCGGTGACACACCTCAGGGGCCAGGCGGTAGGCACCGCCATATGTCTGCCAGACAGTGCCTGGAGTGACCGTGATTTGGGTAGCGGTGCATGGTGACCTCCATTGTTACATACATATCTGGCAGTGTCACCCGCGATCATGTCTGGGTTATGGGCGGTGCCACACCTCAGTCGTCAAGCGGTAGGCACCGCCATATGTCTGCCAGACAGTGCCTGGAGTGACCGTGATTTGGGTAGCGGTGCATGCTGACCGCCATTGTCACATACATATCTGGCGGTATCACCCGCGATCGTGCCTGGGTTATGGGCGGTGCCACACCTCAGTCGTCAAGCGGTAGGCACCGCCATATGTCTGCCAGACAGTGCCTGGAGTGACCGTGATTTGGGTAGCGGTGCATGGTGACCGCCATTGTCACATACATATCTGGCGGTGTCACCCGCGATCGTGCCTGGGTTATGGGCAGTGCCACACCACAGGGGCCAGGCGGTAGGCACCGCCATATGTCTGCCAGACAGTGCCTGGAGAGACCGTGATTTGGGTAGCGGTGCATGGTGACCGCCATTGTCACATACATATCTGGCGGTGTCACCCGCGATCGTGCCTGGGTTATGGGCGGTGCCACACCACAGGGGCCAGGCGGTAGGCACCGCCATATGTCTGCCAGACAGTGCCTGGAGTGACCGTGATTTGGGTAGCGGTGCATGGTGACCGCCATTGTCACATACATATCTGGCGGTGTCACCCGCGATCGTGCCTGGGTTATGGGTGGTGCCACACCACAGGGGCCAGGCGGTAGGCACCACCATATGTCTGCCAGACAGTGCCTGGAGTGACCGTGATTTGGGTAGCGGTGCATGGTGACCGCCATTGTCACATACATATCTGGCGGTGTCACCCGCAATCGTGCCTGGGTTATGGGCGGTGCCACACCACAGGGGCCAGGCGGTAGGCACCACCATATGTCTGCCAGACAGTGCCTGGAGTGAGCGTTAATGGAGTTGTGGAGTAGCTGTGCTGCACCTAACGTGTCCTCCAGCTCTCTGCATAGGCCAACATGTACAGTGCCCAGTGTCTCAACAATTGAAGTGTCCTCATGAGGGCAAATGCACAGAAGGGACATGTCACTCCACGTCACCAACACATACCATATATGGGTCGCCAGTACATTGCATGGGCACATACACTCGCACATGTCACATGTGCTGTGTAATGAAATGTAGACTGTCCAGTTAATGTGTTGCATAGCATATGTAGATAATGGTCAATGTCTGTGTGAGCAATGTAACGCACACTGTCGTCTCATTTTCTGAACTAGGGGCATCAGCAACTGGCACATTGTCCAATGCACATGCACACACGTGTCCCCCACGCTCAGCCGGTGGTCAGTGTGTAGTTGAAGTGTGCCATGTGCAACCTGTTTTGGTAGGTGTATCAGGGCCAGCAACATGGTGTGTTCGGGTAGTATTGCAATTAGTAACATATGCTGGGGGTCATACTCACAGGTATGCACATATATCTGTTAGTATATCACACTGTGCATGCGAATGAGCCGGAGGGGTGCACAGATAATTGCTGCTGGTAAGAGGACAGGTGTACGAGTAGTGTGCCTGATGTGTACCTACTTGTGAAGTGCCCTGTCGGTTAATGGTGCATGTTGTAAGACTTGGGAATGTGTCTGTTGAAAAAATTGATGTGATGCACATTTCATGGTCTTCTGCATTAACATCTGTGCACTGTGATCTGTCCTAGGAGGAGGAGGCCCAATATCCATCGTCCATTCACAGTCCTGGCAGACATGGAGAATGAGGATATAATCCGCAAATTCAGGCTGGACCGACAAACCCTGCAGAACCTATGTGCCATGTTGGAGCCCCACCTGCAGCCACGTCGGACATATCCAACAGCTTTCACCGCAACATCTAAGGTGATGGCATGCCTGCATTTCTTTGCAACAGGCTCATTCCAGCACACGGTCGCAAGTGCAGGCGGGATGTCACAGCCGATGTTCAGCATGGTGCTGAGGGATGTCCTGTCGGCCATGATGCTGTACAAAGACAGATATATCCATTTTCCCAGGGGGCCTGAGTTGGTGGCTGTGAAGGGCGATTTCTATGCCCTTGGACATATCCCCCATGTCATTGGTGCAATTGATTGCACACATGTTGGGCTTGTGCCACCACAGGCACGTGAACAGGTTTACCGCAATAGGAAGCATTCACACTCGGTAAATGTTCAAGTGGTGTGCCTGGCGGACATGATCATCTCACACGTGTGTGCCAAGTTTCCCAGCTCAGCCCATGATGCCCACATCTTGCACAGCAGCATCGTTCCTCAGCTGATGGCCAATCTGCTTCCTGAGCGTGCATGGCTTGTGGGTGAGTATCCATAGTGGATTAGAGTGGTGTGTGTGTGACATGCTGTTGTGTTGCATTTTGGGACTGCAAGGTTAATCTGTGTCTCTCACACCCAGGTGACTCGGCATATCCGAACCGCCCGTGGTTGCTGAGCCCATTGCGGAATCCCGTCACGCCAGCTGATGTGCGATACAATGATGCCCATGGGAGGACACGGCGTGTGATAGAACGGACATTTGGTCTCCTAAAATCAAGATTTCGGTGCCTGGAGGTGCCCTTATGTACTCGCCAGGGAAGGTGTGTCAGATAGTGGTGGCATGCTGCATGCCCCACAACCTGGCCATTCGCAAGTCAATACCCCTGATCCTGGATGACGATGATGAGCAGCCAAGGCCGCCGCCTGCAAATCAACCCGGATCCAGTGACGAGGGCAGTGGAGAGGAGGAAGGGGTCGACATGCGTCGACAGCTCATCACCCGCTACTTCACTTGAAGGTGAGTGACGATGTAGAAGGGACAAAATGGTCTGATGGTGTTGCTGTTGCTGTGTGGGTGTATGTGAGCTTGCTGACTGCAGCTTGGTGTTGACTCATTGCTGCCTGCCAATGTATGTGTGATTGGTTAGTGTGATACAGAATGTCTCTATGGTGACTGTTGCTCTGTGTAAAGTTTGTAGATCTGAGTACCTTGTTGACAAGTGTTGTGTGATGTGTGCAATGCCACACCCATACAAGTGACTCTTGTTCTGCGGTTTTCCCTAGGTCCCTTCAGCATCTCACTTGTTACCTACATTCCATTCCCCTGGACCATGTCCTACACGGTGAAGGTTGCACATCCTGTATTAAAGACGGAGCAGACACAACAACATGTGTTTAAGGTGTATTTATTTACAACTGTAACATGCGAGGGTGGAGAAGATGTGAAGGGGGGAATTGAAGAAGTGAGTTAACAGTCATGGTAGATGAGATACTTGAGTAGTCCCCACAATGATGTGGAGACCCAGTCCAACAGATAGATGCCATTCACATGGCAGTGTGGTGAAGGATAGTCCAAAAGGTCAATGCAGTGGTGCAGTCTGCCATCATGGCTGGCTCGGGGACTAGCGTTTGGCAGGTGCTTTGGCACATGAGTCCCCCTGGCCTTTCCTTGGACGGCCCCTCTTGTGCTTGACTGGAGGGGCCACTGCTGCAGGGGCAGTGGTGTCTGAGGACTCACCCCCTCTGTGGACGCAGGGGAGGATGATGAAGTGTCATCCTGCTGCCCAACAGGGGAGGCGGAGGGGTAGAATGTTGCGCTTGCCTATCCCTCAGAACCGCCACTAGCTGCCCCAAGAGGTCCACAATCTGTCCCATGCGTGTGTCCATGGACCTCAGCAGCAGGAGGTGCTCCCGAGATTCTTCCTCTAACCGGCCCATTCATCCCTGGGCCTGTTGGTAGGCCCCAAGGACTCTGTCGATGTGGCCCAGGGCTTCCGTCCCAGGATCAGTCCCCCTCTGCATGACCCTGTCCCGACCAGCTGCACTGCTGCCACGGTCCTGTCCGGTCCTCACATTGGCCCGCTGCATCCTCTCCCTGGCCTCCGCAGTCGATGTGGTGGACTGCTCAACCCCTGGGGCAGGGAGGGTGTTGCGGACAGCTGTGGTGGTGGTGGTGGTGGTAGTGGTTGACACACAGGCCATGACAGCAGCTGTCAGAGGATGGTCAGGGGCTGCAGCTGATGTGGTTCGAGGGACAATGGGTGCCTGGGACTGGTTGCGGCCTGCCACACCAGATGGGCCAGCGTGGAGCTCCTCATCCAAGGAATCCAGGGAGTCCTCATCCAGTTGTCTCTGTTCCGGGGGGACTGGCTCTGCAGGGTGGTGTCATCCTCTGCAGTGAGTTCTTGGTCACCTGTGGGTCAGATGAGAAATGGTCATTGTGTTGCACCCATCAAAGTTTGTGTTAGCAGTGTTACATCAACTGTTTATACATCCAGCAGTTGTTCACTGTACAAATGTGCATTGACCGACATCCAGTGATGCATTACAAGCTGTTGTGGTACATGCATTACTTGTCCATATTGGGAGTTGTCATGACATGACATGCACAATATAATTTTTTGACATTGACAGTCTCATGTTGGCATCCTGTTATTGATCAATCATATGTCATCCATTTACGCGTATGTGTCACTTGTAGAGCCCTTGCAGCGGTTTACTCTGCACAGTGAGTGACCATTGTAGTTTCATGCATACCTTTTCAATGTGGTGTAGATATCTGTATTTGCAATTCCAGACATGCTTAAGTTTGCTTTAATTAGATCCTAGGTGGTCTGGACCACTGCTACTGTCAGATGGCATGTAGTGGTGTGCATGGTTGTGCTCGGAGTTCCATCTACATGTGTTTCAGTCATTCACACTTTGGTTGCTGTCACAGTTTAATTTTCTTAGGTGTGTGCACACTATAGTTGCCAATACTATCTGGGTGTGCAGTTGTGCATTGAGAGGCCTGGTGTCCTATGCCAACATGTTTTTTTTAAATGCATATCTGGCTGCATGTTGAGGCTGTTGATATGTTGTGTTTGCTGTGTTTTCCTTGTATTTGAGAGACCTCTCTGTGTGTGTATGATGAGGGCTTCCATCTTGGTCCAGTGTGGGACAAGTCAGCATGATATGTCCACATGCCAGTTCTTTTGAAGTGTACATTGCAATGACTGACACATGCATGTTGGTGCCAGGAAGTAATGGGTCTTGTGTGCTGGCGGTCAGGTGGGCCCGTGTGAGTTGTTGTGCAAGCTTCCCAGCCCCACACACCCCGACCTGTGAGATGCGGTTACCTACCTGTGAGTTGGGTGGGTAGCATACATTGTCTGCCACATGCTTCTTATTGGGGGTGTAGTGTCCCATCCTCCATAGTGGTGGAACAGCATGCATGTTGCATTTTGTGGGACGGATAGCCAAACACACTACACCGTCTCACTGTGTAGATGGCTAACTACCGTTTGAGGTGAAGGTGAGCAATGACATGGCTATGTGACTTGGTAGAAATCTTTGGATGGAATGTGCGTGTGGTGAGCATGATGTGTGTGTGGCTTTTTGTACCCATTGATTTCAGATTACATTTGGTCATGGGGTATAGCCCCCATCACTGTTGTCCCAGCTATCTGGCTGTGGGGTTCACTCCCCCGACATTTGAAGGCACAATAGGGCAAGGGGTATAGTCTCGTAGCACAGTGGTGACATACAGCAGGGTGAAGATCTCACCCAGCATACATTTCCACACTGTCATGGTTTCATGGTATTTGTGGACCTGAGAACATGAGCACAGTACTGGTGAAGCAGTTGTTCCAGGGAATCCATACACTGACATGTTGTGGTCAACAGTGGTGTGTGTGTGAGATGTACTCAGCCCTGTGCAGACAATGTGTGCTTTTGGGGCCAGACTATACCAGCACTGTTCAGACAGACAGTGTGAGATGTGAACGTTGTCAATGCATACACACATTGGTGGTCCAAACAAGACCCCTTTGACAATTTAATTCAGACAAGGTGCTGTTCTGCAATTCAGTGCAGCACTGTGGTAGCTGGGTGTGTTGCAGGACATTTGGGATGTGCTTAGTTTAGCATTGTGAGTCCCAGCTGCAGTGTAGTTTTTGGGTGCACTGCACTTCCACTGTTTACATTGCAACACTGTGGTATGACATGGGTGATTTGCACTTTGCCATACAAACGGCCAGACACTGCTGCAGGGCAGCATGATCGTTGTTAGTTTTGCAGTGTGTGATGCCTGGCACAGTGTACACAATGTGGGTCAATTTTGACCAGAGTCTTGTGCATGGTGACTACAACACAACTGTTTTGCATTATTTGTGTTGGTGACTGTGGACTAAGTGGCATGGTGTCATGTGCGGCTGCACAGACATCACATGCCTATGAGTGGGACTAGTGCTCCATCCTGCTCAGCTGTGGGACAAGGGGGCCTGGTGGGAGTTGTAGTGCAGGCCTCCCAAACACCCACCCACCTCCCTGTAAAGATGGCTACCTACCTGTTGGTGAGGGTGTAGCACACAATGGCTGAGGCATGCTTCTGGGTGGGGGGAGTGCTCCATCCTGCTCAACTGTGGGCCCAGGGGGCCTGGTGGGAGTTGTAGTGCCGGCCTCCCAAACACCCACCCACCTCCCTGTAAAGATGGCTACCTACCTGTTAGGTGAGGGTGTAGCACACAATGGCTGAGGCATGCTTCTGGGTGGGGGGAGTGCTCCATCCTGCTCAACTGAGGGCCAAGGGGGCCTGGTGGGAGTTGTAGTGCAGGCCTCCCAAACACCCACCCACCTCCCTGTAAAGATGGCTACCTACCTGTTAGGTGAGGGTGTAGCACACAATGGCTGAGGCATGCTTCTGGGTGGGGGAGGGCTACATCCTGCTCAGCTGTGGGACAAGGGGGCCTGGTGGGAGTTGTAGTGCAGGCCTCCAAAACACCCACCCACCTCCCTGTAAAGATGGCTACCTACCTGTTAGGTGAGGGTGTAACACACAATGGCTGAGGCATGCTTCTGGGTGGGGGGAGGGCTACATCCTGCTCAGCTGTGGGCCAAGGGGGCCTGGTGGGAGTTGTTGTGCAGGCCTCCCTATTCCACAGATACCTCCCTGTAAAGATGGCTACCTACCTGTTAGGTGAGGGTGAAGCACACAATGGCTGAGGCATGCTTCTGGGTGGGGGAGTGCTCCAACTTGCTCAGCTGTGGGACAAGGGGGCCTGGTGGGAGTTGTAGTGCAGGCCTCCCAAACACCCACCCACCTCCCTGTAAAGATGGCTACCTACCTGTTAGGTGAGGGTGTAGCACACAATGGCTGAGGCATGCTTCTGGGTAGGGGAGGGCTACATCCTGCTCAGCTGTGGGACAAGGGGGCCAGGTGGGAGTTGTAGTGCAGGCCTCCCAAACACCCACCCACCTCCCTGTAAAGATGGCTACCTACCTGTTAGGTGAGGGTGTAGCACACAATGGCTGAGGCATGCTTCTGGGTGGGGGAGGGCTACATCCTGCTCAGCTGTGGGACAAGGGGGCCAGGTGGGAGTTGTAGTGCAGGCCTCCCAAACACCCACCCACCTCCCTGTAAAGATGGCTACCTACCTGTTAGGTGAGGGTGTAGCACACAATGGCTGAGGCATGCTTCTGGGTGGGGGAGGGCTACATCCTGCTCAGCTGTGGGACAAGGGGGCCTGGTGGGAGTTGTAGTGCAGGCCTCCCAAACACCCACCCACCTCCCTGTAAAGATGGCTACCTACCTGTTAGGTGAGGGTGTAGCACACAATGGCTGAGGCATGCTTCTGGGTGGGGGAGGGCTACATCCTGCTCAGCTGTGGGCCAAGGGGGCCTGGTGGGAGTTGTTGTGCAGGCCTCCCTATTCCACAGACACCTCCCTGTAAAGATGGCTACCTACCTGTTAGGTGAGGGTGAAGCACACAATGGCTGAGGCATGCTTCTGGGTGGGGGAGTGCTCCATCTTGCTCAGCTGTGGGACAAGGGGGCCTGGTGGGAGTTGTAGTGCAGGCAGCATGTACACATGTACCCATGGTGATGTTGCTAACTACCTTTGGGGGGTTTAAGGGGGAGTGTCTGTTGTATCTGTGAGAAATTTGTTGGGGGGAGTGTTGTGCACATGAATGAATTTGAACCTAGGAGGTATTATTTTGTAATGGTGCAAGACAGTACATTCGTGTGATGTTAGGCATTTGTTTGTACTTACCAGCCTCCACTCCCCGGGTATTCCTGAGAGACTCTCTGGATTTAGAATGCCAAGCACCTTCTCCTCCCATTCAGTGAATGTTTTGAGTGGAACGGGAGGGCCACTGCCTGTCCTGTGAGCCAGCTCATGGTTCTTGGCTCTCTTCTTTTTGACCACTGCCTTCAGATCGTGCCACCTCTTCACGATTTCATCTCTATTGCGTGGCACGGTCCCTACTGCATTGACCTTCTCTACTACCCTTCTCCACATTTGCGTCCTTGTTGCTAGTGGTGTCTGTTGGACCTGGTTACTAAACAATTGGGGTTCTACCCTGATTATCTCATCGACCATGACCCTCAACTCACTCTCAGTTAATTTGGGCATTCTCTGTGGTGACATGGTGTGTGATGTGTCAAGGTGTTTAGGGTGCAGGTTTGGAAGTGGTAGTGGTGGTTGTGATGTGTATGGTGTGTGCTGTGCAAAGGTGTTAAAGGTGCAGGTGTGGAAGTGGTGGTGATGTGTGTGTGTTGTGCAGATTTGCCTCTCCTGTCATCTGTGGTGGATGTCCCCTCAGTTGTGGAGTTTTGCAAAGGTTTGTGGTATGTTGGGGGCTGGATTTATACTGGTGTCTGTGGGTGTGTCAGGATGGGGTATTGGTAGCAGGTGTGGTGTGTGTGTGAACTTGGGATTTGTAGTTTTGGAGTTTACCATGGGGGTGTGTCTTTGGGCTGTGTTAGGTATTTTTGGGTGCATGCCTTGTTTGGTTGCTGCACTTTGTGGCCATGTTGTGTGTTTTTCTAGCGACCGCCATTTTTTAAACAGAGCGTCCACAGTGGTGGCTCGGCTACGGCGCTTCCGCCGTCTCACTGATTCTTCGATGTTGTCGACCGCGGCGGTTGGAAACTGCGCACTGCACCGCGAGGATGTCGGGAATATCATAATTTCGATGGCGGTGTCTCCGCTGTGGTTGCGGTCGTTTGGGCTGTTTCCGCTGCGAAACCGACTGCCGCGGACGGGTTTGGGCCTTCTCCGCAGGCGAACGGCGGTTTCTCGGGTCTCCTTTCCGCCGCGGTTGGATTTTTACCGCCGAGGATCCTAATCTAGCCGTCGGTTTTCCCGCGGTAGTGGCGGGCGGTGTTTTCCCGCTACCATGGCGGTCGGTTGTTTTTCCGTCCGCCATCGTAATGACCTCCTTAATGTCTATTCCGAATAGAGTTTCTTAGTTCCAGTCTTATGACTATCAAAGTATATATTCATAATTCATGTAAAGAATCTATGAAAAATAAAGTGAAGATTTAATGTGGAGAAATTTTGAAAACTAAAGAACGTATACAGAGCTTCAAATGGAAATTTGGGTCTTTCTCAAAACATGAACTTTATATATATATATATATATATATATACATATATATATATATATATATATTCCAAAACTCGGCAGCCATTCAGCAGACCAAAAATGGAGAGCACACACGGATCATTTGTAGCTGATGATTTTAATGTGCAGACCCCCCCCTGACAGACGCGTTTCACCTTTCGGCTTCCTCAATGTCAGTTTCCATAGTGTTTCGCGCGCGTATTTAAAAATCTCTACATCACGTGTTTTTTCACTAGGCATAAAGATAGGACTTACGCAACATTTGTGATGAAGATACATGGCAGCCATCTTAAAACGTGTTATTTACATAAAGTGTTTGTACCCCAAGTGCTCAGTGCTGTATTTAAAAACATTATTGTAGCAACCGTGACACAACTTCTCCTATGTACACATGAAAACAATAATTTAGCATTACTAAAATTATAGAAAAATGATGCTAAAAACCTTCATTTAAGATTAAATCCATGTGTACAATTAATAAATAATTTCATGTATATAAATTCATAAATTATTTTCTAATTCATTTAAAAATTAGCATTTTTCAAAAATATAGAAAAATATGCATAAAAACCAATTCATATATGTTGTTAATATATACAGAGTGTCGGTGTCATCTAGTTGCAACCACAATTGTGCCCTGAATGGGCATTCAAAAAATGTCAAATCTTATTTTTGGGAGGGGAAAAAGTGTGTATTTTGCGGTATCCCGAATGAAATATTCCCGAACACAACATTAGCATGGAAAAAGTTCATTGTCTTCCTCTGTTACTCTAGATGTGCCCACATCTCCTCGTCGTTAATCAAGCCTATCGGAGTTTTGGTCTGAAGGTCTATGATGTATTTAGACTCTAAGGACCGAAGCTTACGCACCCTATCCCCTCCTCTTTCTTGTTTAGCCATCTGATCTATGCAATAGAATTGAAGGAGATCCCTGTTGCTCTGATGGAATTTTTCAAAATGACGAGCAACAGGGTAAGTCGCATCCTTGTTTGTAATAGCACGCATGTGCTCAAGGATGCGTTCTTTGTCGGATGTATGGTGCTACCGATATAACGTTTTTTGCATGGGCATGTCAAACAATATACCGTAAACTCTGAATTGCAATTCAAAATTTTTTTAATCATACGGACAGGCCTAGGATCCCCTGGTCTGCCCTGATAGGTGGTGGTTTTACTACTAAATTTGCAGGCCTTACATCTTTTGCACGGAAACAATCCGGTAATACTAAAACGATTTTGAACTTTCGGGGTCATGTCAAAATGACTGTGGATCAGATGGTCCCCTACTGAGGGACATCGTTTATATGTTATTAGTGGGCGTTCTGGAAGCTTTGTTTTTAAAATGTTATCAGTTTGCAGAATATGCCAGTGTGTTCTAAAAATCTGTAGAATACTGCTCGATTTTTCATTGTAGCATGTTATCATTCTTGCCGGGCCATCTTGTATAGATTTCCTTGGTCCCTTTGCTACCAGTAATTCTACTCTATTGATTTTCTCTACCCTATTTTCTGCCTGCAGTAAATCTGCCTTAGTATAGCCCCTCTCTCTGAATCTTTGCAGAGCACCCTCCTTGGCATTATTGTAGCTCCGCATTGTAGTGCAATTGCGTTTAAAACGCAATAGTTCTCCGAAAGGTATATTTTTTATTAGGCTCAACGGGTGATGGCTGCCTGCATGTAAGACCCCATTGCCCGCTGTCGGTTTTCTATACAGTCGGGTTAGTAAGATGTTATTTTCAATATATACTTCCAGGTCTAGGTAGGTCACCGATGTGTCACTGATATTACTTGTGAATTTAAGATTTAATTCATTGTTGTCAAGCGAGGCAACATACTCCTCAGCCGAGGAGCGGCTGCCTCGCCAAACAACAAAAAGGTCATCTATATACCTTGCCCACAAAATTATTTTATCCAACCACAGATCATTAGTCTCTCCCCAGGCCACGTGCTTCTCCCACCAGCCCACGAATAGATTCGCGTAGCTGGGGGCGAAGCACGTGCCCATCGCGGCCCGCGTTGTTGTTGATAAAGTTGACCTGCAAAGGTAAAAATGTTATTAGTCAAACAAAAAGTGATCATATTAATAAGCATCTCATTATGTTTCCGAAATTTCAATTGTCTCTTGTTAAGAAACCATTCCACAGCCTTGACTCCATCTCCATGGTTGATACACGTGTATAAACTTATGTCCAAAGTTATGAGAAGCATATCTTTCTCCCACGTAGTACCATCAATTTGTCTCAAGAAATCCTGAGTGTCCCGAACATAGGAAGCAAGATCCCTGACTAAGGGTGCTAAAAAGGAATCAATATAAACTGCTGTATTCTCTAAAAGACTGCCGATGGAGGCTACTATAGGCCTACCTGGTGGATTTTTTGGATCTTTATGTATTTTGGGGAGATGGTAAAAAGTAGGTAGAATAGGTGTATCACAATATAAAAATAAATACTCATCTTGCCCCAGCATACCCTCATCCCGCCAGTCTTTAAGTTTTTGGTGATATTCATTAATACATCTTACATATTCCTTCCACTGTATTGGGATATAGCACTCTTTGTCTTCCAATTGCCTCATGGCCTCCTTATAATAGTGTTCTTTATTAAAGACTGACCATGTTGCCCCCTTGTCTGAGGGTTTAATTTCTATGCTAGTATCTTCCTTCAGGGATTTCATAGCTTCCCATTGTTTCCTTGAGAGATTATAGTCCCGATTTTGAGGAGAACTTAACTTGGCTAGATTTTTTAAATCCATAATGACTGCTTCATTAAAAACATCAATTGCATCAAAGGGGGTTTGTGGAATTGTTCTCGACTTTCTTTTAAAATTACTATGTCCACTAGTTTGTCTTATTCCCGCCCCTTCTAAGTAGTCATCAACGTTAGTTTCTCCTTCCTCTAGGGATGTGTCCAAGGTCTGTAACACTAATAAGGCCTGAAGATCGTGACCTACTAAGAGGTTAGTTTCTGTATCTTCACCACTTTGTTCTTCAATTTCCATTCTTAGTGGTCTTCTTTCGGGATGTAGTAAAAAGATCTTTTGTAGCTTTAATTTTCTAATATATTTAAAAAGATCTATTCGAGTCTCTGTATAATTATAGCCTGATGTTGGACAGAAGGTAGGACCTAATTGTAATATCTTGATCTGGTCCTGGGATAATACTTTGTTTGAAAGATTAATCACAGTTCTTTCTTCCGTCCCTTTTACCATTTGCCCCTCTTCCCTTTGCTGCGAGTGATTCTTGGGGTAGGTCCCTCTTCTTCCTCGTTTCTTGCACCTCCTTGTTTTCCGCTTTTTGCGTTTTTCGATTTCTGTTGTTGGGGTGGGTGGGTCCGTTGGGTGGGTCTTTGTCTTGTTTCCCTTATTAACTGATATTCTTGAAAATAAGGGGATTCCTGGTTTGATCTTCCCTCTTCAGTACTGGCCGGAAAAAAAAAAAAAAAATATATATATATATATATTGTCCCAGTTTAGTTCATCCTTTCGCCAGACCCGATAACGCTCAGTATGGGTGCGAGCTCCCGCGGCTGAACCACGCCGCTTACCACATCTACCAAATCCTCTTTCCAGAAGAAAAACGGTCCGCACTCTTGCAGGTTTTGCGATTTTTATTTTTCTATCTCCTTTGTTAGATGTTCATATGTACAAACAGAAATACAGGTGAAACAAGATCTACGCGTTTCGGTATTACAAATACCTTGCTCACGATCCTATATAACACAAAATCTCGAAGCGCACAATGGTATCTGACCATTACTTAATTATATTGTGGCAGACGCATTTCAGCTAAACAGCCACATTTTTCATTTACATAAACCATAATTTAAACAGTCCTGTCCTCCTTCCTATTGGACAGCTACTGTCAGGTGATCGAGAACAGACAAAAGCCTCCTGTGCTATCTTGATGTAGTGTCCACCATTGCTTAATATGTCTTTTTTCTCTTTGTGAGGGTAGCTGCATACTCGTAAAGACATTTAAGTAAAGTCTAGTCACTCAGTAGAAACGAGCGTGCGTGCAGCTATAATTTCTTTGTTGGAATCTTCACTCACCACGTGGGGAATAAATAACATCAATTCCTCGTCTTGCCGTATACCGACTTGTCACAGGTAAGTGTCCGTAGGAGCAGGTTTGGTAACCAAGGGGCCTATTACGATGGCGGTTGGAAAACCTCCCCGACCACATGGTAGCGGGAAAAGACCACCCGCATGGACCGCGACATCACCGCCGGTCGAATTACGATGACCCGCGCTCGAAATCCGACCACGGTGGTCTGATCGCGAGCCTTAAAATTGCGGCGGTTGCTGCTGCCCGCAGCACCTCCGCGATGCCGAAAGGAGCATGTCCTGCATTTCTCTGCACTGCGTGGCAGGCACTGCACAGTGCCTGCCACCTGGTACCACCCAGTGCACCCCTTCACTCCCAACATATTGGGGGCCCGCAACGGGCCCCCGGAAGATAATCTCTGCATGCCTTTCCATGGCGGTTTGACCGCTGAGGAAATGCTGGCTACTGCCGGCATCATAATCCTGCCGGCGGAGCCTGCTCTGCACCGCCACCATGATCCCAGTCCTGCTCCGTCCGCCAGGCAGGAGTACGGATGGCAACCGGCGGTAAAGCGGCGGTCGGAATTTACCACCGCCATCCTAATTTGAACAGCGGTTTTCTTGGTTGCGATCGCGGGCGGATGTCCACCGCCGGTCCGCCGGGCGCCACCGCCGGCCTGGCAGTGGACATTTGACCGCCATCGTAATAGACCCCCAAGATCCTTAGATTCCAGTAAAGATGACCTCGTGTCAACAGGCCCTTAATCGGCGGCGGTTCTGGCAGTGTCATACCAATTTGGAACCAAATGCCACTTAATATTGCCGAACATCTTGCGGGCGGGTGCTTCCTTTCATGGCAGTGGCCACCATGTACAACATAGAACAACCAAATCTCGGAGCACACAACTGTATCTGACCATTATTAATTTATATTGCGGCAGACGCTTTTCAGCTAAACAGCCTTATATATATATATATATATATCCATTAAACAGCTTCCCACCACGGCTGCTGAACTCTCGACGGGTGCAACCTTGTAAGCGGAGGTAGGATCCGCTTGTATAAAACAGCACACTAACGTAGGTGCACTCACGGGGTGTCATTTCAAAAATTGGCTTTATTAATCGCAGGCGAGTTTTGGCGTGATGCCTCTTCAGTGCGATAAGCCCAAGACCACAATGCACAGTAACAGGGTGTTTTAAACCATCCAGCATTCACATTGCTTGATCAGTGGCCAATAGAAGAGCAGCAATTGTCCCAGGGTGGAGATGACATATCGGCGTTCTCGATCTTTTCATTCCATTAAAGGGCCTCGATGCCACATCAATCCATCTCGTCACAATGACAAATGTTGCTGATCGACACCAATCGCACCAGTCTTGCTACCCCTCAATACTTCCTTCAATAGGGGGCCACTCTCAAGGTAAGTATAGACATTCACCCCTGCTGCGTACTCCACGCCTCGTCTGCCGCTGGATGATACACATAAACTCTCCGTAGGTGTCCGTTAAATAACTGAGCAGCCCCGAATTTGTATAATCCCCAACCTTGAATGGTCGACGGAGGTTAGCAGCGGTGGTTCAGGCACACCTCAATGAATCCATTAAACAGCTTCCCACTACGGCTATATATATATATGTATTCAGTGAAAAAACCAAAGGTTACAGGGACGATATACTTAGGCTGATATTTCACTCGTACAAAAACAGAGAAATTCAGCAGTTATAGTTAGCTGAGCTGACTATAACTCCCGCTCCCACAATGCACTGCTTATGACCTCTAATATTACATCACTCATGACAAGGTCAGTGACATCACTGATGACATCTCAAATGACATCACTGATGGCATCATCCACAGAATCTCTGATGCCCCAGTAACTTTTGGTTTTTCTGAGAATTTCTAAGGTTTTTTAAATGCTAAATCCTCACTATAACGTCCCTGTAACCTTTGTTTTTTTAGTGAATTGCTAAAGGTTTTTCAAATTCTATTTCCCAGCTATAACTTCCATGTAACCTATGAATATTTATTGAATTTTTAAGGTTTTTAAATTGTATTTTCTATCTAAAATGGCTCTATAAGGGGTATTTTTATAAGCTTGTATTTTCTTCAGTGGATTTATAAGCGTTGTTTTTTTTCTTGACATTTTTTATATTCACACCGACGTCGTGATCCTCCCGAACATGTTGCAAAAACGGAAAATAAAAGCAGACATTCAAAGACCACCAAAGACCACCAACATATCCTAAAATAATATGTAAAAAAATGCATTCTGAACATTGCCCTACACATATTACTATTTACATGCTTCTTTCAAAGCATGTTTAAACTGATACTAAGGGGCACATTACGATACCCGGCGTAAATAATTCCGCCAGGCATGGAAGCGGCAAAAATCCGCCCGCACACACCGCCTGAACACCGACCACGCCATTACGATTACACAAACCGAATACCGCCATCGGCGGAAAAAGCACACAAAATACCGCCCGCCAACGTCCGAGTCGGAGACAAACCGCCCGCCACGGACGGAAACACGCACGACAACACAAAACCGCCCGCCCTCACGGCCGACACACCGCACGTGAAATTACGATCGCACCGACATGAGCGCGGAAAAACCACAAATATACCGCCCGCCAGCGCAAACAACGCCGATGAGAATCGACACGGCAGAAGCCATGGCGCCCACGTACCTGCACAGAAACCATCCGCACACAAAACCAATAGCACACAACATGGCCAACAAGTCCACACAGCAAGGCACGCACAAATACACAAGCACAGTACATATCCCGAAAACACCCCCCGGACAAACAAAAAATACAAAGGCCAGAACCCCAGACACAACACACCTGAAAACAACAGACCATGAGGACACACCCACATAGGTGAGTACAAAAGCAGCACTCCCACAGACCACAACCCCTTGCTACATTGCAAACCAGAGAGGAGAGGAGAGGACACAGTGACACAGCAAGGACAGCAGCACACCACAGAAACGCACACATCACAACCACCACCACCACCACCACCAAACACCACCACCACCACCACCACCAAACACCGGCACCACAAACCCCCTGCACATTACACAACACACACCGCACCAGCACCACAAACACCATGGCACCACAAAGGATGCCCAAGTTCACGCCCATGGAGCTGACGGTCATGGTCGACGAGATCATCAAGGTGTACCCACAAATCTATGGGAACATGGTCCAGCACACACCACTAGCCACCAGAAACAGAATGTGGAACCGGATCGTAGACCAGGTCAATGCAGTCGGGACCCTGCCCAGGAACAGAGTCGAGATCAACAAACGTTGGAATGACGTAAAGAGCCTGGTCAAGAAGAAGGAGGGCAAAAACAGAGAGCTGGCTGCCGTCACTGGCGGAGGGAATCCCGCGCTCTTTAAGACCTTCAAAGCGTGGGAGGAGAAGGTGCGAGTCGTAATACATCCGGAGATCCTCGCCGGATTAGCAGGGGAGTGGAGGCTGGTAAGTACAAACTAATGTATACCAGCACACCGCTATGTACTCACATGCACTACCACCATGCCACAGCTCCCAGGGACAAACACCCCCATGTCCAGCACACAATACACAACACATCACACACCCATGCAACAGACACTACCACACACAGCCCAAACCGAACAACTGTAAGATGCGTGGGGACATGTGTACACTAAGCCAGCCACGTTACCACCAACAGGTCCCCAAATATGCCAGAAGCGCCACAACGAGCACCCACCACACCCATGTGTCCGCCACAGCTGCACTAACCGACAAGTAACAGGTAAGTGGCAGGAACACAAAGTGCAGTGGGTGGGAGGGTGGACAGCCCAAGTACAACACACACCAGGCCCCAGTCCCACAGCACAGCAAGGAGGAGCATCCCCCACACCCCACATCCACGTGTCAGCCACCGCAGTGCACAACGACAGCCGAAAGGCAGACATCACGGCCCACAGCAATCGGTGTCAGTGGGTATCCTGCCACCCCCACGACCCACAACACCCTCCCACCCCCACAGACCTGCAACATGGAGCACCCCCCGATTAGAGCCATGTGGCATCCAGTACAGTGCACGCACGAACAACTTGCAGGTGGGAAACTGGACAGGGCTGGATTACTGGAGGCATGAGGACCATAACACGACCAACACATGGGACATGTCACGTAGCAGACGAACACGCAGCACCGCCCACCGTCACGAACAAGTGAACAATGTGCACACGGACATGAACAACAGACTCACACCTCACATGACCCATCACAGACACAGCAACACCCAAGGAGCCACGTCTGCATGCACAAGCCACACTGAATATAGTACCACACGGCAGCCACTGTGCAACTCATCACACACAACCGAAACACCATTGAAGTCCTGTCCATGTAGCCCCAACTGCCTGTCAACCACACACCCCACAACTACGCCTATGTAGGACAAACAACACTAGACGCAACAGAGCGGAACAACATAAATGCACACGAACACCACTGAACCCATCAAACACACAGACACACCATGCACAAACAACATACCATCCATCCCATCCGTCAGCCCCAGTCTCATGAAAGGCATGTCATCCGCACAGCTGCCACACATACAGCAGTCACGCTAAGATACATGCCCATGACCAACCATGTGCCAGAAGTCAATGAAGTGCACGACACACTGTGAGCAACAACACACAACATGGGCCACACCCCCCCGAGCACTGCAGTGATGCACATGGCACAGGGCAGCACGCACACCAAGGAGATGGGACAACTGCAATACGTTGGCTGGCACACAACCATCACTCACTCATAACGATGCGTCCAATGCCATGTCCAGTAATCACAACAGACAGCAAATATGCAGGCCATGTCAAGCATGCACACACCTCAAACCATGCACTGTCATGCTGCCACAACACATGTCACGTTCGGCACCCATGGCTCACAGCATGTACCCCAAAAGCATATTCCCTCCCAAATGCGAATCTGGGGCATGGCCCCCATGTTGCCATATGCGTTCCTAAGCGTTCCATTTGAACCCCAAAAGCATATCCCCTCCCAAATGCGAATCTGGGCCATAGCCCCCATGTTGCCATATGCGTTCCTAAGCGTTCCATTTGAACCCCAAAAGCATATCCCCTCCCAAATGCGAATCTGGGGCATAGCCCCCATGTTGCCATATGCGTTCCTAAGCGTTCCATTTGAACCCCAAAAGCATATCCCCTCCCAAATGCGAATCTGGGGCATAGCCCCCATGTTGCCATATGCGTTCCTAAGCGTTCCATTTGAACCCCAAAAGCAAAGTACAAACCAGACCCAGGATGGGCCAGGAGCCCGCATACACCAGAGTCACAATAAGTAGGGGCACAGCAACACACCCATCGGCATGGCCAATCCGTCCCATGCCACATGTGCACAGCACACAGTCCCATTGCCAAGCACACACAACTACAGATGCTACAGCCACACACACGCCTCCGGGAAACCCATGTACGAGATTGCACGAACTGTCAATGTCAGACGACAAATACATACTTCGCCAGGTGCAACACAATAACAAATCTCATTCTCTCCACAGGTGACGAACTGCTGGATGCTGGGGATGGAGCCAGCAGCCAGCACAGCCAGCCTACAAGCCCCCAACGAGGACACACGGATCTGGAGGATCTGTCCTCCTCTTCGGACACGGACAACCAAGCAGGCCCATCTGGTGTGGCAGGGCCCAGCCGCTCCCCAGGACCCCTCCTACCCACCAACCCATCATCCAGGGCTGCTGAACATTCCCAGCCCCCTGCTGCCACTGTCGTTGCAGCCACACCCACGGTCATTGTGGCCACTACCACTGCCGCAACCGCCACCATCGCCGCACCGACCACCACCGCCGCCACCACCGCCACGTCTTCGCTGGCACCAGCCCCAGCGCAGGTGGTGGCCCGGACGACTGGATCCACCCTGGGAGCCACAGCGAGGACCGTGGTGAGCAATGTGGCTAGTGGGCAGGCCGGTGGCAGCAGGACTGGTAGGAGGAGCAGGGTCAGGGAAACGCCAGCCTCCCCTGGGAGCCATGCCCTGCCTCACATGGCCAGAGTCCTTGGGGCCTATGAAGAGGCCCAAGGACAATGGGTCCGGTCTGCTTCAGACACGCGTGAGGTGCTGGGGGTGCTGAGGTCCATGGACGCCCGTATGGGCCAAATCGTGGACCTCATGGGACAGCTGGTGGTGGCGGTGAGGTCACAGCCAGGGACAGCAGCTCCCCTCCGCCACCACCTGCCGGGGCGCAGGGTGGAGCAGCAGTGTCCAGTTCCCCTGCGTCCACAGCCAGTGAGCACACCTCAACCACCAGCATGTCGCAAGCAGGCACCCCCCCTCGCAAACGTGGAAGGGGCCGTCCGAAGAGGAAACAGATCTCCTGGGAGGACTTCGCACGCTCCAGCCGCAAGTGAGGCAGCCAGCCAGCCTTCCGCCAGCCTTCCTTGACCAGCCACTGCATTGACTTGGACTACGATCCCACTCCACACAGCCATCTGGATGGCATGTGTGTGTTGGACTATGGACATAGAAACAGTGGGTACACCCTGATCATCACGCAGCCATGACCGACAGCTCATTGTCACTGCACGCACCACTTTTGTCATCACCTTACACACAATCACATGTCACAGTTAGTAATAAATGCACCTTTTTCACTAACTGCTGTTTGTGCCCTGTGTTTTAATTGTACGGAATACAACGGCCACCTTGGGCGGAAAGGCACCTGATGCGTGGCATGGCAATGGAACCGGAGGGCCTGTAGGGACCTAGGGGTGGGAGACAGAACAGGAGCACATTCAATGAGTGTGTCACACACCCATCACACAGTACATGTCAACAACTACAAGCAATGTACACACATCGCACAGAGCAATAGGGCACAATGCCACAGCCACCAACAGTGGCATACTACCCTGGCCATGGAGCGTTGACACACAGCACGCAGTGAACAAACGGCCACCCTGACACAGCACACACACACCTGCACAGATACAGCCACATCAGCCGTCGTACATGGACACTCACCGTCAAGTGAAGTAGCGGGCGATGAGCTGCTGCCGCACATTACCAGCTTCCTCCTCTCCGCTGTCCTCCTCACTCGAGCTGTCCTGGTCTGCGGGCTGGGGCCCTGGTTGATCTCCGTCATCCACGATGAGGGGGATCTGCTTCCGAATGGCCAGATTGTGCAGCATGCAGCACGCCACCACTATCTGGCACACCTTCTGTGGGGAGTACGCCAACGCACCCCCGGTGCGGTCCAGGCACCTGAACCTGGACTTGAGGAGGCCAAAGGTACGCTCGACCACACGTCTGGTCCTCCCATGTGCCTCATTGTAGCGATCGTCTGCTGGGGTGCGAGGATTCCTCAATGGACTGAGCAGCCATGCCCCATTCGGATACGCAGAGTCACCTGGGTGTGAGGGACACAGAGAACCGTTGCAATTCCAACTGGACAGGGGACAGCATCGCACAACCAGCACGCTACACCACTCCACATACTCACCGACAATACAGGCACGATCCTGTTGCATATTGGACATCAGTCGTGGCAAGATGCTGTTGCGCATTATGTGTGCGTCATGGGCCGAGCCTGGGAACTTTGCACACACGTGGGTGATCACCATGTCCGCAAGGCACACCACTTGCACATTCAGGGAGTGCGTGTGCTTCCTGTTGCGGTACAGGTGCTCAGTGGCCTGTGGTGGAACAAGGCCGACATGTGTGCAGTCAATGGCTCCAACGACGTGTGGGATTCTGCCAAGGGCATAGAATGCACCCTTCACTGCCGCCAATTCACGAGCCCTGGGGAAGCGGATGTACCTGTTCCGGTACAGCATCATGGCTGCCAGTACATCCCTCAGCACCTTGCTGAACATGGGCTGGGACATCCCTCCTCCAATGCCCACTGTGTGCTGGAATGACCCAGTGGCGAAGAAATGCATGGCGGCCATCACCTTAGCCGTGGGGGTGACAGCAGTCGGATACACCCTGCGGGGACGGAGATGGGGTTCTAACATGGCACACAGTCGATGCAGGGTTGGCCTGTCCAGCCGAAACTTCCTAATAACCTCTGTTTCGTCCATGTCCGCCAGCAATTGGTATGGGCGGTCAATGTTCGGTCTCCGCCTAGGGACAATGGCAGAGGACACATGTCAAAGCAACACGACACATAGCAATTTTGCATACACATCACTGACATGACTGAGCAAGCACATGAGCCACAGCCCAGCTGTCAAGCTGGGACGGCACGGCCACAATACACTTACACAGGTCTCCCAACAATGGCAATGGCTAGTGATACAAACCACTGCCATGTGCATGCACATGGGGATCTAGGCCCCAATGACTTGCGGGGCGTGCTGATGGGGACTGACTGCATATCCGTCAAGCGGCAACGCCACGGCAACATGAATGTCTGCTGAGCAGGGAACTGCTTCCGCGGCTGGATGAGTATGGCACACGACGACGACGATGTGGGCACAGGCTGAGCGGCCAAAACAAGTGGGACCTGTGGCACGAGGGGATATGAGACAGTAGTAGGTGTCAGCACTGCACCCTATGTACAGCACTGTACGGATCACACCTCCCGAAACATTGACAGGTGTCCACATTGACAGCCCCATGCCAAGACGGCTGTGTGCTTGCAGTCACACGTCACAGATGAGAGGTTACATTGCACGTGCAAGGTGGCAGTCGTACATAGTGGGAGCTGGCATGTGTGTGCATGTGTCTCCTGTTCAGGATCCACCAGATGGGCGCTGACTCTGTACTGACCATTGAACACAGCATGTTCCGTGGAAGGCTTGTGTGTGTGGGATGGTGGCACTGGATGTGCCTCCGTTGGGTGGGGGGCCATGCACAGGGCGGGTACGTCGATGATTGCGCATTGTAGGTCACGGTGGGTGCACCCACTAAGATGTGTTGCCCTGTGTTCAATTCCTATGTCCGCATGATGATGGACTGTAGATGTGGGCAGACTACACATTGGTCGATGTGCTGTCTATATGCATGTGCCTTCACACCAGGCACAGCTGCCCCTGCACATGTGACCCCTGCTGGACTCGCTGCTGGGTCTGTGGAGCTGATGCACCTTCTGCGCGTGGGGCGGGCAGCTCTCCTCACTTCCCTCATTGCGCATGTCATGACTTTGCCGCAGGTGACATGGATCATGGAGGGCCCACATGTACGCGTGGGTAGGCTACACATGATTGTACACTGGTCGCCACCCCCAGTCAGTGTTTCGAATGGGAAGGTTGTCGTGCTGGTGGTATGTTCGATGTGGCGGATGGGCGGGCCTAGGTGCGGGCTTACATTCCGGACATGGGGGGTAGTTGGATTGGCGACTAGTTGCAGTACACACGGGACACGTCTCTTCCTTTCCACATCTGGGTCATCCCTTGTACTAACTGACAGTGATACAGTCATCTTCGCCCCAGCCCTCATGTCCTCCCCTCGCTCCCCCAATATGCATGCTCACCTGCGAGGCTAGCGCTTGCACAGGCAGCCCCAAGCTCGCACCAGAGAGGGCAAGGAGTGTATGTGTGGGTCCAGTTGCACGAGTGGGCTGTCTCAGGGTATGATGTGTCGCGGGACGCCGTCCACCTGCGTGGTGCCCCAAATGGAGACCCGGCCTGCATGGACTATGCATCACAGTCTTCACCTTCCGGATCCGCCACCTGCGACACCCAGTGGCTGTGGCTGCCCTTGCGGCCAGGCCGCGTCCGTCTGTGGCTGATGGCCCACACATTCACTCTTTGGCCTCTCTGGGGAGGGCTCGGGGGTGGTGGCGCACGCGCTTGCACTTAGTCGCAATGGCATGTGGCGTGGTTGGTATGATGGGCAATGGATGGGATGGTGTGAGCCACCTCCCGTGACGTCAGTGCTGCTCGTGCTGTGGTGCGTCCCCCTACACTTCCATCTGACTTGTGCCATGCTAGACGTTGAGGTTCTATTGCCTGCGTGATATGACCAGGAGGAGCGCGAGGAGACCTCTCACACACCATGCTCCACTGCCATCCCGTGCCCTGTATCGCCTGTGCGGATTGACTATGTTGGGGTTACACCTGGTCGACTGGGGCTGTGTGTGCCTTGTCAGGGGCATGGCGGACGCACAACAGGATCCAGCTTGTCCACAGAGGGTGGGCTGAGGTGCGCCTGGTACCGCTTTGTACGTGTGCCCGGCTGCTATGCACACACGTGTTCACTCCCCCGACAGGTGTCCTCTCACAATGCCCAGGGAAGCGGTGGTGTACTGTTCATGACCCCTCCCAACACGGCGTGCTCCAACTTGGCATGTGCGCATCTACCCGTCGCACCCACCCACCTGAGCACTGCGTCCATACGACTTCACACGACACATGTGTGTCTTCCACAGTAGTGCTACTCATTTGCGTTGACATCCAATACCAGTGGACTACATGGTCATGTCACGACTGCCGTGTACTTCACATACTCTCATCCTCTCTCATTCGTACTTGTGAAATGAGTCAGCGGAGACAGTTTTGGTTTCAAACATTATATTGAGTCTTCTGTCCTCTGTGATGCAGTATAGTGGACACTACTGGCAGCGGAATACATGTTGAGGATATACTGAGCATGATTGCAAATGGGATAGGGTGTGGGGTTACATGTGATTGGCTGTTGCATGTGGGATGTGGGCTTCAGAGTGACATCTGCTTGGCCAAGGCTGTGCTAATGTACATTTACGTATAGCTGCGGAGCTGCGGACTTTGACACAGACGGTATACATGTAGCCTACCAGACCGCTTGGCATCATGGGCACAGTCCATCTCAGTTCCATGTGACAGGTTTGCTGCGGTTGTTCCTCATGCACGCGTGCATGTGAGATGACATCAGGGCATGTGCTTGCGTGCATGCAGCGGCGTGCCACTTGTTGTTGCACTGTGGTGGTTACTGGACATGTCACAGTCACTGGGGTCGTGTTGTTGTTGTATGCACTTGTCGTCCATGCAAAGGTCCTGGTATGGGATTCCCGGGGCGGGGGTGGGAGTGGTGCAGCACCCACAGACTCCAGGCGACCTATTCATGTCCACTGAGCGGTGTGTGTGTCCATGGGCGCTGGATCCATGTCGTGTCCTGGTTGTTCGTGCAGTTCCGTCCATGTGGGTGCGATACACAGAGCCCATGCCACTGCCTCCCACGATGCATGCGGTGTTCCTGGATGTGATGGGGAACAGTGTGCATGTCCCGGTCATATCCGATGTCATGGCGATGTCGTTGATGGTGTGGTTACAGTTGCCGGTCGTTTGGTATGGCTGTTGTGGTGGTGACTGGCCAGTCCGTGCGGAAGCTAAGCATGGGTGCGGGGTTGGACATCATAGGTCACTCGGGGAACCTGCGTTGTGGTCCGACGTATTTACAGGTTGTCAGGTATGCGATGCCGTCCAGCAGGGCTTCCATGTCATTGGTGGTGTACATGTTTGCCAGCCAATGAAGCGGATGGTGGCTGTCAAGGTGTTGTTCGTAGGTTGTCCCTTGGAGGACCATGATGGGGCATGCTGGGTGACATTCGATGTAGCTGTTATCGATGATCCGTCGTGTGGAGGCACAGTGGTCCCATTTCAGTGCGGGTGCGATGTTGGCCACATACGCCATGCCCCCATAGGCAGAGCAGGCCCTGTCGTGTGCGTCCAGAGGGAGGAGTAGTGGTAGCAGGTCCGCCTTCAGACATGCCGGGTTGGAGAGGCATATCTCGACGGGATGCTGGTAGGGACACCTCCGACAGTAGAAGACGGGCATGACGCAGCTGAACAATGTGATGCGGTAAGTCAGTCGGTAACTTACGTTCAGCAGGGACAGGAGATCGCATCCCAATGTATGGCACAGGTTGGTTTTGTACAGCTTGAGCTGTTCGGCGTAGTTCGGTAGGTGTGTTGCGGTTGCCATTTCGCAGCGGTTCGTTGAGGTGGCGTGCTCCGGCTGTGTGTGCAGTCTGCAATGTGCACGCTCCGGGGTTGCTGTGAGCTCTGTGTAGTCGTAGGGAGACAGGACTTGTGTTCTGTTGGCATGTTTGGAGGACACGGGCCCTCTTCCCACATGCTTCTCAGACAGTTCAAGGTCAGTGCTGTGTGACTCCTTCCAATTAACTTGCATGTGGCCGACATGGGGGAGTGTTTTCTTCTTTCTTCCCCGTCCGTTGTGTGCTTCTGTGATATGCGCTATCTGCCGTGTGGTCGGTCTCCTCGGCATGCCTGTGTTGGTCTATTCTTGGACAATGGCTGTATTCACCGGCTTCTGTCGTAGGGCTGTGGTTTCGGAGTTGGAATGGAAGGTCATTCAGTGCTGTCTGCTCTCCCTTGTGTGGGCGGCAGGCTGCCTTTCCGCTCTGCGTTGGGCCTTGTGTGTGGATGTTATTCTTGGGCCACCTGTTGTCGGTCCCCGGGCTCTTTGGTGTTCCGTTTTATATGTCTTGTTCATATGTGCAGGGTGGTATGGGTGTTTCTGTGTGGTACTGGCGTTCCTCTTCCCGAAGGGGCCCTGCTTCTCCTAGTTGGTGTTGCCGCCGCTGTGTGCTACGCCATGTTTGTTACACTGGGGTGTGTCCTGCTGTTGCGTGTCTTCACTGACATGTGTGCGTCGGTTGTGTGGCGTTGGGTGTTGTCCGTGAATTGGGCGTTGGGGACATGTCTGTGGCCGGCCTGTCACGTGTCATGTGCGTTCGGGGTGGGGCTGATGTGTGTGCTGCTTGGTTGTGTCCCTGTGTCTGTGTGCGACGCATGCATGGCGCTGCGGTTGGCCTCTGCGTTGTGCGCATGTGTGGCGGCGTCATCGGCGCTTTGGGGCCGTGACGGGGTGGTTGGTTCCTAGTCCCAGGTGGTGTGTACACATGTGTTCTGCGATGTTACGATTTGGCCTGTGTGTCATATGTGGATGCGATGGTGGATGTGTTGTGTACACGCGCTGGTGGGGGGTTGTCCGCTTTTTCCGCCCTTGCACTGTGTGCGCTGTTTGCGTGCACTTGTTGTGTGTGTGCCTACCTGCGTCTCCGCGGTACGTTGCGTCCTTGGTGGTGCATCAGCAGGAGCATGGGGAGGGCCTGCAGTGCTGGATTCATGCTCGGGGAGCCGCTTTTCGTTGTCCGTGCTCGGCGTGCGTGTTACCGCTTCGGTTTGTCGTACGGTATCTCTTGGCCGTGGGAGCCGTTTGTTTGCGGCATCGTAATTTATGCGCCGGGCGGGACGTGTTTCGTCGGACGGTGTGTGTCAGTTGGGCTGCGCCGCTACGTGTACGGGCGCACTTTGATGGCGGACGGTGTTGCTGGCTTGCCGGCGGTGTTTGGCCTGCTTTTCGCATCGTAATTGGGCGGGCGTGTGGACTGCTGCGTGCCGGCGGTAACTGGTGCTTTTTGCATCCGCCAGCACGGCGGTTGTGCTTCCGCCCGCCATCGTAATGGGCCCCTAAGTTTCTTTAAAAATGATCTTTCAGACCTATTTTCTGTTTTCGCGGTTATTCGGGCCGTCCCGATGACATCGTTAACCGCAACGATCGCACCGTTTCCATAAAGTGAAAACACATCTCTGCACACATATTACAGTATTTTACACACTAGGGGTTTATTACTGTACACTTCAAGCTCATGTTTTTCTAGTGCATTTTTAGAACAACCATCTCTAAAACCTATTTTCTGTTTTTGCGGTGACTCCGGAGATCGCGATGACGTCAGTCATCGCGATTCCCCCGACACGTCGTGAAAGTGTAAAACAAAAGCAGACATTTAATGGCCCCCAACACATCCAAAAATAATATCTAAAAAAAACATTCTGAGCATTGCACTACACATATTACTATATACATTCTTCTTTTCAAAACATGATTAAACTCATATTTTTGTACTAAGTTTCTTTAAAAACCATCTTTCAGACCTATTTCTGTTTTCGCAGGTATTCGAGACATCGCGATGACGTCGTTAACCGCAATGATAGCGCCTTTTCCATAAAGTCAAAAATACATATATACACACATACTACAGTATTCTCTAAACTCATCTTTTTCTAGAGAGTTTCTATAAAAACCATCTTTAAAACCTATTTTATATTTTCGCGATGACTCCTGGGATCGCAATAACATTGGTAATCGCGATCCTCCGGGCACATCGCGAAAACGGAAAACAAAAGCAGAAATTCAATAGCCACCACCACTTTAAAAAATGATAACTATATAATTAATTCTAACCATCACACTAGATAATTCACTGTCTAAATAACTCTATAAAAACATATATCTCTAAAACAATGCGTATTAATGATTCGCTGATATATATTTTATATATTTTATATTTCCTCCAATATTCTCGACGACGTCGATAGTCGCGATATCCCTGCCACGTTACATGGGGGATCACGCTGGCAGTTGTGGCGGCGTTGCGATTATTGCGCACGATTAAAAAAATTAATTTTGGACACATAACTTGTGTCACTAACACCCCCATTTCTCAACCATGGGGTCAGAGTATCTCCACCCTGACCCCTTATGTGGGCTTTCACACAAATTTTCAGCCCCGGGAACCGTTCCCGATAGATAAAAAGGTGGCCACAACTTTCTGTTCAGGTTGCGTCCAGCCAATCAGAGCATTCCATTTGGCACGTGCATTCACGATTCATCGCGAAACCTTCATGAAATATCCTCGGCCAGAGATATCACTATAATTTTAAACTTAATTTTCTCAACAACTACTGAATGGATTTACACCAAATAAACAAAAGGCACTTCCTTGAACCAACATCTACCTCCCTGCCAAATTTGGTGTTAGTCTGTTCAGGGTTCAGGGCTGTAGGTGTGGCTAAAGGTTCCTGAGGGAATTTACATTACAAACGCAACCTTATTTTGCACCCCAAATTCTTGGTCCCCACTGCACGTATCACCCCCAAACTTTCCATGACAATAGAATCAACCTTGACACATTTTGGGAAAATTTCATGAAGATTGGTCAAACGACGCCAAAGTTATAGCCAATTCAAAAAATGCTTTTCCTATGGAAACATGGTCCTAACTATAACTACCTACTATATTCACTGAAAAAAATAAAGGTTACAGGGATGTTATAGTTAGGAAATAGAATTAAAAAAACCTTCGAAATTCACTGAAAAAACCAAAGGTTATAGGGATGTTATAGTTAGGCTGACATTTCAGTCATACAAAACCAGAGAAATTCAGCAGTTATAGTACTTGAGCTAACCATAACTTACGCCTCTACATTGCACTGCTTATCACTTCACATATTACATCACTCATGACATGGCCAGTGAAATCACTGATGACATCTCAAATGACATCACTGATGACATCTCAAATGGCATCACTGATGACATGGCGGGTGCCAGTAGGTAGTTATAGTTAGGATCTAGTTTCCACTGGAAAAAACTTTTTTGTTTTGCCAATACCTTTGATGCCGTTTGACAAATCTTCCTGAATTTTTCAAAAACTAGTGTGCCAGGTCCTTCAGGTGCTGTCTGGAAAGGTTCAGGGCGATCCATCTAGCAGGGGCCATGAAAAAGCAAGGGTTTCAAAATGCATTTTCTCCATGCAATTTCTCATAGGGATTTTAGACATGACTACCCCCCGAACCACTGAACGGAATTACACCAAAATTGGCAAAAGGCTAGATTTTGGTCCAGAAAGAGTGCTTTTCATAATTTGGTGTAATCTGTTCAGTAGCTTTGGAGTTATTAAAGTAAAAGAATTTATGTATATCTAGAGATGCCGACCCCTCACAGATCCTCTGCGGATCCTCTACTGACCGACGCGCCAACAGCAATGCCATGATTGGCTGGCTGCAAACTGAGAGGAAAGTTGCGGCTGCCATTTTGTGCACCAGGACACAGTTTGCAGGTGGGTAAATAAAATGTAAAAATGATAGAAGGGGTCAGGGTATAGGTACACTGACCCCATGGGACTGATGAAGGGGTCTGTGAGGGACCCCTTATGGAGAGAAATCGTCAAAAAATGTGTTTTAGTGCATGCAGATCTACCCAGATCCTCCCGGATCTGGGCGGATTCGGGTTGATCTGCAGATCCATACCCTAATTTAAAAAAAACAAATACACCCACTCTCAGACCCAAACACAATCTCACACAATCACTCACTCATATACTCACACATCCACTTACCCACACTACCACTCACACCCATACAGCCACTCATATATCCACTTACAGACCCACAAAACTACTCACAGACCCACACAGCCACTCACACACCCACTCACACACTCACATACCCACAGAACCACTTCAACACTCACTCACATACCCATACAGCCACTCACAGACACAAAAAACCACTCACACACCAACACAGCCACTCGAACACCTACCCGCACACACATACAGCTACTCCCACACCCTCTTACACACCCACACAGCAACTCGCACAACTACTATCACACCCATATAGCCACTCACACAGCCACTCACACACCCACACACAGGCAGTGCTACACTTATAAAAATTGCAATACCATATGTACGTATTAAATGTGTTGTTGTTTTAAAATTGGATGTGTGCAATATAACCGGTAGACCCCATATTTGTCCAAGGATTCGCAATGGGTATGCAAATCCATAAAATGAATTTTAAAAGGAGAAAGATTGGTGCATTATATTTATAGAAAGACTTCATAAGTTACCTTACCTTCATTTTTCGATTTTTAGTTTTAAAATATATAAGAATGAATGAGTGCATAAAATGTATTTCTAAAATTGTGAAAATGTATATCAGTAAATTGAACTTATGGGTAAAATCTTAAATCGTAGTACAATTTATATTAAGGAAACTGTGAAATTCACAAAAAAACCAAAGGTTAGAGGGACGTTATAGTTAGGAAATAGCTTTAAAAAAACATAGAAATTCACTGGAAAAAACAAAGGTTACAGGGTCATTATAGTTAGGAAATAGTATTAAAAAACTTAGAATTTCACTGAAGAAACCAAAGGTAACAGGAATGTTATAGTTAGGTTCAGATTTTACACACACAAAACTGTAGCCAAAACCACTGTGCCCTAGGGTAATTATAACTCGCACCCTCGCCATGCACTGCTAGTTACCCCACATATTACATCAGTCATGACATCTTCTATGACATCATTGATAATATCATTGCAACATTTGCAGTGAAATTATTGATGAGAAAATTGCATAGTGAGGCGTGACTTACAGTTACCTGAGATAACTATAACTGCAGAATGTCTATGGTTTTGTGTGTGTAAAATCTGCACCTAACTATAATGTCCCTGTAACTTTTGGGTTTTTCAGTGAATATATCCGCGAATCCACCCAGAGCCGCAGAGGATCCACGGTGATCTGCGTCTCTAGATAAAAGACAAAGAGTGTGGGTGAATTGTGTGTCCATTGAAAAACTCATGTTAGATTTTTGTCTTATAATAACATGCTCAATGGAATTAATTATCTTTTGGCATAGCCTAAGAAGACACTGATGGCGCACAAGATGGCCAACGGACTTTGTTCTCATCCTTACAATCAAAAGTGACAATCTATCAATAATAAAGATGAAATGGCCAGTGTTCTGCACTAACTAGGACACATGGTAATCAGTCTGTGATGAAGTGTTAGCCTCCCAAGCTTCCCTACCTGATGGGGTAGTCTATTTGAGCAGTCAAGGCCTAGCTCTAAGGAGATGATTTGCAAATTGCCAGAGAGCACATATTTAGTAGTTGTTTTACAGAGCTGCACCAAAACCTAGTGGATAACAAGCTCACTTACCCCAGGGAGCTTGCCAAGGTGGACCACTGACTTAGCACTAAGATCAATAAGAAGGTACCTGAGAGTGACCCCAAGAAGGATGGTTCAGGTTCCCCCACAGCAGAGTAAGAGAGAGGTCCAGAGTGACACAGGCAAGTCCAAGGGTAAGGTGGGGAGAAAGCGTTTTCATGCCCCGCTAAGAAACAGGTGGGATGTTCTGGTGGGCAGTGACCCATGGCACCCCATTTCCAATCCAATTGCTTTGGGTGTTCCAAGCAGGGGGACCCTGTCCCAAGAAAACACCCGCTAGTGGGACCTTTACAGCGGTGGCCAATCAGGGCTTACGGGGAAAGTAGTCCCTATCGGCAGGTGAAGGAACATGCCCTAGTATCCCTTAGTTGGGAGTTTGACTCAGACAGTGAGTTTGTCATCCCAGAAGGTGATAGTGGTCACTTCCACCAGGTTACAGTGAATGGGATCCCTGTCACTGCTTTGAGGGAAAGCAATGCCAATGGTAGTGTAAAGGCTGGTGTCCCCATATCAGTACAGTAGATAGATGTGTAGGGTGACTCAGGGTCCAGGGGCAGGACTTCTCTTGCCCTATGGGTCTGGTGTCCTTAGAATGTGGAGGGTAAGTGACCCAGAGGGGGGTCGTAGTCAGTCCCCAGATGCCCATTGACTGCATCCTGGGAAACAAATTGTCACCAGTGTTGAAAGAGCTGGAAGGAGCGACTGCCCAGGGTACCCTGAAAGCTCAGGTTAGTTGAGATACGATTCCCAAATGGAGGGTAAGGGGACCCAGATGGAGGGGCAGGAGGTAGAAAGGCTCACACCTTTCCCCTGTTCAGCCTCAGTATACAGACCCTGGACTGTACACTGCCGAGGCTACCATCCCCCAACTGGTGGGAAAGAGAGTGGAAGTAGGGTGCTTCACACCCATGGCAGTTGCCCTCTCTCTGAGAAACCTCAGAGGTCAGAGAACCCTCAAGAGCAGTTAGGGAACTTCTTGCCAGCCCCAAGGCTAGAAGTGAGACCTGGCCAAAGTGCCACTTGGAGCCTTTGCCTGGTAGTGGGCTGCCCAGGGTCTGGCTTTTGTCACTGGTTGCTGTCATTATGGGCAGAGTTTTTCTTGGGATGGGGACAGAAGTCTTATCCAAGGGACAGAAGGAGCCACATCACTTTATTGGCTATGATGGTACTGTCTGTCTACTGGGATGTATATGTGAGTAAGTTAAGGTTAGTAGCTTCACATATAGGGTCCACAGGAAAGGAGAAGGTTTCCCCATGGGTCAGTCTAGTGGCTCAGGAGAATGATGACAAAGGTGTTCTACGGTTCCCACTAAGAAAGGTAGGACTGTGTATTAGGATGACAGAACTTCAGAATATGGGGACTGTTTCTATCTACACCATCAGAGACTGTTGGCCAAATTCCTAGCTAGCTCACAGTGCCTCACCCGAACCCCTAACCTTCGTGGGCTGGCAGGTGATTTTGGGAACCTCGAACATGACACTCTGATCCCCAAGGGAATCGTGGAAACAGATCTTACCCCTTTCGCTGTTTACTTATGCATGCCCATGGTAAACGAAAGAAAGATATGAGTAAAGTTTTCAATACAGTTATTGAAACAATCATAGGCTTGCATAGAAAGAATGAGCTGCGATTATTAGGCAGATAAAAGAAAGCAAAGTAAGCAGCATTATGAACATGGTGATATGATTTCTACATATTTCTAGCTATCACTTCCCCTATTTTGAGAGCACAGTGGGTGTACCCTCAGCCTGATCTTGTAGGTTGGCCTGAGCCCCCCTACCTGGATAGCTGGACCAGGGAATAGCCTCAAATAGGATTGGCAATCCTTCTCTGCAGGATGGAAGATTAGCGTCAGCAGAGCTGCATGTCAAACACAGGATTTTTTCCAGGACGGTTGTGACCGGAATGCTCCTCTCTGAACTCTGAAGGCCTGTGTATCATTTGTATAATAAAAGCCACTGTGTTAGAAGACCATCTCTGATGCAATGATATGTCTAGATATTAGAATCTGTCTCTGAATAGGCAACGCAAGCATTAGGATATCTTGTTATGTGTTCCTAGCCTTGAACGGAGTGTACAGATTACATGATGAGAAAGGCTTTCTAAAAACAAGCGCAAAAAGAAAGATTGATGGACAGAATGCCGAACAATGCCATACATTCACCCCAGTACAGAGATCTGGGCCTAAATCCATCATTTTTTTGCTCCCCATGCCATTCCAGTTTGAACCCAGCCATATGCAAATCAGTCTTGACCCTGCGCCCAATGGGAACAGTCCAGCCCGAACTGCCAGGCCAGGTCCTCACTGGACTGGAAACAAGCATCCTAGGACCGGTTTTGGGGTTTCACCCCTCATCAGCCAGGATAGCTTGAGTCCAGTGGCATGGAGAGCACGGGACCCACGTCTGGGCATACCAGTCCCACTCGAGGTGACAAATGCAAAAAGAAAAATTGATGGACAGAATGCAGAACAATGTCATACATTCACCCAGTAAAGAGATCTGGGTCAAAAAAAAAAAGCAGCATTCACAGTATCTTCTTAGGATAATAATGTGCAAGCAAAATATGTAAAATAACATTGCTAAAATGATGTTAGCCTAAATGTGTAAAATGTAAAACTAAAATAGAGATTCAAAGTGGGCCCAAGAAGGCCTCAGGGCAGGGGAATCAACTAGGTTAAGAAGGGATCACTGACATAATATCGACGACAACAATATCGACCTACCAGAATATGGTGTCAAGAATATCGATGGACAAAATATCGACATCCTATCTCTGCAAAGGTAAGTACAAAAATATCGGTAACCAAAATATCGTTGTTTAAAATATCGTTGTTCAAAATATCGTTTTTTTTAAATGTCTTAAAAATAATATTAAATAAATTAAATAATAAATATAATTAATAGAAACATAGAATTATTTAAAAATGTTAAAAATTATAAATAAGAAATGTAATATAAAATAAATTAAACATACATATAAAAAAAATTATATATATATTTACTTAATATTAATAAATAATTATTTTATTAAATTATAAAACGTTACAAACATAATAAAAATTATAAATACATATATATATATATATATATACATAAACCTGTAAGATAAATATAAAAATAAATTATATATATAATAAAATAAAATATTAAAATAAATATTTATCTTTAAAACAACATATTACACTACATTAACTAAAACAGTTGGGAAAATATTGGATAGCGTAGGGCATAAAATTACTATTCCCACTCCAAGGAGTGCAACAGTAGGGAAAGTGTTGGATAGCGGAGAGGAATAATTTACTATTCCCACTCCAGCAACTGCAACAGTAGGGAAAGTGTTGGCTAGCGGAGGGGAATAATTTACTATTCACACTCCACAGAGTGCAACAGTAGGGAAAGTGTTGGATAGCGGAGGAGATAAAATTACTATTCCCACTCCAGTGAGTGCAACAGTAGGGAAAGTGTTGGATAGCGGAGGGGAATAATTTACTATTCCCACTCCAGCAAGTGCAACAGTAGGGAAAGTGTTGGATAGCGGATGGGAATAATTTACTATTCCCACTCCAGGGAGTGCAACAGTAGGCAAAGTGTTTAATAGCGGAGGGGAATAATTTACTATTCTAACTCCAGCAACTGCAACAGTAGGGAAAGTGTTGGATAGCGGGGGGGAATAATTTACTATTCCCTCTCCAGCAAGTGCAACAGTAGGGAAAATGTTGGATAGCGGATGGGAATAATTTACTGTTCCCACTCCAGGGAATGCAACAGTAGGGAAAGTGTTGGATAGCAGAGGGGAAAAATTTACTATTCTCACTCCAGCAACTGCAACAGTAGGGAAAGTGTTGGATAGCGGAGGGGATAAAATTACTATTCCTACTCCAACGAATGCAACAGTAGGGAAAGTGTTGGATAGCGGAGGGGATAAAATGACTATTCCCACTCCAGCAAGTGCAACAGTAGGGAAAGTGTTGGATAGCGGATGGGAATAATTTACTGTTCCCACTCCAGGGAATGCAACAGTAGGGAAAGTGTTGGATAGCAGAGGGGAAAAATTTACTATTCTCACTCCAGCAACTGCAACAGTAGGGAAAGTGTTGGATAGCGGAGGGGATAAAATTACTATTCCTACTCCAACGAATGCAACAGTAGGGAAAGTGTTGGATAGCGGAGGGGATAAAATGACTATTCCCACTCCAGCAAGTGCAACAGTAGGGAAAGTGTTGGATAGCGGAGGGGAATAATTTACTATTCCAACTCCAGGGAGTGCAACAGTAGGGAAAGTGTTGGATAGCGGAGAGGAATAATTTACTATTCCCACTCCACAGAGTGCAACAGTAGGGAAAGTGTTGGATAGCGGAGGGGATAAAATACTATTCCCACTCCAGCAAGTGCAACAGTAGGGAAAGTGTTGGATAGCGGAGGGGAATAATTTACTATTCCCACTCCACAGAGTGCAACAGTAGGGAAAGTGTTGGATAGCTTAGGGGATAAAATTACTATTTCCACTCCAACGAATGCAACAGTAGGGAAAGTGTTGGATAGCGGAGGGGAATAATTTACTATTCCCACTCCAGCAAGTGGCACAGTAGGGAAAGTGTTGGATAGCGGAGTGGACTAATTTACTATTCCCACTCCACAGAGTGCAACAGTAGGGAAAGTGTTGGATAGTGGAGGGGATAAAATTACTATTCCCACTCCAACAATTGCAAAAATAGGGAAAGTGTTGGATAGCGGAGGTGAATAATTTACTATTCCCACTCCAGTAAAATAATAAACATTAATTAACAAATACTTAAATAATAAAAAATAATTTACCTCTCACCAAATACCCCTATAGATAACAATACCACTATTGTTAAACATGACACAATTAACATAATTGCTTAACAATTAATTAATTAACTAAAAACAATATACAAAAAAATTAAAAACAATGAGTAATACATTAATTCATACTATTAAGACTACAAAATAACAATAAATAAATGTAATCTGAAAAAATTAAAAAATATATTAATTTTTAATTACTTGCCACACTACTCCCCTCTAAATACACAACTCACTCATAAAAAATGTACACCATTTACAAATTTACCAATTAATTATTAATAATTAATAACCAATTAATAATTAATAAATAACAAATCATTTAACACAATATGAAATATTAAATACACAAATAGTAATTAATAAAAAATTATTAATTAATGAATTATAATTAAATTACTTCCCACCCTTCTCCCCTATAAACCCACAACCCACTCTTACAAAAATAACACAATTAAGATATTTACCAATTAATTATTAATTATTAATATCCAATTAATAACAAAATATTTAACACAATTAACATAAAATATTAAATACATAAATATTAATTAATAAAATTATTAATTAATTAATTATAATTTAATTACTTCCCACCCTACTCCCCTATAAACCCACAACCCGCTCCTAAAAAAAGAACACAATTAACATATTTACCAATTAATTATTAATAATTAACCAATTAATAACTAATTAATAACAAATTAATTAACACAATTAACAATATAAATTATTAAATACAAAAATATTAATTAATTAACATTATTAATTAATTAATTTTAATTAAATTACTTCCGACCCTATTCCCCTATAAACCCACAACCCGCTACGGAACTAAAACGCAATATTTTATTTCTTAAAAAATTAATAATTTCTAAAAATGTATTAATAAATATATTATAATTAAATTACTTCCCACCCTATTCCCCTATAAACCCACAACCCGCTATGGAACTAAAATACGCAAAAATTACTTAGCATAAAATTAATTACTTCTAAACATTTCAAACATACATTAGAAAAATAGACTATACTTTTAACACATATACTAAAATACAGAACACTAAAATAAATTTCGATATTATTAACAACGATATTTTGACTAACGATATTACTAACTTCGATATTAACAAAAACGATATTTCTTACCTGCATGTCGATATTCTGGTTGACGATATTCTTGCAGGTCGATATTGTGTCACATCGATATTTAAACATCGATATTATGGCATATCGATATTTAAACATCGATATTATGACTCTATACCGTTTAGAAGGCAATAGAACTCACAAGTGCCTCTGCAGTAGAGGGCTATTGTCCATGTTCTATCGCCTTAGCAGGAAAGCCCAGCAAGGTATCGCTTAGACTACCCTAGTTTTAGGATGGAGGGGGTCAAGTTGGGCTTGCCCCTCTCTGAAGGTCCACCCCAAAACTTTTTACCTTTACCCCTTCTGTTTTCGGAATTTGTTTTTGTTTACATTAGGACTCTGTACAGGTTACCACTGCTAACCAGTGCTAAAGTATGTGTGCTCTCTCCCTTAAACATGGTACAATTGGCTTACACCTGATTTACTTATAAGTCCCTACTATATGTCACTACATATGCCCAGTGCCAGTGCTACTAGTGGGCTTGCAGCACTCATTGTGTCACCCACTCTAGTAGCACTGTTAAAAATTTCCGAGGCCTGCCATTGCAACCTGTAATGCAAATTCGACCTGGACAAATAAACTTTTGTCAGGCCTAAACATTCCTTTTTAAAACATGTAAGTCACCCCTAAGGTAGGCCCTAAACTGCCCATAGGGCAGAGTGCATTGTATTTAAAAAGTGGGGCATGTATTTTTAAGTTTTACATATCCTTGTAGTGAAAAACTCCAAAATTCGTTTTTCACTGCTGCAAGGCTTATCTTTCCAATGGGATACCATTGGGTTACATTATTACATTTAATACGTACTAACTTTTGATTTAGAACAGATAGGAATGTCAAGTTTGGGCTCAAATGAATTGTAATTTAAAATCCTATCTAATGGTATAATTGGATTTTAAGTCTGAATTCTGAAATTGCCACTTTCACAAATTGGGATTTTCTAACCATTTGGTGACTGCTGCCTGTGTCCTGGGTCACGTGACTATGAATAGCTTGGCTGTTGGCCTTTGTGTCTCAGGCAGTGAGACAAAGGGGAACTACGTTTTGGCAGGATGGGTGAGGCGGAGTAGTTCCTTGTCCCATTTACATTTCAAAATGTTTCTTCTAGCTCACATGCAAAGGGACCTGACACCAGTCATTTGTCTCCCCAGTCTATTTGGAGCCTTGGCAGGGGAAGGGAAGAACTTTCCAGAACCAGATGTGGGGATAGCCAGAAGGTCACCTCCATTGGCACCAGGTATAATTATTGGACCTCCTGAACCACCTCTTCAGTGCATTTCTGGACTTTTTGACTACAGAAGAAGGACGTCCTTGTTCCCCGGGGGACTACACTACTGTTTGAGGCCTGTCTTGTTCTTCAGAGGACTGCCCTGCTGCTTGAAGCCTGCCTTGTTCCCCAGAGGACTGCCCTGCCCTGTGAAGGAAGACTGGACCTGCTCCCTTTATCCCAGGCTAACCTCAGTGGCTCCAGGGGTCAGTTGGCTGAACCCCTGTTCTGAACTAAAGGGATGCAAAAAGCTCCAGAGGCCATTCTGAAACTCCCCAGCTAACATGCTGAAACTGGACCTGCCTGGACTTGCAACTGGACCTGCCTGAGCCCTGCTTGCCTCTGCTAGAGTGAGTCCTTGAACCCCAAGGGGTGCCTCTCGAGGTCTTGGAACTCTGTCTGGCATCCAAGTGCTTTCCTTTGCGAAGAAAGGAGACATCCTGCAGTTTGGTCTCGTTGCATCTTCAAATGGGGCCATTTGTGCCAAGAATCTGCTGCCCGTGATGACCGCCAATGCTTAAACCCAACTTTTCACGCTACAGCGACTGCCAGCGGTGAATGGCAAAGTGAGATCTGCATTTCAAGCTAAAGCAATGACAGACTGGGGTGACTGGCAACGCAAAGCTCCAGCAACAACCGTCCACAATGCCCAACCGGATTGTCACACTACAGCAACTACCATCCACAACATCAGGCCTGCTCTTCGTGCTATAGGGACGACCATCCACAACTCTTTCCCTGCTCCTCGCTGCCTCCTCCACTGCGAATTGAGCTTTTCGCGCCAGACTTGATAGGGTAACTCCTTCTGCAGGACTAACCTGGACCCTAAATCCGACCCACGCTCCATCGCGGTTTGCCTACATTTGTGATTTTTTTTCCCCAGTCTATGAGCGCGAGTGGCACTTTGTGCTTTTAGGCGTTATAGTTACCTAAAACTTTTAAATTGCATACCTCCGGTTCTACTGATTGGATGTTTGTTGTTCTGGCATCATTTTATTTATTAAGACTTTCTCTATGTTTCAACATTGGTTTAGGATTTTTCTTGAGTTTTGTTGTCACTTTATTACTGTTTGTGTGTTGCACATATACTTTTCACATTGCCTCTAAGTTAAGCCTGACTACTTTTGTGCCAAGCTACCAGAGGGTTATGCACTGGTTAATTTAGTGACTTTTGCAGTTCACCCTGACAAGGATTGTAGTTGTTGCTTGAGAATGGTTGTCATCCCCCTCAACTAATAACACAATTTCTTACACTAACCAATTACAAACGCTGCAAATTTCACAAATACACGCAATACAACTGGTACATCCCTTTGGAGAGGAAACAAAGATTTTAAGACAGTGCAGTCAACTGAATTAGGGACTGAGGTCCTAACATTCCTGTAGCAAAATGTTGTTGAAATTTGTGAACAGTCCTTGAGCAAGATGGCGCCTGAGTAGTTCACCACGCTGCTCGCCACCACCACTGCGCTGTCCCGACAATCAGCCATCAGCTATGTGGCCTGGAATCCGGATTCCGCTCCGAAGACTGCTGCACCTCTCGCTGGGAGGATGCCGGTGCTCACTTCACAGCCCCAAACCTGGTTGCGGTGGCCTGATCTCACTGGATTGTCTGGTGGCTGCTGTTGCAGCATCACTTTGGTGCTTTCTCATGGCCCAGGAATCCGGGCTAACAGATACTGCGAGGTTGCTTCTAAGCCGAGCTATGGCAATGAGAGGGGCATAGGGTACCGAGACATGAGCCCCCCGCTGACTACAGGGAACACTGGCGCGGCTCTCACAGCTTCTGCAGACTCTTCTCATGAAGCTGGTTCTCGGTGTCAGGATCCTCCGTCCGATTCCTCGGGGTTGTGCTGATGCTCAAAGGGGGCCCACCTCTGAACCACCCCAAGTCTGGAATAGAGCTATGTACACAGACTGTTGGGGTAATTGAGCGGGGGAAGGAAAGGGTAGGAACTGCGGGGAGGGAGATCTGTAACAAAGAGACAAGAAAACAACGTGAGTCCTCTTCGGTCTACTTTTCCCTCACCCCCGTCAATTATCACTTTACCACCTATTCCTTTACACTACACCCCCTACCTGAAACAAAGAAAAGTGAAACGATTACATCAGAAGAGAGCAGAGGGCGATGACATATTTCAGAACACCTTTCTCTATGAAATATAAAACGAGAGAGAGCACTTTATAATGAAAGGCTTCTTAGTTTCCTCTAAGCCCTCACTGCACTTTTCTTCGTAAAGAGTAAAAGAACACCTACCAAGGTCATGTGTCTCGTACACAGTGATGTCAAGATGTGCCCCTCTAGACGATCTCTCTCCTGAAGAAACTACAAAATAAAGAAAGAACAACCAAATAACACAAATCAGAGGGTTTCCTCTGGACCCAGGACCAACGAAGCTTGACTTCTTAACCATGAGTGTGAAGCGCCTAGGAATGTTATCAGTCACATAATCCTAGCATTTCACCAGCAAGTACAGGTTTCAGAGAAAGACTTTCGAACAGTAAGAAAACACGGCTTGGTTTTGGCCCCTGCAAAGTTTCAGAGCGTCGTACTAAATAATGTCATAAATCAGGGTTTCCCATGAGTCGGTAGTATTATTCATTTCTTTCAATGCCTGGATTATCGCGGGTGCTTGCTTTCCCTGCATGAAACCGGAATGTAGTTCACAGTTTCGCCAACAGGGAATGAGCTATCCCAAGTGCCTCGTAGAGCACCTAAACTCCCCTGCAAGAGACCGCGATGTAACAGCGTGTCTCCTCCAACAGGGGAGTCCGTGGAGTGAACGGAGAACTAGCCACCGTTCGGTTGTTACAATGGCGGTTCGAAGAGTTGTGCGCTAGCACTCTTACCGCCTGTCTTGGCCTGCAGGTTCGTAGAAGGAATCCAGATCTGAATCCCGGTTTGAATAATCGGCGGCGCTTTCAGGTGTCCGCCGTCTTTATTCTTTTTCCGGCGTAGCGTCCGAGTCGCGTGAATGCGTGACTCGCATTGCATGCCGGTATGAGTAGTTTGGACGTGAGTGTCGCAAAACGGTCCGCGCAAGGAGGGCAGGCAGTGTACCGGCGTTCATGATCCTGACAGCACATCCCCCCTCCCCGGGAACACTAACTGCCCGAGGGTTTCTCAGGGTGTAAACGATGGAACCTAGCCACTAATCTAGGCGCATGCACCGCCCTAACCAGTTCCCAGGAGTTTTCCTCAGGACCATAGCCTTTCCAGGCCACCAACTACCACAGCTTCCCCCGTATTCTTTTGGCATCAAGAATACCCCGGACCTCATACTCTTGATCCCCTTGAACCCAAACAGGATCGGGCGTTTTATTCACCGGGACATGTGAAGGTTTCAAGAGGGATACGTGAAACACCGGATGTATCCAAAAATGGGCTGGCAGCTTCAATTTCACTGCCACTGGATTTATAAGCTTAACCACTCTGTAAGGGCCAATGAACTTGGGGTTAAACACGCTGTACCTTTTGAATCTTATGTGTCTCGTTGTCAACCAAACCCAATCCCCGCTTTTGTATAAAGGACCAGGTCGCCGATGTTTATCGGCTTGAACTTTATATCTTTCTTTGGCCTTGAGCAGGTTGTTACGCGTGGTCAGCAGCGTTTTGCGCATAAGCAGTAATCTTTTGCGTAGGTCTGGATGACGGGTGTTAGTGCTAGGGACAATTAAGGGAGTGAACCGAGGGTGAAACCCATATGTGCTGTAGAATGGGGTGACCTGCGTGGAGGAGTGTTTGGCACTGTTATATGCAATCTACGCCACCCACAACCAGTCCACCTACGCGTCAGTTTTTGTATCAACATAGCACCTAAGGAACTGTTTGAGGGTTTGATTAAGCCTCTCGGTTTGACCATCGGTCTGAGGGTGGAAGCTCGTAGAAAGTGAAGATGTAATCTGTAGTTCAGTGCACCACGTTCTCCAGAAACCTGCAGTGAATTGGACCCCTCTGTCCGAAACGATGACTTTAGGAAGGCCATGAAGCCGAACGATGTTGACTAGCAGCAGTTTGGCCAACTGGCTTGCTGAGGGTGCTTGTTTGCACGCTATGAAATGGCCCATCTTGGACAAATAGTCAATGACCACTATAATGGCAGTGTTCCCTTGATCCTTGGGTAGACCCACGATGAAATCCACCGAGAACCTTTCCCACGGTGTTGCAGGTATGGGCATGATTTGCAGGAGCCCATGCGACTGTTGATGGTCGGATTTCATTTGGGCACACGTTGGTACCCATGTTAAGATGTCCGAACGGACTGTCGGCCACCAGAACTGGCGCAGCACTTTCTCCAGGGTTTTTGTGCCTCCCAGGTGTCCTGCACACTGGAGATCGTGACACCATGAAAACACAGTTCTGCGTAGGTTACTGGTGGGGACCAGTACTTGTTGGCCTTTTATGGGGAGACCTTGCCGCATCTGCCAATCCGGTTGTCTCTTTAGCCAGTTTCTCCATGCAAACGTGCGTATCCCTTTTCGCACCTTTTGTAGGAAGCCATCAGTTTGTACGGCACACACCACATTACCAGGTTCAATGATGGAACCCTCTAGAGTGACGGTATGAAGCGGAAAAGAGTCTTGCCTTGTGAGGGCGTCCGCCTTCTTGTTGTCCACGCCAGGTCGGAAAGTCACCACGAAATGGTATTCCACGAAGAATAACATCCACCGGAGCTGACGGGGTGTGAGGTGGCGAGCGGCCCGCATAAACTGAAGATTACGATGGTCTGAGTAGACCGTTACCTGAAGCACCGCCCCCATCAACCAATGCCTCCACTCCAGGAAGGCGTCCCTGATTGCTAAGAGTTCTTTTTCTGCGATCGTGTAGTTCTGTTCTGCAGCGTTCAACTTCCGGGACATGAACGCTATGGGGTGAAGGCACCCAGTAGTTTCATGCCGTTGAGAGAGCACTGCTCCCACTGCTATGTCTGAAGCGTCGGCCTCCACGATAAATGGTAGATCCGGGTTGGCATGGGTAAGGATTGGAGCCGACGTGAATGACTGTTTTAGGAGATTGAACGCCTTCTGTGTTTCTTCGGTCCACAGGAACGGGATCTTTTTCCTGGTCAATCTGGTGAGGGGCGCAACCATGTCAGAGAACCGTCGTATAAATCTTCGGTAGAAGTTTGCGAACCCCAGTAGACTTTGGATTTCCTTTACGTTGCGAGGACAGGGCCAGTCAACGATGGCCTTCACCTTTCCCTCTGCCATGACCTGCCCAGAGCGAGTGAGCATAACCCCTAAGAATTCCACCGTGGTCACGTGGAACTCACATTTCGTGATTTTGCAGAACAGGCGGTGGTGCCGCAGTGCTTGCAATACCAGGCGTACATGTACCACATGTTCTTCCTCTGTCGTGGAATATATGAGGATGTCATCTATATAAACCACGACAAAGAGGTCTAGGTATCTTCTGAGGACCTCATTTAGAAAGAACTGAAACGCCGCATGGGCATTGCAGAGACCAAAGGGCATAACCAGGTATTCAAAAAGCCCATACCTCGTTTTGAATGCGGTCTTCCATTCATCACCCTGATGCATTCGGACCAAATGAAATGCCCCTCTCAAGTCTAGCTTCGTGTAGATGACCGCAGCCCGCACTTGCTCCAGGAGCACCGGGATCAACGGAAGCGGGTATTGGTTCCTTATGGTTATGGCATTCAATGCTCTATAATCAATGCAGCATCTTAGATCTCCGTTTGCCTTCGGAATAAAAAAGAGGGGAGAGGCAGCTGGAGATCTGGATGGACGTATAAATCCCAATTCCAGGTGTTTGTCCAAATACTCCCGTAGGTACTTATTCTCGGGTACCGTAAGAGCATATATCCTCCCACAAGGGATCACTGACCCGGGACCAGGTCAATACGACAGTCGTAGTCTCTGTGGGGAGGCAATACCTCTGCCTCTGTATCGCTGAAAACGTCATCGTATTCCGCATAACACTTAGGCAAGACCACGTTCTTTTCAACAGCTGTTGCGATGTAGTGTCTGGTTGCTAAGATTCTCGATGGTCGCATCACCCCTTGGCTGCAGTGGTTCTGGCAATAAGCGGAGTCCATTTGTAAAGTTTTGTTGGTCCATTGTATGGTAGGTTCGTGTCTCTGTAACCAGGGAAGACCCAGTATAACGCCGTACTTTGGAGCCCGTATGATGTTGAAAGACAACCACTCCTTATGGTATTCATCGTAAATAAGCTCATACTCAGGGGTGCTATGCCGAATGGGTCCTGACTCTAGTACCTTACCGTCCACTGCGTACACCAGTTCTGGGGTAGGCTTATGGATCAGTTGCACGCCTAGACGTAGCGCCTCTTCTTGGTCCATGAAACATCCGGTGGCTCCCGAGTCGACCATAGCTTGAATGTGTTTGGGTTCTTGGTTAATCATTATGACTAGCCTTAAAAAGAAATGATCCGCTTCCATAACGGCGGATGAGTTCACCGAAGGGATAGCACAACCGCTTGAAGATATCCCTTCCTGAGTCTTCAAGCGTGGCAGTTTTCCTCCTTTTTTTCTGTCGTCACAGCGGCTGCTTGCCCCGATTGAGGCCGACCGTATTTTGGCTTGACAGGATATTCACGCAGGAAATGACCCTTTTTTCCACAGTACAGGCATAGGCCTTGTTTGCGGCGATGGTCTCTTTCGCTGAGAGTTAAGGATGCTCTCACTGTTCCAATCTCCATGGGTTCGGGTTTTGGGGTGGTCTTCTCGATGCCAGAAGCGCGCTCACCGTAGGGTACGTATTTCTCTTTCCTTTTGTGGTCTCCTTTGCGCTCCCGCATCCTGTGGTCTAATCGGAGGGTGAGGTCTATGAGAGCCGCACAGATGCGGGGTTGGGGATCAATCTGTGCGAGAACGTCTTTTAGCTCATCCGTGAGCCCTTGGTAGAATATAGCTGACTGTTTGACTTCCGGCCAGTCGGTTTCTGCCACCAGTCTCCGAAAGCTGTTCAGGTAGCTAACCAAATCGGAGGTTCCTTGACGTAGCTCCAGTAGGTCCCTATCCGCAGAGAAGGCCTCAGCTCGTCAATCAAAGGTTTTCTCAAAGTTCCCCCTGAATTCGTCCCAGTCGTAGAGTAGGGGATCGTCTCTCCGCACAATGGGAGCAGCCCACTGTGCGGCCTCCCCACCCAGATAAGAAATCAGGAAAGCCACTCTGGCTTGGTTAGTGACGAACATCTTTGGTTTGCAGGTAAAGTGGAGTAACACTTGGGTAATGAAGACTTGTACTTTTTTATTGTCCCCATAAAACCTCTCCGGAGGGGCCAACGGTATCTGGGCAGGCATCTCCACAACTACTGACGTTGGGTGGTGGGCTTCCCCCGCATTAAATGGGTTACGTTGTAGCCTGTCTACTCTGACCTGTAGGGCTGCTGTTTCCTGACGTGAGGCAGCGAGTTCTGCTTGAACAAGCGCCAGCGCCGCCATCACGTCCTCTAAGGTGGCCATCTATGAACCCAGCACGACCAGGAGGAAACCAATTCTTGGGCCGATTATTCTGTCAGGATCCTCCGTCCGATTCCTCGGGGTCGTGCTGATGCTCAAAGGGGGCCCACCTCTGAACCACCCCAAGTCTGGAATAGAGCTATGTACACAGACTGTTGGGGTAATTGAGCGGGGGAAGGAAAGGGTAGGAACTGCGGGGAGGGAGATCTGTAACAAAGAGACAAGAAAACAACGTGAGTCCTCTTCGGTCTACTTTTCCCTCACCCCCGTCAATTATCACTTTACCACCTATTCCTTTACACTACAACCCCTACCTGAAACAAAGAAAAGTGAAACGATGACATCAGAAGAGAGCAGAGGGCGATGACATATTTCAGAACACCTTTCTCTATGAAATATAAAACGAGAGAGAGCACTTTATAATGAAAGGCTTCTTAGTTTCCTCTAAGCCCTCACTGCACTTTTCTTCGTAAAGAGTAAAAGAACACCTACCAAGGTCATGTGTCTCGTACACAGTGATGTCAAGATGTGCCCCCTCTAGACGATCTCTCTCCTGAAGAAACTACAAAATAAAGAAAGAACAACCAAATAACACAAATCAGAGGGTTTCCTCTGGACACAGGACCAACGAAGCTTGACTTCTTAACCATGAGTGTGAAGCGCCTAGGAATGTTATCAGTCACATAATCCTAGCATTTCACCAGCAAGTACAGGTTTCAGAGAAAGACTTTCGAACAGTAAGAAAACACGGCTTGGTTTTGGCCCCCTGCAAAGTTTCAGAGCGTCGTACTAAATAATGTCATAAATCAGGGTTTCCCATGAGTCTGTAGTATTATTCATTTCTTTCAATGCCTGGATTATCGCGGGTGCTTGCTTTCCCTGCATGAAACCGGAATGTAGTTCACGGTTTCGCCAACAGGGAATGAGCTATCCCAAGCGCCTCGTAAGGCACCTAAACTCCCCTGCAAGAGACCGCGATGTAACAGCGTGTCTCCTCCAACAGGGGAGTCCGTGGAGTGAACGGAGAACTAGCCACCGTTCGGTTGTTACAATGGCGGTTCGAAGAGTTATGCGCTAGCACTCTTACCGCCTGTCTTGGCTTGCAGGTTCGTAGGAGGAATCCAGATCTGAATCCCGGTTTGAATAATCAGCGGCGCTTTCAGGCGTCCGCCGTCTTTATTCTTTTTCTGGCGTAGCGTCCGAGTCGCGTGATGCGTGACTCGCATTGCATGCCGGTATGTGTAGTTTTGACGTGAGTGTCGCAAAACGGTCCGCGCAAGGAGGGCAGGCAGTGTACCGGTGTTCATGATCCTGACAGCACATCCCCCTTCCCCGAGAACACTAACTGCCCGAGGGTTTCTCAGGGTGTAAACGATGGAACCTGGCCACTAATCTAGGCGCATGCACCGCCCTAACCGGTTCCCAGGAGTTTTCCTCAGGACCATAGCCTTTCCAGGCCACCAAGTACCACAGATTCCCCCGTATTCTTTTGGCATCAAGAATACCCCGGACCTCATACTCTTGTTCCCCTTGAACCCAAACAGGATCGGGTGTTTTCTTCACCGGGCCATGTGAGGGTTTCAAGAGGGATACGTGAAACACCGGATGTATCCGGAAATGGGTTGGCAGCTTCAATTTCACTGCCACTGGATTTATAAGCTTAACCACTCTGTAAGGGCCAATGAACTTGGGGTTAAACACTCTGTACCTTTTGAATCTTATGTGTCTCGTTGACAACCAAACCCAATCCCCGCTTTTGAACAAAGGACCAGGTCTCCGATGTTTATCGGCTTGAACTTTATATCTTTCTTTGGCCTTGAGCAGTTTGTTACGCGTGGTCAGCAGCGTTTTGCGCATAAGCAGTAATCTTTTGCGTAGGTCTGGATGACGGGTGTTAGTGCTAGGGACAATTAAGGGAGTGAACCGAGGGTGAAACCCATATGTGCTGTAGAATGGGGTGACCTGCGTGGAGGAGTGTTTGGCACTGTTATATGCAATCTACGCCACCCACAACCAGTCCACCCACGCATCAGTTTTTGTATCTACGTAGCACCTAAGGAACTGTTTGAGGGTTTGATTAAGCCTCTCGGTTTGACCATCGGTCTGAGGGTGGAAGATCGTAGAAAGTGAAGATGTAATCTGTAGTTCAGTGCACCACGTTCTCCAGAAACCTGCAGTGAATTGGACCCCTCTGTCCGAAACGATGACTTTAGGAAGGCCATAAAGCCGAACGATGTTGACTAGCAGCAGTTTGGCCAACTGGCTTGCTGAGGGTGCTTGTTTGCATGCTATGAAATGGCCCATCTTGGACAAATAGTTAATGACCACTATAATGGCAGTGTTCCCTTGATCCTTGGGTAGACCCACGATGAAATCCACCGAGAACCTTTCCCACGGTGTTGCAGGTGTGGGCATGATTTGCAGGAGCCCCTGCGACTGTTGATGGTCGGATTTCATTTGGGCACACGTTGGGCATTCCCGTACCCATGTTAAGATGTCCGGACGGACTGTCGGCCACCAGAACTGGCGCAGCACTTTCTCCAGGGTTTTTGTGCCTCCCAGGTGTCCTGCACACTTGAGATCGTGACACCATGAAAACACAGTTCTGCGTAGGTTACTGGTGGGGACCAGTACTTGTTGGCCTTTTATGGGGAGACCTTGCCGCATCTGCCAATCCGGTTGTCTCTTGAGCCAGTTTCTCCATGCAAACGTGCGTATCCCTTTTCGCACCTTTTGTAGGAAGCCATCGGTTTGTACGGCACACACCACATTACCAGGTTCAATGATGGAACCCTCTAGAGTGACGGTATGAAGCGGAAAAGAGTCTTGCCTTGTGAGGGCGTCCGCCTTCTTGTTGTCCACGCCAGGTCGGAAAGTCACCACGAAATGGTATTCCACGAAGAATAACATCCACCGGAGCTGACGGGGTGTGAGGTGGCGAGCGGCCCGCATAAACTGAAGATTACGATGGTCTGAGTAGACCGTTACCTGATGCACCGCCCCCATCAACCAATGCCTCCACTCCAGGAAGGCATCCCTGATTGCTAAGAGTTCTTTTTCTGTGATCGTGTAGTTCTGTTCTGCAGCGTTCAACTTCCGGGACATGAACGCTATGGGGTGAAGGCACCCGGTGGTTTCATGCCGTTGAGAGAGCACTGCTCCCACTGCTACGTCTGAAGCGTCGGCCTCCACGATAAATGGTAGATACGGGTTGGCATGGGTAAGGATTGGAGCCGACGTGAATGACTGTTTTAGGAGATCGAACGCCTTCTGTGTTTCTTCGGTCCACAGGAACAGGATCTTTTTCCTGGTCAATCTGTTGAGGGGCGCAACCATGTCAGAGAACCGTCGTATAAATCTTCGGTAGAAGTTTGCGAACCCCAGTAGACTCTGGATTTCCTTTACGTTGCGAGGACAGGGCCAGTCAACGATGGCCTTCACCTTTCTCTCTGCCATGACCTGCCCAGAGGGAGTGAGCATAACCCCTAAGAATTCCACCGTGGTCACGTGGAACTCACATTTCGTGATTTTGCAGAACAGACGGTGGTGCCGCAGTGCTTGCAATACCAGGCGTACATGTACCACATGTTCTTCCTCTGTCGTGGAATATATGAGGATGTCATCTATATAGACCACGACAAAGAGGTCTAGGTATCTTCTGAGGACCTCATTTAGAAAGAACTGAAACGCCGCAGGGGCATTGCAGAGCCCAAAGGGCATAACCAGGTATTCAAAAAGCCCATACCTTGTTTTGAATGCGGTCTTCCATTCATCGCCCTGATGCATTCGGACCAAATGATATGCCCCTCTCAAGTCTAGCTTCGTGTAGATGACCGCAGCCCGCACTTGCTCCAGGAGCACCGGGATCAACGGAAGCGGGTATTGGTTCCTTATGGTTATGGCATTCAATGCTCTATAATCAATGCAGCATCTTAGATCTCCGTTTGCCTTCGGAATAAAAAAGAGGGGAGAGGCAGCTGGAGATCTGGATGGACATATAAATCCCAATTCCAGGTGTTTGTCCAAATACTCCTGTAGGTACTTATTCTCGGGTACCGTAAGAGCATATATCCTCCCACCAGGGATCACTGACCCCGGGACCAGGTCAATACGACAGTCGTAGTCTCTGTGGGGAGGCAATACCTCTGCCTCTGTATCGCTGAAAACGTCATCGTATTCCGCATAACACTTAGGCAAGACCACGTTCTTTTCAACAGCTGTTGCGATGTAGTGTCTGGTTGCTAAGATTCTCGATGGTCGCATCACCCCTTGGTTGCAGTGGTTCTGGCAATAAGCGGAGTCCATTTGTAAAGTTTTGTTGGTCCATTGTATGGTAGGTTTGTGTCTCTGTAACCAGGGAAGACCCAGTATAACGCCGTACTTTGGAGCCCGTATGATGTTGAAAGACAACCACTCCTTATGGTATTCATCGTAAATAAGCTCATACTCAGGGGTGCTCTGCCGAATGGGTCCTGACTCTAGTACCTTACCGTCCACTGCGTATACCAGTTCTGGGGTAGGCTTATGGATCAGTTGCACGCCTAGACGTAGCGCCTCTTCTTGGTCCACGAAACATCCGGTGGCTCCCGGGTCGACCATAGCTTGAATGTGTTTGGGTTCTTGGTTAATCATTATGACTAGCCTTAAAAAGAAATGATCCGCTTCCATAACGGCGGATGAGTTCACCGAAGGGATAGCACAACCGCTTGAAGATATCCCTTCCTGAGTCTTCAAGCGTGGCAGTTTTCCTCCTTTTTTTCTGTCGTCACAGCGGCTGCTTGCCCCGATCGAGGCCGACCGTATTTCGGCTTGACAGGACATTCACGCAGGAAATGACCCTATTTCCACAGTACAGGCATAGGCCTTGTTTGCGGCGATGGTCTCTTTCGCTGAGAGTTAAGGATGCTCTCACTGTTCCAATCTCCATGGGTTCGGGTTTTGGGGTGGTCTTCTCGATGCCAGAAGCGCTCTCACCGTAGGGTACGTATTTCTCTTTCCTTTTGTGGTCTCCTTTGCGCTCCCGCATCCTGTGGTCTAATCAGAGGGTGAGGTCTATGAGAGCCGCACAGGTGCGGGGTTGGGGATCAATCTGTGCGAGAACGTCTTTTAGCTCATCCGTGAGCCCTTGGTAGAATATGGCTGACTGTTTGACTTCCAGCCAGTCGGTTTCTGCCACCAGTCTCCGAAAGCTGTTCAGGTAGCTAACCAAATCGGAGGTTCCTTGATGTAGCTCCAGTAGGTCCCTATCCGCAGAGAAGGTCTCAGCTCATCGATCAAAGGTTTTCTCAAAGTTCCCCCTGAATTCGTCCCAGTCGTAGAGTAGGGGATCATCTCTCTGAACAATGGGAGCAGCCCACTGTGCGGCCTCCCCACCCAGATAAGAAATCAGGAAAGCCACTCTGGCTTGGTTAGTGGCGAACATCTTTGGTTTGCAGGTAAAGTGGAGTAACACTTGGGTAATGAAGACTTGTACTTTTTTATTGTCCCCATAAAACCTCTCCGGAGGGGCCAACGGTATCTGGGCAGGCATCTCCACAACTACTGACGTTGGGTGGTGTGCTTCCCCCGCATTAAACGGGTTACGTTGTAGCCTGTCTACTCTGACCTGTAGGGCCGCTGTTTACTGACGTGAGGCAGCGAGTTCTGCTTGAACAAGCGCCAGCGCTGCCATCACGTCCTCTAAGGTGGCCATCTATGAACCCAGCACGACCAGGAGGAAACCAATTCTTGGGCCGATTATTCTGTCAGGATCCTCCGTCCGATTCCTCGGGGTCGTGCTGATGCTCAAAGGGGCCCACCTCTGAACCACCCCAAGTCTGGAATAGAGCTATGTACACAGACTGTTGGGGAAATTGAGCGGGGGAAGGAAAGGGTAGGAACTGCGGGGAGGGAGATCTGTAACAAAGAGACAAGAAAACAACGTGAGTCCTCTTCGGTCTACTTTTCCCTCACCCCCGTCAATTATCACTTTACCACCTATTCCTTTACACTACAACCCCTACCTGAAACAAAGAAAAGTGAAACGATGACATCAGAAGAGAGCAGAGGGCGATGACATATTTCAGAACACCTTTCTCTATGAAATATAAAACGAGAGAGAGCACTTTATAATGAAAGGCTTCTTAGTTTCCTCTAAGCCCTCACTGCACTTTCTTCGTAAAGAGTAAAAGAACACCTACCAAGGTCATATGTCTCGTACACAGTGATGTCAAGATGTGCCCCTCTAGACGATCTCTCTCCTGAAGAAACTACAAAATAAAGAAAGAACAACCAAATAACACAAATCAGAGGGTTTCCTCTGGACCCAGCACCAACGAAGCTTGACTTCTTAACCATGAGTGTGAAGCGCCTAGGAATGTTATCAGTCACATAATCCTAGCATTTCACCAGCAAGTACAGGTTTCAGAGAAAGACTTTCGAACAGTAAGAAAACACAGCTTGGTTTTGGCCCCCTGCAAAGTTTCAGAGCGTCGTACTAAATAATGTCATAAATCAGGGTTTCCCATGAGTCGGTAGTATTATTCATTTCTTTCAATGCCTGGATTATCGCGGGTGCTTGCTTTCCCTGCATGAAACCGGAATGTAGTTCACGGTTTCGCCAACAGGGAATGAGCTAGCCCAAGCGCCTCGTAAGGCACCTAAACTCCCCTGCAAGAGACCGCGATGTAACAGCGTGTCTCCTCCAACAGGGGAGTCGGTGGAGTGAACGGAGAACTAGCCACCGTTCGGTTGTTACAATGGCGGTTCGAAGAGTTGTGCGCTAGCACTCTTACCGCCTGTCTTGGCCTGCAGGTTCGTAGGAGGAATCCAGATCTGAATCCCGGTTTGAATAATCGGCGGCGCTTTCAGGCGTCCGCCGTCTTTATTCTTTTTCCGGCGTAGCGTCCGAGTCGCGTGATGCGTGACTCGCATTGCATGCCGGTATGTGTAGTTTTGACGTGAGTGTCGCAAAACGGTCCACGCAAGGAGGGCAGGCAGTGTACCGGCGTTCATGATCCTGACACTCGGGAGATGCCAGCTAGAGGTAAAAGGGTTGCTGGAGGAGGTAAACAGACAGCACAGCGTGGGGCTGTGGGAATTGAACACACAGAAGGGGGAGGCTCACAACTTTCTATTGCTAATTTGTTTCCCCCTTCTTGTACTGCTAGCTCCAAGGGGAGAAAAGTGGAGTATTCCCACAGGGCTGGGGTACCCATTGAAACTCTTGGGTTGGAGACGGAGGCCCGACTCACTACTGTCACGCACCCCCTCTGTGCCAATCTTGTTGATGGCCCATTACAACAATTGAGCCACGGTCTGGAAAGGCAAATGGATTTGTCTGCGGGGATACGACGCCCCTGATACAGGAGGTCCCTAAAACCAGCATGTCTACCTCCAACAGGGACAATACCTGGATTCAGCCCAGGGATCTTTGAAAGAGGCGGGGCAGGAAGAAGGTACCCCTTTTACTCTAACACATAAGAGTGGGACCACTTCTGTGGGGTGGCAACAGCGAGCGATCCCCTCCCCTGAATTAGCCGGAGAAATGTTTTTTTCATTAACTGACGGATCTGACTCTTCTGCAGATGGAAATCTGTCTTCAAGTGATGATGAACTTTCAGATTCGCACTGTAGCCGTGCCACGAATGAGGCAGGTACCACGCAACGCAGGAAGTCAATGCAGAATAAGCGAAAGGGGAAACGGAGCGAGAGTCACAGTCATTTAAAATGGGACTATTCTGGCACGCAGCTTACCTTCCTCAATGGAGATGAATCGCTTAGAGAACCTGGCCAAGACAGAAGCATGCCAAGTATGGACACGGAAGAACCTTCTCTGTCTACCATTTTTCAGTCAATTAAACAGTTTCAAGAAGAAGTGCTGAGTGATAATAGCCAGGCAAAAGGGTCGGCCAAAAAACTTCAGGGGGGATCAGGAAGCTAAACAAAACTTGCTCAGACATAGCTGAACGTGTCGCCATGATAGAAAATCGTACCAAGAGTCTTGAAGTAGACGTCAGCGCCTTGAAAACACAAAGCATCTCTCCTGGAGCTTGTATGACTGACGCCATGTGAAAGCTAGAGGACCAGGAGAACAGGCAGCGCTGGTATAATCTTAGATTCTTGGGGATTCCTGAAGGGATTGAAGGTGATAACACCCAACAGTTCATGGTGAACCTTTTGAAAGGTGCATTCCCTGACCATTCTAATTGGAATTGGGACAAAGAGATACAATGGGCACATCGATTTCCTTTCATGATTAAGAAACATCCAAACTAAGTGGAGAAACCTAGAGTCATCTCAGTCTATTTTGGAAACTTTTTACTAAGACAGTTGGTTTACGAACAAGTTCACCCGAATTCAAAAAAATATATGAAGGGGTGTTGTTTTTTGTTAAACCTGACTTCTCTCATGTAACATTCGAGCTCAGGTGGCGCCTTCGCCAAATGTTTGTCCCTTTTCAATAGATTGGGGCCCAAGTCTACTTAATAAATCCGGCAAAGCTTAAAGGTAATCTAAATGGTCTTTCTTGTAGTTTTACTTCAGAAATCAATGCTCAGGTATATCTCAACGAATATAAATCGAAACTGGGCAATGTCAACCACCCTAGTTGACTTTAATTTTGATGTCGCAGGCTTTCTGTCCTCAAAAAAAAAAGGGGGGTGAAAATCCAGGCTAATATAAAATTGGCCTTGTATGGTCGAACAATTGAATGTTTTCTTTTATTAACATGGTGGGGTTGGGTGGCGGGGTCACTAGTTAGGCGTACATCATTCAGGCATGTCTTAATTGTTCGGTTTTTGGAGGGCGGTGGGATGGATGGGGGATAGGCTGGGGGGCTGGGTGGGGGCGGGAGTCAAGGAGGAGGGTCCCACACATTGAGGCGGTGTGCTTAAGAAGAAGTGCTTTTTTTTGTTAGGCTGTTTATTGTTGGCGACAAGAGGAAGTATTGTTTATATTATTCTAGGCACGGTAGGGAGTAACCCAGATATGTAAGAATGGCAAATATAGAGAATCTTACGATTGTCACCCTTAATGTTTACGAATCTAGGAAAAGGCAGAACGTTTCAAAGGGACTGCGACTTTAGGGAACAGATTTAGTCTGCCTGCAAGTGACGCATATTGAAGTGGCACAGAAGGGAGATTTAAACACGATGGGATATACCCTGATAGGGGGGACTTCACAGAGTGCACGCATCTGCGGCGGTAGCAATTTTAGCCCAAAGCAAGTTGCTTCAATGTATGCAAACCAAGGTGGACCCCATGGAAGGTGGGTTTTGTGAGAAGGTGGCTTGGTAGATGCTGTCCACTAGTTAAAGTGGGCACCCTGTACCAATCCACATGACCCTTATGATGTATGAGGTCAAAGACAACCTTTATGAAAGCTATCCTAGTGGTAGCTATGGAGAGCAGCCTTCAGGCTTAATCTTGAAGGAATGTAAAGCAGCTTGTTTTACCAGAATATCACCTTCTGAATGACTAAATGAAGGAGAACCACACAGTAGTTATATAAAAATATGCATTTATTATATATAAAACTCTCTCCTATCCTCTACACGAGGATAGAACACAAAGCACACAATACTGGATCAATAGAACAGTTGTAAGTAGCACAATACACAGCGGGCTCCAGGGGGAAACAGAACCATATACTAAAATAGTGGTATAACAATCACGACTTGACTAGACACAGTGCCTAGGGCACGTAGAATCGCTGGGACCCCAAGGAACCACCCAAGGTGATGACACAGGAGACCCACAGAGGACGGGTGCAGTGAGGAAACACGACCGCGTGCTCCGTACAACTCTAAGGGAAAGTCGCGGTTGTAAAGTTAAAGTTTAAGGACCCTTCTAGGAGGACTTCGAACCAACCCTTCGGAACTTAAGAGTTTAAAGAGCCATCCCACCCATGGTTACCGCAGTATCAGAGTTACCTATCCCAGGGGAGCCGGGTGCATAGGTCTGAAGTGGCGTCGGAAACTCTTGTCGTTCTCTATGGAAGGAAAGGAAGAAGTGCTCCTCCCGGGAAGGTGAAAAGGGTCTGGTGGAATCCAAGCCTGGATTCTGGATGGAAGGAACCTGAAAGCAGAGGGGACAGAGTCTGGCTCACGTAAGAGTGACCAAGGACTCGGTAGACGAATGCCCACCAATGTCAGGTGCTTCAGGTGCGAAGAAGGGATGCTTGACTCTGCAGCCACGAGGACCAGGAGCTGTCGAGGACAACCAGGAGCCTGAAGTGAGCTGTCCCACAAAGGATGTCGAGTGCTGAGGGGTCGGTGTCCGGCGTGAGCACCAACAAGCCTTGGCAACAGCAACCCATGCAGGAAGGTCAAACAGGTTACGGTGTGGACCAGCAAGGTCCAGGGGACTCTCCAAGCAATGGAGAGTCAGGGCACGTCTGGAGCAACCAGGAAAGCCCAAGAACAATCAAGATGACCCTCATGAGGACCCACAGGCCGGATGACCAGGAGTCGCAAGGGGACCTCAAGCAAGATTGCAAAGTACCAGCCCACAGAGCACTCAGTGTGAGGAGGCCAGAGATCTTTGGTGCAAATACTGCTCAGGGTCAGCACTACACAGAGTTCAATGCACAAGCTCGAGAATCACCAACAAGCATATGCACTTGCAAATGGGCGAGGTGCACAGGGGTTCAGGTTACGCAGCCCCCACAAGAGATACTGGCCTCAAACTCAGCAAGAGGGCAGATCGACCTCGGAGACCTTCAGAAACCCACCTCCTCTGTAGCTGAAGTCTTCGAAGTCCGCAGAAGCTCAGGGGAAGCTACTGGTCAGTTGCGCTTTAGGTGCCTGCGAAGCAGGGGAGTGACTCCTTCACTCCAAGGGAGATTCTTCTGTTGTCTTAAGTGCTCCACAGGTCCTGCACAGAGCCTGTATGAAGTCACGGCACAAACTAAGCTTTGGACGGAAAGGGGGACGAAGTCGAGCCCAGTCGAGGTCCAGCGAAGTCCAGGTGTCCAGACGGTCGAAGGTTAGTGGTCTCTTTTTGGTAGAATCTTGTCCAATGTCCTGTAGCCAGGTAACCCATTTTATACCCATGGGAGAGGGTTGTACAGATTCCGGGGACCCTCCTAGGGGAGGGGCAGGACTGAGGGGTGGCTACACCCATGTCCTTTGTCCAGTTTTGCGCCAGAGCAGGAGCCACCGGCTCCCAGAACTGGTTTGAGCTGGACTATGCACAGGGACACCAATTGTGCCCCCAATACAGACTTTCTGGCACTCTCAGAGTGCACCCACCCAGTCCCAATACACTAAACCCTGTCTGGGAGGTGGTTACACCTCCCTGTGACAGGATGCCTATTGTGCTGCCTTCCTCTGCTTGAGCTTGGCTCAGCAGCAGGAGGGCAGAAATGTGTCTCTGGCTGGCAGCATCCATTTTGTGCAGTCCGGGTCGAGAAGGCTGGTACCGGGTAGACCGGTGACCCCACGAAGCTCGCTTCTGAAGGGTGGAATCATACCTCCCACACCAATTACTGGTGTGGAGGTATGATTCCAAGGTGTTTGATACCAAACACGATATGTTTCTATGCAGCCGTTTTCGAGATAGCATTTACCGTGAGGTTATAATGCACCTCTACCTATATGTCCGGCTGAGTCACAGACAACCCTGGAGAATGGTCTCCGAAGGCTGCAAAGGGACTCTGCTCATGCAGGGGGACCCTCAACTAAAAACCCAGCACCCTGCCTTCAGGATTGATAAGGCCTGCTATAGGGGTGACTTATAAGTTTTAAGTGTAGTGACCTATAGATATAGTGAACCCATATCTAGAGTAAGTGGTGCAAGCACCATCTTACACAGGCTGCTGTAGCAGACCTAGAGTTCCATTTTGCATGGCCTCTCATGGGTGGCATAATACATGCTTCAGCCCATGGGAGGCCTTTGGGGTACCTATGCCCTGAGTACCTGGGTACCATATACTAGGGACTTATAAAGGTACCCCAGTATCCAATCTGGAGTGTACCCAAGTACATGTATGTCAATTTAAGGGAGAAAGCAGATAGACTGGGGTCCTGATTAACAGGATCCCAGTCAGACTAGTCAAAAACAGTGCGACATCAAGCAAAAAGTGGGGGTAGCCATAAGAAGCAGATCCTACTTTCCTACACAACCCCCCCCCAAACGAAAGGACATTAAACTAATCTTGACCAGTTGAGTCTTCATGTTCTAAGTGGAAATATCTGGAGAGTCCATCTGCATTGGCATGGTTACTCCCAGGTCTATGTTCCAGTGTATAGTCCATCCCCTGTAGGGAAATGGACCACCTCAAACGTTTGGGGTTTTCACCCTTCATCTGTTTAAGCCATAAGAGAGGCTTATGGTCTGTCTGAACAATGAAGTGAGTGCCAAACAAGTATGGCCTCAGCTTCTTCAGAGCCCAAACCACAGCAAAGGCTTCCCTCTCAAAAGCTGACCAACGTTTCTCTCTGGGGGTCAGCCTTCTGCTTATAAAAGCTACTGGCTGATCCTGACCCTCTTCATTCAGTTGTGATAACACAGCCCCTACCCCCAACTCAGATGCATCAGTTTGAACAATGAATTGTTTGGAATAGTCAGGACTTTGCAGAATGGGAGCAGTGCACATGGCCTGCTTCAGGTCATCAAATGCCTTTTGACAGCTAACTGTCCACTGAACTTTCTTAGGCATTCTTTGGAAGTCAAATCATTCAAAGGAGTCACTATGGATCCATATCCTTTGACAAACCTCCTGTAGTACCCAGTCAGGCCCAAGAAAGCTCTGACCTGAGTCTGGGTAGTTGGAGCAACCCATTCCATGATGGTCTTGATTTTGCTCTGCAATGGTTGAACCAGACCTCCACCCACAAGGTGGCCCAGGTATACAACCTTACTCTGCCCTATCTGGCACTTAGTGGCCTTGATAGTGAGGCCTGCTTTTTGCAGGGCCTCCAAAACATTTCTCAGGTGGACCAGGTGATCCTCCCAGGTGGAGCTAAAGACAGCAATATCATCAAGATAAGCTGCACTATAGGCTTCCAGGCCTGTGAGAACTTTATTCACCAACCTTTGAAAAGTGGCAGGTGCATTTTTTAACCCAAAGGGCATTACCACAAATTGATAGTGCCCACTAGGGGTTGAAAATGCTGTTTTGGGCTTAGCATCCTCAGCTAGTCTGATTTGCCAGTAGCCAGCTGTGAGGTCAAATGTACTGAGAAACTTGGCTGAGGCCAAAGTATCTATAAGTTCATCTGCCCTGGGAATAGGATGAGCATCAGTCCTAGTGACTGCATTAAGCCCCCTGTAGTCTACACAAAACCTCATCTCTCTTTTACCACCCTGGGTGTGAGGTTTGGGTACCAGAACCACTGGGCTAGCCCAAGGGCTATCTGAGGGTTCAATTACTCCCAATTCCAACATCTTTTGGACCTCAGTCCTGATGCAGTCCCTGACATGGTCAGGTTGTCTGTAAATTTTGTTCTTTACAGGTAAGCTCTCCCCTGTGTCCACTTCATGGGTACACCAGGTGGTCTGACTGGGAGTCAGTGAGAACATGTGTCTGTACTGATTGAGGACTTTCCTGCAATCAGTCTGTTGTTGCTCAGTGAGGCTGCCTGCCAAGGCTACACCATCTACTGAACCATCATCGGGGTTCTGTGAGAGGAGGTCAGGGAGTGGGTCACTCTCTTCCTCCTGTTCCTCATCAGTAGCCATGAGCAAGCCCATGTCTGCCCTCTCAACATATGGCTTGAAACAAAATTACCAAGCAGGTCCCTACAAGATACTATGTACCAAAAGAATATATTGTGCTGGTGTTTAGAGAAATACATAAAAACAATATAATTATATCATATCAATGAGTCAGAACCAACATGCCAAAAAATACAATCGAAATATATAAATAACTAAAATTCACATGAACATATATCAATAAATATTTATTAACATTTATATACACAGTCAATTTCATTAAAAAAAGTTAAAAAAACATTTCATATTACTACATACAATCATAAGAAAACAGAGATGTCAATGACATGAAAACAAAGTTGTCGACGCTGCATTTCGGTGAGTGAATGTATAGACACCTTCCTCAGGACAGTTTTCTAGACAATAAAAACATTATGGCATTATAAAAACACGCATGTTGCTGACATTACTGTAATATTTTTATAAAAAAACATTGAAAAACATTTTTTGTACACAAACTTATAACTGATTATATTTACTCTATTATCACCAGCACATTCAAATATATCTCTCTATTTTTTACACGTAAATAGTAAAGAAGAAATAAAACACCAAAATTACTAAACACCATGGTCATAATAAATGAATAAACACATACCTAAAAATGTTAAAAACAAGACTAGAATTCAATATTTCTAGACCTTTGTATGACTCAATTTGTAGAAATGAGGGAATAAGGATGGTCACCTCGTCAAAGTACCTTAAATGCCAAAAAAGGAAGAATATATTTAAATAATGATAGTAATTAATCAACGGTGTATCCAAATTGGATTTAAAAACAAATACAAAACAACATACCTTGCAATAATAAATTAAGTCGGTATATGTATGTACATTGATGCCACCGTATATTTATCATGCACTGGAAGTCCCCAAGTGCTAGAAAAAAGATATACAAAGGTATTAATACCCATGATCTACAGGAGGGCAATTTGATAAGCCCCTAACTATAAGACTACATCTTACCAGAAATCAAAAAGAACTGGAACAAATCACAAGTCAAGGGGTGCGTCGTAATAGAGATCCCCAGGGTAGACAAATGTGCCACTGAATTCAATCAATATCTAGGGCAACAGTCTATCATAGTCGTTCAGGCGTATATACAACCGTAGTGATAAGTACCTATAATCAAAAAAATTATGCAAGTCAAAGTAAACCATATGATATAATCTATTTTGTGGTCGTTATTAATAATATTAATCGACAATAAACCACATGTAGTCATATTGTTGGTGGATTCCCAGAAACTGATAATGGTGTCTACTTTTATACTCCATGCTACTTTCTAGATGGTTATGATTACGTCTATTAATAAATCACGGCATGTATTTAAACAATGACAATTAATTCGCCACTTATCCCGACATACTAAAAAAGGGAAATGTGGACAGAACTAGATACAATTGTTGCCAACGCGACCGAAAAAGTTCTCTATAAGTCGCTAAATCCTCTACAATTGATATAATCTATTTTAATGGTCGTTGTTATTGTTAATAATCGACAATAAACCGCATATGGTCATATTGTTAGTGGATTCCCAAAAACTAATAACGTCTACTTTTACGATCCATACTACTTTCTTAGATGATTATAATTACATCTATTAGTAAAACACGGCATGTATTCAGCGCATGACAATTATTTCGCCACTTCTCCCGGCATACTAAAAAGGGAAACGTGGACGGAGCTAGATACAATTGTTACCAACGCGACCGAAAATATTCTCTATGAGTCGCTGGATCCTCTACATATGTGGGGATCCATATGGTAAAACCAATTCACACTGCTATAGGGATTTTATTCTATTGAAACACAGGACACTCAATCGCAGGACCTACTGCTCACCTTATAAGAAAAGTCCGGCCTCCTCGCAAACAATGTACAGCTTCCGGGTCACACTCCATGGAGGTGTTCGACCCGAGGCTGCTTTTAACTGGATGTTAATGAAGTCACGTGATCGGAACTAATCCGAAACATACCATAGTGTTAATAAAAGCGGGGATTAGAATTTGTTAACGGCCTAGAACAAAAACGTATTTTTATTAAAATAAGAGAGTAATCTGTGTATTTCTTAATATTAACTTTCTACTAATAAGCGTGTCACTTGAGCGTACCGGATATGGGGTGGCCGTCTTGTAACGGGAAGGCAATAATATACCTAATGTCCGTTAGAAGTGACTTATATTACTATTAGGGCCTCAATATATTATTATTGTTATTACTAAGCATGTAAAAAAATCCGTAATCCGCCCATTAATGAAACGATTTAGCAATAAATATAAACATAAGTAGGTGAAGAATCGAAACTAATACAATAATAGGGCGGCCATTTTGGAACGGGGATAACCATAACATAATTGCTGGTTATTTAGGATATATACTCAATATCTCTGGTCATCCGAACTAAATCATTGGCCAGACCCATAACAAGAATACATCAACCATAAATGGTATGTAAAAAATATTAAAAAATATTAAAAATTATTTAAAAAACCACACAGGAAGTGCCTGTACCTAAAAGTTTAAAAGATAAAAAAAATAAAAAAATCTTGAACATACTTATATTTTGAGGATGCTATGAAAAAGATCTGGAAACGATACGAAAAAGATATATATATATATATATAAGGGACGGATATGATCAAATTAATCTCTCCCAGTCTTCCTTACTGTTTAATCCTTTCCTAAATGTATTGAGACGTGACATATAGAATTGTTCGCGTTTCTTTCTTTTTGTTGTTACGTCTCCACCTCTAAAATTCATGTGTATAACTTCTATTCCGCACCATTGCAAATCTTCAATTTTATGTTGTTCTTTCATCCAATGTTCCACTAATGGAGCAGTTCTTTTATTTGTTCTAATCGCTGACTTATGCTCATTTATTCTTATTCTGATTTCTCTCGAGGTCTCACCTACATATCCAAGGTGGCATGGACACATGATAAGATATATCAGGTTTTTAGTGCGGCAATTAATGAAATTATTGATTTTAACAGTGGCACCATTATGAAAAATGGAGGATCCTTTTATAATATTATTGCAATTATTGCATCCACTACATGCAAAAGTCCCTGTTGGTAATGGGGTATTCATTATGCAAGTTTGTTTGTTCACATTCGTGTCTCTGTATGTATGCACCAGGCAATTCCTAATGGTGCGATTTCACCTAAAAGAAAACATAGGTTTTGGTAGCTTCTCTTTCTTCTGATTTGTAATCAAATGCCAATTTCTATTTATAATATTCTTGATTTTGTTGCTCATATTACTATAATTAGTAACAAAAATCACAGGCATGCTGTCTACAGAAGATATCTTAGGTGTTTTCTCAAAAAGTGAGTCCCTGTTAAAATATTTAGCTCTTTTATAGGCATGTCTAATCAACCTTTTGGATAACCTCTATCAAGGAATTTTTGGTCAGATTATCAGCGTGTTTATCATAGTCCTTAATCTTTGTGCAATTACGTTTTAACCGCAAAAATTGCCCAAAAGGAATATTATCTTTTGGCAAGCTGGGTGGTTGCTATTGTAATGAAGCATAGTATTCCTATCGGTAGCTTTCGTAAAAAGTTCTACATTTAGTAACCCCTCTACATGTTTAATCTTGATATCTAAGAATTCACATTCGAATTTACTCATATTAAAAGTAAATTTGAGGTTGTCATCTCCCAGATTTATCCACTGTATGAACTCAACTAGATTTTCTGACGTGCCGGTCCAAATAAAGAACACATCATCTATATATCGGGACCAGTTTGAGATATTCTCAAAAAAGGTGCCAAACCATTAAAAATGTGTTTATCCTCAAACTGTGCTACATATAGACAAGCCAGACTGGGAGCACAAGTAGCTCCCATGCTGGTGCCCTTGATCTGTTTATAAAATTCTTTACCAAATAAAAAATGTTATTTTTTAATATAATCTTCACACATTCAACTATAAATGTCGCATGGGGAGATAGGTCAGCATCTTCGGTATTTAGCAGATTCTCAATCATCTGTATAGTGTTATTTTGTGGAATATTGGTATACAATGCCTCAATATCTAAAGTCACAAGGCATTGTGTCTCAGGGTTGAAATTTAAGTGTTCTATCTTCTGAATCATGTCAGTGGTGTCTTTAATATAAGCTTTTTGTTGTATTACCAATGGTTGTAAGAAGATATCTACATACTTGCTGAGAGGCTCAGTTAGGGAGTTAATACTGGAGACAATTGGTCTCATCGGTGGATCCTCTATATTCTTGTGTACCTTGGGAAGGCCATACAATGCTGGAATAATCGGATTATTATGACACAAAAAATTAAATTCGTCATTGCATATAATGCCATCTTCTTTGGCGAAATTTAATAAGTTGGTGATATTTCTTATTAGGATATTCCACTCTTCTTTACTAGACTTTTGGTAATGTTGGTATTCAAAAGTATGTGCATTCTCCTACTATAATCTTCGGTTTGCATTACCACAATGCTACCACCTTTATCAGCTGGTTTTATGGTCAGCTCGTGGCATTGTTCCAAAGTCTTGAGAGCCAACCTTTCACGGGCATTAAGATTATTATTCACCCAGATTTTTTTGTTCAATAAATCACTTATACTCTTTTCCACAACCCGTTCAAAAACTTCTATATCCTTATTAACTAAGTTTATTTGGGGTGTCCAAGTAGATTTAGGTTTAAGGCCCGATTTATTATCTGTTTGTGGTTTTTCTTGTCCTTCGAAAAAGGCATTTAATCTAATCTTTCTGAAGAAACTTTGTAAATCTCTCTCCAGGTTGTATCTGTCCACCGGGGAAGTAATGGCATATCCTAAGCCTTTCTCTAACACTTTTATCTCTTCTTGTGTCAGAGTTCTGTGGGAGAGATTTATAATGGGAGCCTTATCCGTTAGTCCCACTTCTTCTGGCTCCTTGTATTGGGGGTATTTGGAACTGATTTTGTGGGTGGAAATTGCCTCTCCCCTTCCCCTTGTTTGTCCATAGTTCTTGTGACGTTTTTCTAAAAAAGATAATGTCTCTCTACTAGAACTAGGGGTTGGTTCTCTTTCCTTATCGTTCCAATGGTCTTGTTGGATTTCACTTTCAGAATCTGAACTTGTGTAAGAGGTGTCAAAAAACCTAACATTCTTTTTGGGGAAGTTTTTGGTTGGTTGTTGCCATGGTCTCCTATTAGAGAAATCCTCCCTCGGTCTATCATAAAAGTCTTTCTGGAGATACGAGTAGACATGTTCCAAATTATATTTGGAAATATCTTTCCGTAATTTATTAGATTTTTTATTAACGAGATATTCTTTATATCCCGAGATATCTATCTGAATCGCCTCGAGTTTCTTTTTAGCTTCTTCAAGTGCTGTATTTTCCTTAAGTCTCAGCTCCATTTCTTCTATTTCAACTCTCTCTATTATTAATACTTCATGGGCAGTTTCTATAATTAATAACATCCAATCGCGACTACATCGATTGGCTATGAAAGTCCAGTTTTCAATAAATTTCTGGTTTTTGATAAATACACCAGGTTCATTATTAACCTTTAGACCTCTGGGTATGGTGCCTTTTTTACAATATTCAATAAGAAAATCGGCGTGTAATTCAGTTCTTATAATTTTCTTTTTAAGGTTCCAAAATGTTCTCCACTGTTCCTCGTCACTCTTATCTAGAGTAACAGTAGAAATATTTTTGGTTGTACCATTAATGATCTTATTGAATTGATCCTCTGAGAAACCATAAGTTTTAAGTCCTTCCATACTGCTCCTATAATGGTAGGCAGAAGGTAAAGAAAAACTCCCCAGCTAACAAGCTGTACGTGGAATCAATAAAAAACAAGGGAGATACCCTTCAGGTCCAATCAGGGACAGGGAAAGTTCAAACAAAATTACCAAGCAGGTCCCTACAAGATACTATGTACCAAAAGAATATATTGTGCTGGTGTTTAGAGAAATACATAAAAACAATATAATTATATCATATCAATGAGTCAGAACCAACATGTCAAAAAATACAATCGAAATATATAAATAACTAAAATTCACATGAACATATATCAATAAATATTTATTAACATTTATATACACAGTCAATTTCATTAAAAAAGTTAAAAAAACGTTAAAAAACATTTCATATTACTACATACAATCATAAGAAAACAGAGATGTCAATGACATGAAAACAAAGTTGTCGACGCTGCGTTTCGGTGAGTGAATGTATAGACACCTTCCTCAGGACAGTTTTCTAGACAATAAAAACATTATGGCATTATAAAAACACGCATGTTGCTGACATTACTGTAATATTTTTATAAAAAACATTGAAAAACATTTTTTGTACACAAACTTATAACTGATTATATTTACTCTATTATCACCAGCACATTCAAATATATCTCTCTATTTTTTACACGTAAATAGTAAAGAAGAAATAAAACACCAAAATTACTAAACACCATGGTCATAATAAATGAATAAACACATACCTAAAAAATGTTAAAAACAAGACTAGAATTCAATATTTCTAGACCTTTGTATGACTCAATTTGTAGAAATGAGGGAATAAGGATGGTCACCTCGTCAAAGTACCTTAAATGCCAAAAAAGGAAGAATATATTTAAATAATGATAGTAATTAATCAACGGTGTATCCAAATTGGATTTAAAAACAAATACAAAACAACATACCTTGCAATAATAAATTAAGTCGGTATATGTATGTACATTGATGCCACCGTATATTTATTATGCACTGGAAGTCCCCAAGTGCTAGAAAAAAGATATACAAAGGTATTAATACCCATGATCTACAGGAGGGCAATTTGATAAGCCCCTAACTATAAGACTACATCTTACCAGAAATCAAAAAAGAACTGGAACAAATCACAAGTCAAGGGGTGCGTCGTAATAGAGATCCCCAGGGTAGACAAATGTGCCACTGAATTCAATCAATATCTAGGGCAACATTCTATCGTAGTCGTTCAGGCGTATATACAGCCGTAGTGATAAGTACCTACAATCAAAAAAATTATGCAAGTCAAAGTAAACCATGTGATATAATCTATTTTGTGGTCGTTATTAATAATATTAATCGACAATAAACCACATGTAGGCATATTGTTGGTGGATTCCCAGAAACTGATAATGGCGTCTACTTTTATACTCCATGCTACTTTCTATATGGTTATGATTACGTCTATTAATAAATCACGGCATGTATTTAAAGCGAGACAATTATTTCGCCACTTATCCCGACATACTAAAAAAGGAAATGTGGACAGAACTAGATACAATTGTTGCCAACGCGACCGAAAAAGTTCTCTATAAGTCGCTAAATCCTCTACAATTGATATAATCTATTTTAATGGTCGTTGTTATTGTTAATAATCGACAATAAACCACATATGGTCATATTGTTAGTGGATTCCCAAAACTAATAACGTCTACTTTTACGATCCATACTACTTTCTTAGATGATTATAATTACATCTATTAGTAAAACACGGCATGTATTCAGCGCGTGACAATTATTTCGCCACTTCTCCCGGCATACTAAAAGGAAACGTGGACGGAGCTAGATACAATTGTTACCAACGCGACCGAAAATATTCTCTATGAGTCGCTGGATCCTCTACATATGTGGGGATCCATATGGTAAAACCAATTCACACTGCTATAGGTATTTTATTCTATTGAAAAACAGGACACTCAATCGCAGGACCTACTGCTCACCTTATAAGAAAAGTCCGGCCTCCTCGCAAACAATGTACAGCTTCCGGGTCACACTCCATGGAGGTGTTCGACCCGAGGCTGCTTTTAACTGGATGTTAATGAAGTCACGTGATCGGAACTAATCCGAAACATACCATAGTGTTAATAAAAGCGGGGATTAGAATTTGTTAACGGCCTAGAACAAAAACGTATTTTTATTAAAATAAGAGAGTAATCTGTGTATTTCTTAATATTAACTTTCTACTAATAAGCGTGTCACTTGAGCGTACCGGATATGGGGTGGCCATCTTGTAACGGGAAGGCAATAATATACCTAATGTCCGTTAGAAGTGACTTATATTACTATTAGGGCCTCAATATATTATTATTGTTATTACTAAGCATGTAAAAAAATCCGTAATCCGCCCATTAATGAAACGATTTAGCATTGGAACGGGGATAACCAAATGGCCGCCCTATTATTGTATTAGTTTCGATTCTTCACCTACTTATGTTTATATTTATTGCTAAATCGTTTCATTAATGGGCGGATTACGGATTTTTTTACATGCTTAGTAATAACAATAATAATATATTGAGGCCCTAATAGTAATATAAGTCACTTCTAACGGACATTAGGTATATTATTGCCTTCCCGTTACAAGATGGCCACCCCATATCCGGTACGCTCAAGTGACACGCTTATTAGTAGAAAGTTAATATTAAGAAATACACAGATTACTCTCTTATTTTAATAAAAATACGTTTTTGTTCTAGGCCGTTAACAAATTCTAATCCCCGCTTTTATTAACACTATGGTATGTTTCGGATTAGTTCCGATCACGTGACTTCATTAACATCCAGTTAAAAGCAGCCTCGGCTCGAACACCTCCATGGAGTGTGACCCGGAAGCTATACATTGTTTGCGAGGAGGCCGGACTTTTCTTATAAGGTGAGCAGTAGGTCCTGCGATTGAGTGTCCTGTGTTTCAATAGAATAAAATACCTATAGCAGTGTGAATTGGTTTTACCATATGGATCCCCACATATGTAGAGGATCCAGCGACTCATAGAGAATATTTTCGGTCGCGTTGGTAACAATTGTATCTAGCTCCGTCCACGTTTCCCTTTTTAGTATGCCGGGAGAAGTGGCGAAATAATTGTCACGCGCTGAATACATGCCGTGTTTTACTAATAGATGTAATTATAATCATCTAAGAAAGTAGTATGGATCGTAAAAGTAGACGTTATTAGTTTTTGGGAATCTACTAACAATCAATCAATCACAGAATTTGTAAAGCGCACTACTTACCCGCGAGGGTCTCAAGGCGCTGGGGGAGAAAAAAGAGGGGGGTGCTGCTACTGGTCGAACAACCAGGTCTTGAGTAGCCTCCTGAAGGTCAGCAGGTCTTGGGTCTGTCGTAGGCTTAGTGGAAGGGTGTTCCAGGTCTTGGCGGCGAGGTGGGAGAAGGATCTGCCGCCGGTGGTGGTTCTTCGAATGCGAGGGACGGTGGCGAGGGAGAGGTCGGCGGAGCGGAGTTGGCGGTTGGGGACGTAGAAGAGGAGTCGTCTGTTGAGGTAGGCTGGGCCAGTCTTGTGGAGTGCCTTGTGTGCGTGGATGAGGAGTTTGAAGGAGATTCTCCTGTCGACGGGGAGCCAGTGCAGGTTCCTCAGGTGGGGGGTGATGTTGCTGTGGCGTGGTACATCGAGGATCAGGCGTGCGGAGGCGTTTTGTATGCGTTGCAGTCGCTTGATGAGCTTGGCCGGGGCTCCCACGTAGAGGGCGTTCCCATAGTCGAGTCTGCTGCTGACTAGGGCCTGGGTGACTGTTCTTCTCGTGTCTGTCGGGATCCACCTGTAGATCTTGCGAAGCATGCGGAGGGTGTTGAAGCAGGAGGATGAGACTGCGTTGACTTGCTTGGCCATGGAGAGCGTTGATTCGAGGATGACTCCCAGGTTGCGTGCGTGGTCGGTGGGTGTCGGGGCTGCTCCCAGCGTCGTTGGCCACCAGGAGTCGTCCCAGGCTGAGGGGTTGGAGCCGAGGATGAGGACCTCTGTCTTCTCCGTGTTCAGTTTTAGTCGGCTGATCTTCATCCAATCGGCGACGGCCTTCATCCCTTCATGGAGGTTGGATTTGGCGGCGAGGGGGTCCTTGGTGAGGGAGAGGATCAGTTGAGTGTCGTCGGCGTAGGAGATTATGTTGAGGTCGTGCTGTCTGGCGATGCGTGCGAGCGGGGCCATGTAGATGTTGAACAGTGTTGGGCTGAGGGACGATCCCTGGGGTACGCCGCAGATGATCTCGGAGGCTTCGGATCGGAATGGTGGGAGGCGGACTCTCTGGGTTCTGCCGGCGAGGAAGGTGGTGGCCCATTCCAGGGCCTTGTCTCGGATCCCTGCGTCGTGGAGGCGTGCGCGTAGAGTGCGGTGGCAGACAGTGTCGAAGGCGGCGGAGAGGTCCAGCAGGATGAGGGCTGCGGTCTCACCGTTGTCCAGCAGGATCCTGATGTCGTCGGTGGCGGCGATGAGGGCAGTCTCAGTGCTGTGGTTGCTGCGGAACCCCGATTAGGATGGGTCCAGGTTGCTGTTTTCTTCGAGGTATCGGGTTAGCTGTTTGTTGACGATCTTCTCGATGATCTTGGCAGGGAACGGAAGCAGGGAGATGGGCCGGAAGTTCTTGAGGTCTCTCGGGTCCGCCTTGGGTTTTTTGAGTAGGGCGTTGATCTCTGCGTGTTTCCAGCTCTCTGGGAAGGTCGCGGTCTCGAAGGAGAGATTGATGATGTTGCACAGGTGGGGTGCGATGGAGCTGCTGGCTTTGTTGAAGATGTGGTGCGGGAAAGGGTCTGACGGGGAGCCGGAGTGTATTGTGCTCATGGTCTTGATGGTGTCCTCGATGTTCACGCTGGCCCAGGCTGGCAGGGGATCGTGGTCGATGGTGTGCGGCGGGTCTGGTGCATCGGTCTTAGTTGGGGCTGTCTGGGTGTTGAAGCTGTCGTGGATGTCGGCGATCTTGCGGTGGAAGAAGGTGGCGAGGAATCGCACAGGGGTTGCGACGGTGGGATGTCGTTGGTGTTGGAGCTGGGGTTGGAGAGTTCCTTCACGATGTTGAAAAGCTCCTTGCTGTTGTGTGCGTTGTTGTCGAGGCGGTCTTTGAAGGAGATTCTCTTGGCGGACTTGATGAGGTGGTGGTGGTTACGGATGGCGTCTTTGTGGGCTGCGTGGCTGTCCGGTGTCTTATCACTGTGCCATTTCTTCTCTAGTTTCCGGCAGGTACGCTTGGAAGCTAGGAGTTCCGAGGTGAACCAGCTGGCTCTTTTGGTGGTGTCAGCGTAGGTGAGTTTTTTCAGCGGGGCGAGGGTGTTGGCACAGTCGTCCATCCATCTTCTGAGGTTGCAGGCAGCGTCGTCGGTGTTGGATGGGTCGGAGGGAGGGCTGAGAGCGAGGGTTGCCCGTAGTTGGTCTTCGGTGACTTTGCTCCAGCAGCGGCGTGGGATCTGTTGGGTGCGGTGGTGTGTGGTGGGTTTCTGGAAGGTGAAATGGATACAGCGGTGGTCGGTCCAGAGGAGTTCCGTGGTGTGGCTGAAGGAGACGTGGGAGCTTGAGGAGAAGATGGGGTCGAGCGTGTGGCCGGCGGAATGGGTCGGTGTTGTGACGATCTGGCTCAGACCGAGGTTGGCGAGGTTGTCGATCAGGGTGGTGGAATTGCTGTCGTTCTTGTTCTCCAGGTGAAAATTCAGGTCTCCGAGGAGGATGTAGTCGGTAGAGGTCAGGGCGTGCGTGCTGATGAAGTCGGCGATGGAGTCGCTGAACTGGGGTCGGGGCCCAGGGGGTCTGTAGACGAGGGTTCCTCTGAGGGTGGTGTTGGGGTCCGTGTGGATCTGGAAGTGCATGTGTTCGGCGGTGCTGAGAGTGTTGTCGGTGCTGGTCGAGACCCTGATGGTGTTCTTGTGGACGATGGCGATTCCTCCTCCTACTGCGCTGACGCGGTCTCTGCGGGTGATCTTATAGCCGTCTGGGATGGCTATGGCGATGTCGGGGGCGGAGGAGTCGTTCATCCAGGTCTCTGTCAGGAAGGCGACGTCTGGTGATGATGTGTCGAGCAGGTCCCAGAGCTCGACGGCGTGTTTGCGTGCGGAGCGGGTGTTCAGTAGGATGCATCGGAGGTGGTTGCGGTCCTTTGGCGGGCGCCTCGGTGGCTCTGAGGCTAGTGTAGCTGCAGTTCCAGCAGGTGAAGGGACCATGGGTGCGTTTCGGGGCGGCCTTGAAGCAGTTGTGCGTCCGTCCGGGGTTGAGAGCGTGGAGTGTGGTGGCATCGTATCGGCGTCGGTCCTCGAGGCTGGTGCGGGGGCGCACGGCCCAGGGGTTCTGGCGCTGGGCGCGGTCCAGGCATGGATGGGCGCAGACGGGCTTGCCTTAGGCGCGCCTTCAGTGCGCCAGCGGCGCGGCCGCGCAGCGGCCGCCATATATGGGGAGGTGGGAGGGAGGAGCAGCTGGGAGGCAGGGGCAGCGAATGGGCAGTCAGGGGGGCGGGGCCGCAGGGGACGCAGCGGCGGGAGTGGAGAGAGGCAGCGAGGGGTACAGAAGGCAAGAAGGACACAGGGAAATGGGGGCAGCGAGGGAAACAGAAGAGAAAACGGGCACACAGCAATGGGGGCAGCGAGGGAACAGAAGAGAAAACGGGCACACAGCAATGGGGGCAGCGAGGGGACAGAAGGAAAAAATGGACACAATACAGTGGGGGCAGCGAGGGGAACAGAGAGAGAACGTGCACACAGCAATGGGGGCAGCGAGGGAACAGAAGAGAAAACGGGCACACAGCAATGGGGGCAGCGAGGGAACAGAAGGAAAAAATGGACACAATACAGTGGGGGCAGCGAGGGGAACAGAGAGAGAACGGGCACACAGCAATGGGGGCAGCGAGGGAACAGAAGAGAAAACGGGCACACAGCAATGGGGGCAGTGAGGGAACAGAAGGAAAAAATGGACACAATACAGTGGGGGCAGCGAGGGGAACAGAAGAGAATGGACACAATACAGTGGGGGCAGCGAGGGAAACAGACGGAAAACGGGCACCGAGGCCACAAGCAGAGGGCGAGCTTACCAGCAGCAGCAGCGGGCAGGACACCACAGGCGGAGCTGTGTGGCGGGGGAGCGACCTACCTGGTAAGGTCAAGGGTCGCTCTCCTCACTGCGCAGCGGCCGCCATATATGGGGAGGTGGGAGGGAGGAGCAGCTGGGAGGCAGGGGCAGCGAATGGGCAGTCAGGGGGGCGGGGCCGCAGGGGATGCAGCGGCGGGAGTGGAGAGAGGCAGCGAGGGGTACAGAAGGCAAGAAGGACACAGGGAAATGGGGGCAGCGAGGGAAACAGAAGAGAAAACGGGCACACAGCAATGGGGGCAGCGAGGGAACAGAAGAGAAAACGGGCACACAGCAATGGGGGCAGCGAGGGAACAGAAGGAAAAAATGGACACAATACAGTGGGGGCAGCGAGGGGAACAGAGAGAGAACGGGCACACAGCAATGGGGGCAGCGAGGGAACAGAAGAGAAAACGGGCACACAGCAATGGGGGCAGCGAGGGAACAGAAGGAAAAAATGGACACAATACAGTGGGGGCAGCGAGGGGAACAGAGAGAGAACGGGCACACAGCAATGGGGGCAGCGAGGGAACAGAAGAGAAAACGGGCACACAGCAATGGGGGCAGCGGGGGAACAGAAGGAAAAAATGGACACAATACAGTGGGGGCAGCGAGGGGAACAGAAGAGAATGGACACAATACAGTGGGGGCAGCGAGGGAAACAGACGGAAAACGGGCACCGAGGCCACAAGCAGAGGGCGAGCTTACCAGCAGCAGCAGCGGGCAGGACACCACAGGCGGAGCTGTGTGGCGGGGGAGCGACCTACCTGGTACGGTCAAGGGTCGCTCCCAATATGACCATATGCGGTTTATTGTCGATTATTAACAATAACAACGACCATTAAAATAGATTATATCAATTGTAGAGGATTTAGCGACTTATAGAGAACTTTTTCGGTCGCGTTGGCAACAATTGTATCTAGTTCTGTCCACATTTCCTTTTTTAGTATGTCGGGATAAGTGGCGAAATAATTGTCACGCTTTAAATACATGCCGTGATTTATTAATAGACGTAATCATAACCATCTAGAAAGTAGCATGGAGTATAAAAGTAGACGCCATTATCAGTTTCTGGGAATCCACCAACAATATGCCTACATGTGGTTTATTGTCGATTAATATTATTAATAACGACCACAAAATAGATTATATCATATGGTTTACTTTGACTTGCATAATTTTTTTGATTATAGGTACTTATCACTACGGCTGTATATACGCCTGAACGACTACGATAGACTGTTGCCCTAGATATTGATTGAATTCAGTGGCACATTTGTCTACCCTGGGGATCTCTATTACGACGCACCCCTTGACTTGTGATTTGTTCCAGTTCTTTTTGATTTTCAAATTGCCCTCCTGTAGATCATGGGTATTAATACCTTTGTATATCTTTTTTCTAGCACTTGGGGACTTCCAGTGCATGATAAATATACGGTGGCATCAATGTACATACATATACCGACTTAATTTATTATTGCAAGGTATGTTGTTTTGTATTTGTTTTTAAATCCAATTTGGATACACCGTTGATTAATTACTATCATTATTTAAATATATTCTTCCTTTTTGGCATTTAAGGTACTTTGACGAGGTGACCATCCTTATTCCCTCATTTCTACAAATTGAGTCATACAAAGGTCTAGAAATATTGAATTCTAGTCTTGTTTTTAACATTTTTTAGGTATGTGTTTATTCATTTATTATGACCATGGTGTTTAGTAATTTTGGTGTTTTATTTCTTCTTTACTATTTACGTGTAAAAAATAGAGAGATATATTTGAATGTGCTGGTGATAATAGAGTAAATATAATCAGTTATAAGTTTGTGTACAAAAAATGTTTTTCAATGTTTTTTATAAAAATATTACAGTAATGTCAGCAACATGCGTGTTTTTATAATGCCATAATGTTTTTATTGTCTAGAAAACTGTCCTGAGGAAGGTGTCTATACATTCACTCACCGAAACGCAGCGTCGACAACTTTGTTTTCATGTCATTGACATCTCTGTTTTCTTATGATTGTATGTAGTAATATGAAATGTTTTTTAAAGTTTTTTTACTTTTTTAATGAAATTGACTGTGTATATAAATGTTAATAAATATTTATTGATATATGTTCATGTGAATTTTAGTTATTTATATATTTCGATTGTATTTTTTGGCATGTTGGTTCTGACTCATTGATATGATATAATTATATTGTTTTTATGTATTTCTCTAAACACCAGCACAATATATTCTTTTGGTACATAGTATCTTGTAGGGACCTGCTTGGTAATTTTGTTTGAACTTTCCCTGTCCCTGATTGGACCTGAAGGGTATCTCCCTTGTTTTTTATTGATAACATATGGCTTGAGCCTGTTCACATGGAGCACCCTGTGGGGGCTCCTGGGAGTTCCAAGGTCCACCAGGTAGGTAACCTCTCCCTTTTGCTCAAGTATGGTATAGGGCCCACTCCACTTATCTTCGAGAGCTGCTGGGGTCACAGGCTCCAGCACCCATACCTTCTGTCCTGGCTGGTACACAGTCAAAACAGCCTTTTAGTCATGCCAAGCTTTCTGTAATTCTTGGCTAGCCTCAAGGTTTTTGGATGCCTTCTTCATGTATTCAGCCATCCTGGAGCGGAGACTGTTGGAAAGTGGATTATTGGTAGGGGCAAATGTAGGTCTGCCACTGGCAATAAGGCCACTAACACATGATAGGACTCAGCATAGGTCTTAGAAAATTATTCCCATGCTCAACCCTTGGTAACGTGGCTGCGAGTAGACAGGCTTAACTTCAAAGACAGGTATGTAAACCATTTAAAAACATCAATTCAGTAAATAATTAAGACACAACACATAATAAAAATCCAACACCAATTTATAAATATAGGAAATGTTTTTATCTTTAAAATAACACCAAAACGACAAACATCCAATGTAGGAAACCGGAGATATGAATTTTCAAAGATTTAATAAAATATAGCACTTAGAAGTTTATAGTACCATATTGGGATACCTGCTCGCGATAGACCGGGGCAAAGTCAAAGTTTCAGGCTGACCGCGATGGAGACCTGGGCGGCTACAGCTTGCGGCAGGTCCCGGTCTCAGTTTCTACCTTCACACTTAGAAACTTTTCTGGAGCTTTTCTCCCCGAGGTCCCTCTAAGCTCCCAGCCAGTCCGGATCCGGTGAGGGTTCGCCGGATTGCCTTTCGACGAGCTCCCGGTCAACTTCCCTGGAGCGGACTTAGAAACTTTTTCTTTAGCGCTTCAGCGGGGCAACCCAGGAGCCCAGGCCGACACGCGATGGAAGGCAGACGGCTTGGCTCTCGCGGTTGCTCCCGGTCACCTTTTCTACGAGCGGACTTAGAAACTTTTCTGGAGCTTTTTCTGGCGGGGTCTCTCGATGCTCTTCATGTAGCCGGATCCAGTGAGGGTTCGCCGGCTTCAGATTTCTTCTAGTCCCGGTCAAACTCTGGAAGTTGGACCGACAGAGCTTTTAGCGGGACGAACCTGGGTGGCTTGGCCGGCTCGCGGTTGAAGGCAGGCGGCTTGGCTGACCAGGTTGAGTCGGTCCCTCTATGGAGCTTTTTTTCAAAGTTCCTCCAAAGTTCTCCAAACTTCTTGAACTTCTTCCTGAAGTTCCTCAAAGGGTCCCAAAGTGTCTCAAACTCACTCCAAGGGTCTGGAAGCTCCAAGATGGTCCTTGAACGTTGAGGACTTCAGTTCCCACAATCCACTTGGAATTCACCCTTACAAATCCACTGGTAGTTCTCCAAGGTGCAGATTTAGTTGGTGATGTTCCAGATGAGCTCTTTTAACCTGTAGCTTTCGGGGAGTCCACTCTTTAGTTCCTTTTCAGCAAGATAATCCACAGGGCTGTAGTTTCAGATGGTGCACTCTTCAGAGGTCAGGCCTTAGAAATCTTTGCACAGCAAAACTTCTCAGCTTGGCAATGTCTTGCTTCAGTAAGTTTCAAGCAGCAGATCTGGAGGGTTCTGCCCCTCTCAGATACTTATTCCATGTTCTCTGGGTCAGACAGGAGGTCACTCCTGACCAATGGGAGCAGGGTAACTCCTCAAAGATATGACCACTTCCTGTAGAGTGTGGCATTATTTTATCCCAGAGTGCATCAAATCTTCCAAATCCATAATGGCAGATTTTCCAGCAAGGAGGCAAGAGCTGGCTAAACATACCCCTAGGATGGCTAATTTACTTAGACTCTCCCCCCTGCATCTGCTCATACCTTCCTTAATCCCCCCATCTGCCTGAGGTAGAAAGTTCAGAGTTGTAAATGACACTGGGTTCTGCTTTTCTCTTTGAAGCCCATGGTTTACAACCCCTCCCCCTGGCATGGCATTGCTGTGGACCAGCACACTGCCCTCCCAGCCCAGCTGCATAACCCCAGGGGCTCTTTATCACCTCTCCAGGCAGGCTGGCTTATCCACTTAACTCTGACCAATCAGGGCAGACCACTGGAAGGCTGAATCTGGACTTACAAACAAGAAAGTCTTGTAACTTCTTGTATGTACACTAGGAGAAATTCAACAATATCATATTGTTGGATTTATTAATACCATTCAGGGGAATCTTTGAATGGTACTTCTAGCCCTCTCCTATCAAGAGTTATTAATTAATAACTTCTTACCATGTTAACCTATGTAACAGGGGATTTGCAATGGGAAACATGACTTGGGCCATTTTTCCAGCACCAGGACTTACAAAAACATATTTTATAGGTACTTTGCTTATATCTACAGGACCCCCACCCCATAGGACAACTAGGGGAGACTTTAGGGGTTCTGAATCTGAAAAAATATTTCAGATCCTCACTTCACAGTGCTCCTAGCATCAAACTCGAATTTGGGCAGCACTTTACCACAATGTGGGAGTGAAATGTGAAATTTCACTTAACCCAGGGCATATAACACTCATTTTATAAGGGTCTACCTTATAGATACCTGACCCCCCACCCCTCGGACACCTAGGGGAGACCCTGGGGGTCCCTAATATGCCATAATATTGTAGGTTATCCATTTTTAAGTGCCCCAAACACCAAAGTCGAGTTTGGGCACACTTTACTTTTTAAAAGCAGTCCTGGCACCCAGGGCTGCTTTTAAACTGACCTCAGGCTTCAGCAGTGCACACATGCAAGTGCAAAAAGAGCTGCTGGCCTCTAAACTGCCATGCCCTAGGGTACTAGGGACTTTTAGGTAGTTTCAATCCCCCTGCCCTATTATATACTAGGGGCTTATAGGGTAGGTCATGCCAATCACAGGGGTACCCCACCAAACCATTGTGTACCCTAGTGTATGTATGTGTTTTAACTTTATTCTAATGTGTCTCTTTCAGCATAGCACTGGCCCTGGGCCTGGTTAGGCAGAGCCCAGGGTCAGTCAAAGTCAGTTACCACCAGTATCAGTCAGCAAAAAGTTGGGGGGTGCCCAGGGCACAGGATGACTTTGCAACATAGCCCCCCCCCCCTCCAAATGAAAGGTGATGGGTTACTAAAGTACACCCTGGTAGTCCTCATCAGCTAAGTGGAAAAACCTGGAAAGTCCATCCGCATTTGCATGGGCAACCCCAGGTCTGTGTTCCACTGTAAAGTCCATCCCATGTAGGGAAATGGACCACCTTAACAGCTTGGGATTCTCCCCTCTCATCTGCATGAGCCATCTGAGAGGCCTGTGGTCAGTTTGAACATGAAAGTGAGTCCCAAACAAATATGCTCTCAACTTTTTCAGGGACCAAACCACAGCAAAAGCCTCTCTCTCAATGGCACTCCACCTCTGCTCTCTGGGAAGAAGTCTCCTGCTAATAATGGCAACTGGCTGATCAAAGCCCCCTTCATTTAGCTGTGACAACACTGCCCCAATCCCTTGCTCTGAAGCATCTGTCTGAACCACAAATTCTTTTGTGTAGTCAGGGGCCAGTAGCACTGGTGCTGAACACATGGCAGCTTCCAGAGTGTCAAAAGCCTTCTGACACTCTGGGGTCCAAATCACCTTCTTGGGCCTCTTTTTAGAAGTGAGTTCTGTTAGGGGCCCCACAATAGTCCCATAATTTTGAACAAACCTTCTATAGTACCCTGTCAGTCCAAGGAATGCCCTGACCTGAGTCTGGGTAACAGGAGCTGTCCAATCCAAAATAGTTTGGATTTTAGCTTGGAGAGGTTGTACATGGCCCCCGCCTACCAGGTGGCCCAGGTACACCACAGAACTCTGCCCTATTTGGCACTTGCTGGCCTTAATTGTCAGGCCTGCCTTCTGAATGGCCTGAAGCACTTCCCTTAGGTGGCTTAAGTGATCCCCCCAGGTAGAACTGTATACAGCTATATCATCCAGGTAAGCTGCACTAAACTGTTCCAACCCAGACAAGACCCTCTTCACCAACCTTTGGAAGGTGGCAGGTGCATCCTTTAATCCAAAGGGCATTACCTTGAACTGATAATGTCCCTCTGGGGTGGAGAATGCTAACCTCTCCTTTGCTCCATCAGTGAGGGCAATCTGCCAGTAACCTGAAGTCAAATCAAACGTACTCGGGTACTTAGCAGCCCCTAACCTATCAATGAGCTCATCAGCTCTAGGTATAGGGTGAGTGTCAGTCTTTGTAACTGCATTCAATCCTCTGTAGTCCACATGGAACCTTAACTCCTTGGGTCCCCCCTGAGGATTAGGTTTAGGTACCAGCACCACTGGACTGGCCCATGGACTCTCAGACGGTTCAATTACCCCCAGTTCCAGCATCTTAGCAACCTCAGCTTTAATGCTGGCTCTGACATGGTCAGACAACCTGTACAGTTTATTTTTGACAGGTAGGCTGTCACCAGTGTCAATGTGGCGCACACACCACTCAGTGATGCCTGAGGTCAAAGAGAACAGGCCAGCAAACTGCTCCAGCACTTGCTTACAGTCTCTGTGCTGCTGGTCTGTCAACTTGGGAGAGAGTGTCACCCCCTCCACTGACCCATCTTGCACATTAGTGGAGAGGAGGTCGGGCACAGGCTCAGTTTCCTCCTCCACACCCTCATCAGTGACCAGTAACATGGTCATGTCTGCCCTGTCATGGTGGGGTTTCAATCTATTCACATGCAGGACCCTATGAGGGTTCCTGGGGGTGCCAAGGTCAACCAAATAGGTAACCTCACCCTTCTTTTCTAAGATTGGATAGGGCCCACTGCACTTGTCATGGAGGCCCATGGGAGCCACAGGCTCCAACACCCACACCAATTGTCCTGGAGTATACTCAGGCATAGTAGCCTTTTGATCATACCAGTGCTTCATGAGCTCCTGGCTGGCCTCCAGTTTCCTGTTTGCCTTGTACATGTACTCTGCCATTCTAGATCTCAGGCCTAGCACATAGTCCAGCACATTGTCCTTGGCTTCTTTGAGAGGCTTCTCTAAAGACTGTCTCAGCAGGCTCAATGGCCCCCTCACAGGGTGTCCAAACAACAACTCAAAGGGACTGAAACCAACCCCTTTCTGTGGCACCTACCTGTAGGCAAACAGTAAGTATGGGAGGAGAACATCCCATCTCCTCCTGAGTTTCTCTGACAACCCATTTATCATGCCCTTCAGGGTTTTGTTGAATCTCTCAACAAGACCATTTGCTTGTGGGTGATAGGGGTGGTGAACTTGTAGTTGACACCACACTCATCCCACATAGCAGTCAGATAGCTGGACAGGAAGTTCGTGCCCCTATCTGACACCACCTCTTTTGGAAAACCCACTCTGGTGAACACACCAAGCAGTGCTCTAGCCACCGCAGGAGCATCAATGGTTCTAAGAGGTATGGCTTCAGGGTACCTAGTGGCATGGTCAACTACCACTAAGATATACCTATTCCTTAATGCAGTAGGTGGGTCCAGGGGACCAACAATGTCCATCCCCACCCTTTCAAAAGGAACCCCAACCACTGGCAGTGGTATTAGGGGAGCCTTTGTCTTGCCCCTGCCTTGCCACTGGCCTGACAGGTGACACAGGAGCTGCAAAACTCCTTTACCTTTTCGGACATATGGGGCCAGTAGAAATGGTTCACCAACCGGTTCCATGTCTTTGTCTGTCCCAAATGTCCTGCCAAAGGGATATCATGACCCAAAGTCAGGATGAACTGTCTGTACTTCTGGGGCACCACCAACCTCCTGGTGGCCCCCTCCTTGAGGTTTCTGGCCTCAGTATAAAGCAGTCCATCTTCCCAGTAGAGTTTGTGAAACCCACTGTCATCCCCCTCCTCTTGCTTAGAAGCAATCCGCCTCAAGCTCTCAAGGGTGGGACAGTCACACTGTCCCTTACTGAACTCCTCTCTGGAGGGTCCACCTGCTCCTGTCAGTTCTGCCAAATCTGACAGCTCTGGCAGGGATGGAGTCCCTCCCTCAGAGGCCAGATCCTCCCCATCAGGGTTAGATTCTTCCTGCACCTCTGGAGTTCCCTGGGCTGGCTCACCAGGCACAGTACCCGTGTCCTTGGATGCTTGGCCCTTTGTTCCAGGGTCCAAGTGTCCAGCCCCTCCCTTCTGGTTAGTCTGTGACCTAGTCACAGCACATACCCACTCAGGGAGCTCCAATATTTTCATATGGAGTCCTCTCTCCACCTCTGACCACACAGAGGCTTCAAGATCATTGCCCAGTAAACACTGGACTGGGAGCACCTTTGACAGAGCTACCTTCATAGGGCCTGTCACACCTCCCCATTCCAAATCCACCACAGCCATAGGATGGAGTTTGGTAGTGCTGTCTGCATAAGTCACCTGGTGAAACTCACCAGGTAACAACCTCTCTGGAGGCACCAGCTCATCCAGGACCATAGTTACACTAGCCCCAGTGTCTCTGATAGCCTCAACCTCAGTCCCATTCACTTGAGGCCTCTGCCTGTACTTGTCCATGTTTGGAGGTAAGGCAGCAAGGGTTGCAATACTCACCCCACCCAGGGACACTAAGGTTGCTTCCACCACCTGACTACCCCTCTCTGGGGCGCCACTCTCCACCCCTACATTGACACTGGCAATCCCTGTGGATGGCCCCTTAGGGGGGAGCTTCTTGGCGCAGACAGCATCTCCCTCCTTGTGCCCTGGCTGGTTACAGTCAAAGCACTTACCCACTTTTGAGGGATCAAAGAACCTACCATTCTTTCCCTGATTCCACCTCCCTTTGGATTTGGGTTGGCTCGGGGCCCCCCCCTCCTTGTGCAGGTTTTTGTGGGTCTTTGGAGGACTCCTTCTGGTTTTGACCTTCCTTTCCCTGCTTTCCCCTGGGGAGGGACCTGTCCTCCTTTCTTCTGGTCACCCCCCTGGTGCTGAATGGAAACCCGGGTTCTCACCCACTCATCAGCTGATTCCCCCAACTCTCTGGGGTCTGTCAGCTTAGAGTTCACTAGATACTGGCGTAACTTCTCTTCTGCACAATGAGTCAAAATATGTTCCTTCAAAAACAAATTATACAATCCCTCATATGTGTCAACTTTGTTACCAACAATCCAGCCTTCCAGTGCCTTCACTGAAATGTCCACAAAGTCTACCCAAGACTTTGAACTCAATTTCTGGGTGCCTCTAAACTTCACCCTGTACTGTTCTGGAGTCAGACCAAATCTCTTGACTAAGCATGCCTTCATCTGCTGGTATGATTCTGCATCCTCTCCCTTCAGGGTCAGGAGCCTATCCCTCCCAGCTACTGGAATCAACTCCCACAGGAGTGCACCCCAATACCTAGAGTGGACCCTACTCATTTTAAGGGCCCTCTCAAAAGCTGCTAGCCACCTGTCAATGTCATCCCCCTCTGTGTACTTGGGCACTATGCCCTTGGGAAGTTTAGGTTCAAATCTACCACCCCTGTACATCTCAACATCTTCTTCACTTTCGCTGCCACCATTCCTCTCCCCCTCCCCCATCTTCTCTTAGCCAATTCCAATTTCTCCTTCTCCAAGGCATTCAACTCTAATTGAGCCTGAAGCTATCTCTCTGCAAGGGACGGTAGTGGTTCCTGAGTAGGGGACCCTTCCCCCCTCCCACCACCACCTTGATTCACCTGGCTAACACTAGTAACAATGGAAGAGGTCTCATCCTCACCCCCCTCTTGGGTGAGGTTGGGGGAACATCCTCCCACCCCCCTGGGTTCTCCTCAGCTGTCCCGACCCAGGCCTGTAGGGACTCAAGTAACCCTGCCTTCCTCATCTTCTTGGCAGCAGGCAGCCCCCTAAGCCTACACTGTTTCCTAAGCTCCACAAGCTTGAACTGGGACCGTTAAGCCAGGTCCAGCTCCATGGTTCCCTAGTTTTGGGTCACAAAAACTAGGCACAACAGACTTAGAACAATTTGGAAAAATCAAAACAATGGATTAAAAACAGTTTAGTCCAAATTCCAAAAATCAAACTCAAACGTTTTGTTCTAAAGCAATTTAGAGGATTTTTATAATCTTAATTCATTCACTGAAAGGTGTACTTTTTAAACACAAGTCCTCATCCACACCGCTGAGCACCAAATGTTGGAAAGTGGATTATTGGTAGGGGCAAATGTAGGTCTGCCACTGGCAATAAGGCCACTAACACATGTTAGGACTCAGCATAGGTCTTAGAAAATTATTCCCATGCTCAACTCTTGGTAACGTGGCTGCGAGCAGACAGGCTTAACTTCAAAGACAGGTATGTAAAGCATTTAAAAACACCAATTCAGTAAATAATTAAGACACAACACATAATAAAAATCCAACACCAATTTATATAAATAGGAAATATTTTTATCTTTAAAATGACATCAAAATGACAAAAATCCAATGTAGGGAACCGGAGATATGAATTTTCAAAGATTTAATAAAATATAGCACTTAGAAGTTTATGGCACCATATTGGGATACCTGCTCGCGATAGACCGGGGCAAAGTCAAAGTTTCAGGCCGACCGCGATGGAGCCCTGGGCGGCTACAGCTTGCGGCAGGTCCCGGTCTCAGTTTCTACCTTCACACTTAGAAACTTTTCTGGAGCTTTTCTCCCCGAGGTCCCTCCACCTGCCCGAAACGCACCCATGGTCCCTTCACCTGCCGGAACTGCAGCTTCACCTGCCTCGGAGAGCCCGAGTCTCCCGCCAAGAAGGACCTCAACCATCTCCGGTGCATCCTACTAAACACCCGCTCCGCACGCAAACACGCCGTCGAGCTCTGGGACCTACTCGACACCTCATCACCGGACGTCGCCTTCCTGACAGAGACCTGGATGAACGAATCCTCTGCACCCGACATCGCCATAGCCATCCCCGACGGCTACAAGATCACCCGCAGAGACCGCACCAACGGAATCGGAGGAGGAATCGCCATCGTCCACAAAGACACCATCAGGGTCTCGAACAGCACCGACGACACTCTCAGCACCGCCGAACACATGCACTTCCAGATCCACATGGATCCCAACAACACCGTAAGAGGCACCCTCATCTACAGACCCCCCGGACCCCGACCCCAGTTCAGCGACTCCATCGCCGACTTCATCAGCATGCACGCCCTGACCTCCACCGACTACATCCTCCTCGGAGACCTGAACTTTCACCTGGAGAACAACAACGACAGCAACTCCTCCACCCTAATCGACAACCTCGCCAACCTTGGACTGAAACAGCTCGTCACGATGCCGACCCACATTGCCGGACACACGCTCGACGCCATCTTCTCCTCAAGCTCCCATGTCTCCTTCAGCCACACCTCCGAACTCACCTGGACCGACCACCACTGCATCCACTTCACCTTCCGGAAACCCGCCGCACACCACCGCACCCTACAGATCCCCGGCAGATGCTGGAGCAAAGTCACCGAAGACCAACTCCAGACAAACCTCGCACTCAGCCCATCCACCGACCCCTCCAACCCCGCCGCCGCCGCCTGCAATCTCAGACGATGGATGGACGACTGTGCCAACACCTTAGCCCCGCTGAAAAAACCAACCTACAAAGACACCAGCAAGAGAGCCAGCTGGTTCACCCCGGAACTCCTAGCATCCAAGCGCACCTGCCAGAAACTGGAGAACAAATGGCACAGCGAGAAGACGCCGGACAGCCGCGCAGCCCACAAAGACGCCATCCGCAACCACCATCACCTCATCAGGTCCGCCAAGAGGACCTCCTTCAAAGACCGCCTCGACAACAACGCACACAACAGCAAGGAGCTCTTCAGCATCGTGAAGGAACTCTCCAACCCCAGCTCCAACGCCAACGACATCCCGCCGTCGCAAGCCCTGTGTGATTCCCTCACCACCTTCTTCCACCGCAAGATCGCCGACATCCACGACAGCTTCGACTCCCGGACGACCCCAACAGGCCCCGACACATCAGACCCGCCGCACCCCATCGACCACGACCCCCTGACAGCCTGGGTCAACGTGAACACCGAGGACACAATCAAGACCATGGGCACAATCCACTCCGGCTCCCCATTAGACCCTTTTCCACACCACATCTTCAACAAAGCCGGCAGCTCCATCGCACCCCACCTGCGCAACGTCATCAACCTCTCCTTCGAGACCGCGACCTTCCCAGAGAGCTGGAAACACGCCAAGATCAACGCCCTACTCAAAAAACCCAAGGCGGACCCGAGCGACCTCAAGAACTTCCGGCCCATCTCCCTGCTTCCATTCCCAGCTAAGGTCATCGAGAAGATCGTCAACAGACAGCTCACCCGCTACCTCGAAGATAACAGCATCCTGGACCCCTCCCAGTCAGGATTCCGCAGCAACCACAGCACCGAGACCGCCCTCATGGCCGCCACAGACGACATCAGGATCCTGCTGGACAACGGCGAGACGGCGGCCCTCATCCTCCTGGACCTCTCCGCCGCCTTCGACACTGTCTGCCACCGCACACTATGCACACGCCTCCACGACGCAGGGATCCGAGACAAGGCCCTGGATTGGACCACCTCCTTCCTTTCCGGCAGAACCCAAAGCGTCCGCGTCCCCCCATTCTGATCCGAAGCCTCTGAGATCATCTGCGGCGTACCCCAGGGATCTTCCCTCAGCCCGACACTGTTCAACATCTACATGGCTCCACTCGCACGCATCGCCCGACAGCACGACCTCAACATAATCTCCTATGCCGACGACACTCAACTGATCCTCTCCCTCACCAAGGACCCCCTCACCGCCAAATCCAACCTCCACGAAGGAATGAAAGCCGTCGTCGATTGGATGAAGTGCAGCCGACTTAAGCTGAACACAGACAAGACGGAGATCCTCATCCTCGCCTCCAACCCATCAGCCTGGGACGACTCCTGGTGGCCCTTGTCACTAGAGGCACCCCCGACACCAACCGACCACGCACGCAACCTGGGAGTCAGCAAAGAAGACAGAGGAGAGGCGGTGGCCGTTCAGAGGTAAGTGTTTTTTTTCCATTCCAGCTCCCCCCTATTACCCCTCTGTCCTGCCACCCCCATTCCGTAGCGACTGCCACTGCCTACAGGTATCAATCACAGGCATGGTGGCTGCATGGGTGGTCAGCAGATAACCATGCCTGTGATTTCTTTTAAATAAAGAAACTTTTTTTTTTACAGCAGCCCAATTTCAATTCAGGAAATGGGGCTGCTTTTACCAAAAATATTTACATTTTTCAAACGTTTCAGTGAGTGTTGGCAGTGGTCCTTTCATCTACTTTCTACTCCTGTGAAACTACCACTGTAATTCACAAGAGGAATGCGTCCAAAGGGGATGCGTTCCCTTTTGTGAATAAGTTAATACTCTAACTTAGGATTTGGAAACTATTTAATGGTTTGCAACAGGTATTACGGTCGCAAACTATTGATACATCTGTTACCGATTAAGTATTTGGAAGGGACCCCAACAACTAGCTCCTTCCAAATGCCAAATCGGTATTCAGTTGCAGACCTATTTTACGAGTCGGTAAAACTGTACCAACTCCTAAAACAGAGTTTGTACATGAGCAAAAAGGTTTTCTAGGTGCAGACTTCAAATAGGAGTGTTTGCAACAGCAAAACCTTCTCATACATCTGGCCCTTCACGTGTACAGTCAATTCTTTTGGAACTAGAGAGATATATTTAATCGCTCAGTTTGGGGTTAGTTTCTTCCTGTCCAGTAAAAAGGGATAGGACATTACCTGGGAGTTATAGTGACTCTGGGTAAAGAGCACCTTTAACAAGGGTGAAAAAAGATAGAGGTAAAACCCTGAGCGTCCAGGACACCAAATTCTAGAATGCATTGAACTATGACTTATCAGAAGAGTCTAAAAATATCTTGTTCAGAAAACTCCTAATGACTGTGATCCAGCGCAATTCTGATCCAGGGACCAGAGAAATCTCTTCACACATAAACCACTTACCAAACAACGGGGCCCATCACACATTACCCATAAATGATCCCTGAAGACGGGCGCTGGATTTAGGGGGTTTAATTTGTCAGTTTGTTATGTACTATACTATACTTCACATTAATAACGTTATATATCCCTAGCTATTCTTAATTTCAACTGTCCTCTTTTGGTCGATGGACCATTAGTTGACGAGTTGATGGTGACTATAATTAACTAAACATTTTAAATACTTCAACTAAATAACCACAGAGTCGTTTATTCAGTTAATAATTTTATCTTATTGAAATTAAATGCTCATAATTCAGATTGTCAGTGCACACACAAGATCACATATAAGAGAACAATTTATCAAGCAATGTAATCAAAATGAATCATTTGCATCGACATCAAAGTAAGAAATGGGGAAGAGAAGGTACAGCATAAATACTTTGCAGAAATATATTGCAAATTTAAAGCATTTAAGGAGGGTGATACCCACCAAAGAATCAGGAAAACCACTTCCTTGGCCGAGGTTGTGGCAAGGGGTCCCCAGAAATAGGCTCAGAGGACAACGTTAACAGGACAGAATGCAGCTAAGTCTTGCAATATAGGTAGCAGACAAAAAGGTAATCTCCCAATTCTATCTACCTTTGATCTAGTCCTCCTCGGACGCAGTCTCCTCCCAAACACTCCTGCAACGTTCTCGTACCTAAGGTGCTCTCTGACTCTGTGCTGATCCACTCTCTCTGTCTTGGAGCGCTTCCCTCTCGAAGTTCTAGATGTTCTCTGCGTTCTCTTTCTCGATGCTCTGACACACCCCTAATTGGGATATCAATTATACCCTACTGCCTAGCTCACTATCTTACAATGTTGCAGTGTCAGTAGAAACTCGGCCTGTGATTGGTTGTCACGAATCATGTTAGGGTCTCCTCATCCAGTTCTCCCCGCTCATCCATCCCATACCGGTTTTAACAAAGGAAGTATTAAGGATTAATACATTTGTATACTACTAATATCAATAGTTATACATTTTGCAACATTCTCGTATTATGACATCCGCTTCACATTCAAATTGCACGTAGCGATGGCAGTTCCCACAGTCGCTGTCGCATCTTGGCACGTAAACAATAGGACACAGGTCAACATGGCCTTCACACAGATTACATCAGCTGGTGCACTATGCAGTTCGTAAGCAGGCAAAACATTTGGCGCATGCGTCTTCCGTACAGAGCAAGACAACCACATGCTGGTTCGGACAAGAGGCCATTTTCATGCAGGCCCAATCTCGTACTAAAGTAAATAAACACAAAGGAATATTAATTCATGAAATAAAACCCATTATGTTTACCTCCCACCATACTAATACCCTGTATTAATTCATTCCTAGCGAACGCTATTAATTTAAAGCAACTTTTTCGTTATTTGTGCACAACATGCAAAATGTGCAATGTACAACATAGCATAAACATGCATTAGTACAATTTTTCAAAACGCAAACAGTTAATACGTGCTCATGCCATCATGGTTTAGTATATTAGGTAAAATGCATATGCCCCATGTGTGAATGTGTGTATTCAGGGTTGGTTAATCCATGCAGTCAATACATTATTATGGGGTTACTTAATTTCATGAGGATGTATTTTTGCGAACCTCACTCCATCAATCCCCCCATTGATGGTTTACCATCATAAAATCCCTAAACATACGGTTTACCAAGTTATATAGCTGTTATTTTGTCTTCTGACCCTTGCTCCTTACATTTTACGTACAATTTTTCTTTAAAATCTTCCAATTCTATCTCATCTATCTCTCTTTTTCTTTCTTTACGTTCCTTACTTAATTTTCTTTCTTTCTTTTCTTTGCGTCTTTTCTTCACACAAACATAAGTCATTCTTATTGTGAATATTATAACAGCTACAGAAACTATTGGTACTATTATTTTTCCTACTAAGGGACTACCTATAGAAGAGAACCAATTGCTTATAGCAGAGAAACTTTTACTTAGGGGTCGATTCCGATCTCGGCCGGAAGCGCACCTAACAGGATTCGTCCGGAAAAAATACAAGCCGAACGCGTGTTTCCCGACCGATTCGAACACTCGTCCGAACGAACAAGTACGATGCGCATAACAGCCCAGATTCCGAGCGAGCCGTACTCACCAATTCCAGCTCCTGTTCCCCACCCGAGCCGGATCCGTAAATGCCGATTCGAGTCGCACGGAAGCAAATACACAGCACCTTCCGGCCGGACTAGTACGATGCGCCTTCCGTACGCGCCGAACCCGTCGCTACGTCCGGCACGTCAGAGCATCCCGGAGAGCTGCACATAAGCTCCGATTCGCTCCACAAGAAGAGCCACGGCGACGAGACGGACAAGCCAGCGACGAGTACGAGTCGAAGCCACGAGAAACCCGAACGAGACGACCCAACCATGAATCCCATCGCGCAGGTCCTACCAATACTCTACATCTATTACCGGGACCAGTACGGACGCGTACGACGCAGACGGTAAGTCAAACACCCACAACACAAACAAACGACACGTACCCGAAATATGTCACACACACATAGGGATGCACAAATGACGTACACTAGCAACAGCAGAACCATAGGGGCGGGATGGCTATCACCAATGCCATACACACCCATAGGGGGATGGATGCCTACCACTAATACCATCCCCACTCATAGGGGGATGGATGCCTACCACTACCACCACCCCTACTCATGGGGGCCTGGGTGCCTGTCACTACTACCCTCCCCACTCATAGGGGGATGGATGCCTGCCACTAATACCATCCCCACTCATAGGGGGATGGCTGCCTGCCACTAATACCATCCCCACTCATAGGGGGATGGATGCCTGCCACTACTACCATCCCCACTCATATGGGAATGGATGCCTACCACTACCACCACCCCTACTCAGGGGGGCCTGGATGCCTACCACTCCCACCACCCCTACTCATGGGGGCCTGGATGCCTGTCATTACTACCCTCCCCACTCATAGGGGGATGGATGCCTGCCACTACCACCACCCCTACTCATGGGGGCCTGGATGCCTGTCACTACTACCCTCCCCACTCATAGGGGGATGGATGCCTGCCACTAATACCATCACCACTCATAGGGGGATGGATGCCTGCCACTACCACCACCCCTACTCAGGGGGTCCTGGATGCCTGCCACTAATACCATCCCCACTCATAGGGGGATGGATGCCTGCCACTACTACCATCCCCACTCATAGGGGGATGGATGCCTGCCACTAATACCATCCCCACTCATAGGGGGATGGATGCCTGCCACTAATACCATCCCCACTCATAGGGGGATGGATGCCTGCCACTAATACCATCCCCACTCATAGGGGGCCTGGATGCCTGCCACTACTACCATCCCCACTCATAGGGGGATGGATGCCTACCACTACCACCACCCCTACTCAGGGGGGCCTGGATGCCTGTCACTACTACCCTCCCCACTCATAGGGGGATGGATGCCTGCCACTAATACCATCCCCACTCATAGGGGGATGGATGCCTGCCACTAATACCATCCCCACTCATAGGGGGATGGATGCCTACCACCACCACCACCACCCCTACTCATGGGGGCCTGGATGCCTACCACCCACACAACCCCTACTCATAGGACGGGTAATGCATGACACAACCAGCATACTCCAACATAAGGAATGTCTGAAAAATACATCCCCCCAACACCATGACAAGTGTGTGTAGTCTGTGTCAAATGCCTACAACACTGAACATGACATTGAACATACAATGTGACCCCCTATCACATGTGTCACACATAAATGTGTGTGGCCTCCACAATGCAAGCAGACCATGACCACTGTGGGAATGGGGTCTAAAGCCCCATCACCACAGTGACCAAAATGTAAGTGTGGGACCATAACTGAAGCACATTTTGAACAGTGTGGCAATGGGGTCTAAAGCCCCATCACCACAGTGACCAAAATGTAAGTGTGGGGTCCATAGCTGAAGCACATTTTGAACAGTGTGGCAATGGGGTCTAACGCCCCATCACCACAGTGACCAAAAGGTAAGTGTGGGGTCCATAGCAGAAGCACATTTTGAACATTGTGGCAATGGGGTCTAAAGCCCCATCACCACAGTGACCAAAAGGTAAGTGTGGGGTCCATAGCTGAAGCACATTTTGAACAGTGTGGCAATGGGGTCTAACGCCCCATCATCACAGTGACCAAAAGGTAAGTGTGGGGTCCATAGCTGAAGCACATTTTGAACATTGTGGCAATGGGGTCTAAAGCCCCATCACCACAGTGACCAAAAGGTAAGTGTGGGGTCCATAGCTGAAGCACATTTTGAACATTGTGGCAATGGGGTCTAAAGCCCCATCACCACAGTGACCAAAAGGTAAGTGGGGGGTACATAGCTGAAGCACATTTTGAACATTGTGGCAATGGGGTCTAAAGCCCCATCACCACAGTGACCAAAAGGTAAGTGTGGGGTCCATAGCTGAAGCACATTTCGAACATTGTGGCAATGGGGTCTAAAGCCCCATCACCACAGTGAGCAAAAGGTAAGTGTGGGGTCCATAGCTGAAGCACATTTCGAACATTGTGGCAATGGGGTCTAAAGTCCCATCACCACAGTGACCAAAATGTAAGTGTTGTCATGGGAAAAGCTGCAAATGCCAAACTGCATGGATGATTCCTGATCACACAACAACAAACACATCAGTGGCATAGTAGTGCTTGTGTCCCATAGCAACATAGATTGGGTGAGGCAAACAGTGCAGTGCCAATGAAACATCGCTTTGGCCATGTGCAGACAAACATCACCCATGGGGGCTCACATTGTCAACATTCACGAATAACACAATGACAGAAGTGACCATCATAATGCAGACCCACATATCTGCACCAATGGACACACAAATGTAGATATCCTGTGGAGACTGTAGATGTCAGGTGAACAAATACCATTCCATGGCAGCAATAGGACATACAAACCATGATCATTGTGCTGACTGATGACCTAGGAGTCCCAGGGACAGCAGGGGAAACCCACCAAACAACATACAGCCAATGGCACACTAAAGAAATGCCAATGCAGTGGTGCAAATGCACAAACACAAACAGGCAGACTCACACTGCATATCAAACACAACAGGTGATGGGGGGGTGTGTCAGTGTCCCCAGGCAACCACACAACACATGAGGAGGCCTGAATCCCTATTACACAGATGTCAATACAGTGCCACACAAAAGTAACTCATGGATCGGATTCCCCTATGTAGGCAATCAGACATTGTTAGATGAGAGGGAGCCCAAATTACAAATGTCACACAAGCTTGTAGGAACAGCAACTAACACAGCAAGAGACAGACCCACCACAGCACTACCCACAGGGACCCCACATTGTGGTGACACTGGCCTGCATGATAATCCCACTGTGATGACAAAGGTAGATGTCGTACACACTGTGAACCACAGTCATGTGTCCTGAGCAAGTAACTACCATCACACCTACACAAGCACAAATCAATCAGCACGGCCTGTCAGCCAAGGCCAACATGGAGGTAGGGGTCTAGCCGTGCAACAACTCTCATTTGCACACACTGAACACCACACACCTTGACCTCCACCAATGTGCAGCAGTGAAGCTCACATGGACTGGTGACATTGCACATGCACCCATGACAATCCCAGGGGTGGTGGGGGGAACTAAGGTGGAGATACCCATCACACATGGCCAGTCAACAAGACTTGTGAATGTCTGACACACTGCACAGTACGCTGTACATGGGCATGACCAACCAATGGGATCCCGGCCACAGTCACACACCAATGAAGAAGCCAAGGTCACCCACAAAGAACACACATAGACAACTTCCAACATTGCAGCTCTGACCCTGAGGAGTGGCAGCAGTCACACACACAACGTGTCACAATCACTGAAAGCTAACACAAACTGTCAATTACATGACTTGTGTAACCAACAAGTGCCAAGGGGAATCCTGACTGTGTCTCATCTGCGTTTGCCCACAAACTCAGCCCTGACAGCAAACACACCTATGGATGACACCCTGATCACCAGTAATGTGCCATGCACCCACATCACAGAGAACCCAGTGCGAAGATTTGGGGGGAACATAGCTCAACTCAGCAAGCATCACAAACAGGAACATCACTAGGGACCCCAGCCTGTGTAGCAAAATGTAAGTGAACACACACAGACATGCTCACACAACACACACCTTGGGCTCAGGCAATGTCACGGAATTACACACTGCCATGAGGGGACTCCACTCCTGTGTATGGAAAGCTGTGCCATAAGTTGTCTCTGCAGGGCTCAATCATGTCAGGAGAACACTTGGTCACTCAGTCAACAATTAGCACAAAATGAAGGCTCTCGTCACATCAGCCTGGTCATGGCAGTGTCACCGAAATCATCTGCACCGATCAAATACACATGTATAGCAAGTTGCACTGATACCACAGATGAGTCCTTCCTCATTGATGCCCAAACTTGCATGTCCAGTGGAGATGGTCACACGGTCAGGGAAATAGACAAATTGAACAATGGCAAGCACAACAGATGTGCAGGGGTGTAAGCCACAGATGTGATATTGCAAAAACATGTAGGGAATCCCATTGGAAAATATGAAAAACATGACACCCTCATATTGCTGCAAAGGATGACATGGCTACACACCAGGATAGGACACATTCACCCTGGACCACATGGGGTCCTGCACAGTAACACTTCATTTACCTGATAGCAAAAATCACCATCACTGCAGCAAGGGCATGTTTAGCATCCTCAACATCATGTACATCTGAAGCAAAACCACTGGAGAACTGAAAGGAGCTTTATTCAGCATATGTGATTTTATAATAGAAAGTCCAGACAAAACCCAAAGGCCAATGGCCAGTCCATGACGAAAGTTCAAACAGGGTGACAGTGGCAGATGTCACCCTTTGCTTTCCTGCACTGCTACTAACCAGGGACACTCCCCTCGGAGGGGCATACGGGGGGTCAGGCCACGCTCCGCAGGGACAGGATCAGGGCTCACCAGAAGGAGGCAGGGAAGGGGTGGCTGGTGGTGGAGAGTCACTGACAACTGCAGTGGAGGTGTTTGACATGGTGTGTGCCGGCACAACTGGGGGGCATGAGTCAGATGGTGTGGGTGCCGGCACAACTCCAGTGGGCTGGCCAGATGGAGTGGACAGGTTCCCCACTGCAGTGCCCAAGTCAGACGGGGTGGTAGTGGACTCCACTGCAGTGCCCATCTCCGGGGGAGTAGAATGGGGTTCAGGTAAGGTGGGCAGGACAGAGGGGGAGGACACGGTCTCCACACCAGTGGCACAAACATGTGCAGCGGGGGAGGTGGGGCTGGAAGAGCAAGTGGTAGGTGGAGAAGGCCGCATCATTTTGGGGGTGGTGTATCTGTGGGTGGGGGAACCTGGGACAGGGTGTGGTGGGGGAACCTGTGTTGTGGGAGCCTGAGGGATGGAGGAAGGAGACTGTGTGGTTGACCTGCAGGGCGGTGGTGGGGTCTTGCTCTTCTGGGCCCGGGGGGACTTGCGGGTGGGGGCCTCAGTCTGTCTGCGCCTGGGGGAGGGTGTCCGGGGGCGAGGGGCACTCCCCTCTGTGTGGGTGGACTTCCTCTTCCCCCTGTATGCTGGATCAGCGGGATCGGAGGGGAAGAGGCCGAGGTCACAGAGAAAGAGCTGCTTTGTAGGTGGGGTTGCAGGTGAGGCAAGGGAAGGAGTCTTGGAGGGAGAGGATTTTGAGGACTGCGGAGTGACTGTGGATGCCTGTGTGTGTGTCTGTTCCCCATCCCCTGTGGGTGTGGTATCAGTCCCCTGAGGATGCTTGTGTGCACGTTTTGCCCTTGTTTTGTGTGTTTCTGTGCTGCTCGTGTCTGTGTGTTTGGGTGATTGTGCAGGTGTGCATGTCCTTGGGACAGGTAGGGTGCCAGGAAGTGTGGATGGGGCAGAGGTAGGAGGGGTGATGGACTGTTGGAGGAGGGACTGCTGCCATCAGGGAGGAGTCCATGGACCTATTGCTCCTCTGTAGGGCAGACATGCCCGTCGAGATGCCCTCCATGAACGACACCAGCTGTGTCAACAGAGTGGTGTGCATGGAGGACACTCAGCATTGCTGTCTGCCCTACATGGAGCTGCCGAAGTAGGTACACAGACTCCTCACTCAGGGCAGCAGGGGCACAGGGGCAGTGGGTGCGGTGCCTGGCACGAAGGAGACACGCTCCCGAACACGGGAGCCTCCACGGACCTCTGGAATGGGAGCCAATGGGAGGGTGGTGGTGGTGGTGGTGGTGGTGGTGGTGGAGGGGCCAGACATACTAACTGGGGTGTGGTGGCTGCTGACACCGCCTCCACAAGGGAGTCATCCTCCGAGCTGCTGTGGTCCTCAGCTGAGGTGGATGGTGCTGAGGACTCCTCGGTGTGGCTCCCCTCGCCCTCCGTGCCACTGGGTCCCTCCGACCACTCATCGGCTGCTGACCCAGTCTGGCTCTGCAGCGCCTCCTGGTCCGTGGAGCTGTCCCCTCCTGTGGCCGTGGATGTATCTGCAAACAATTAGGGAAACAGACAAACATCAGTCACCTGCACTGACCGCACACACCACAGTAAGTACAGCACATTACAGAGCAAGCCCTGGCATCCTCAGTTGAACATTGCCAAAAGTCCTCACACAGATTAGGAGAAGCCAATTGTCAGTATGATGGTCAATCATGGCACTCACACCCCTCCTGCCCTTGCACCCATCTGTCTGGTGCCTGTTGGATGGTAATACCCCAGTGTGGACACATGCACCACGTACACAGTTGTTGGACATTGCAGAGAACACGGTGAAGTATGTGAACATGCACACATCACATCTCTTGCCACTGAGTTAGTACAGGTGTCCGGATAAAGGGATGGCCAGAGTCTAATTAGAAATGCATGTGATGCATACCAGCACCAGACACCATGATGCACCCATGTCCGGATAGTCAATGCCACAATGGGGTGCATGTTGCACATGTCACTCCCCTGCAGGATCACTCTTAGGAAGTTAAATGCCATGGCACAGGCATGCCTGCAAAGTCATACATCACTGTCTCCAGTCACATGGGCATGGTAGCCAGCCAACATCAGTCTGCACTGTGTCAAAATCCTAGGTAATGGGGAATGAAAGTAATGTAGCTGACAAGTGCACATGTCCATCCCCCACAAACCACATCATCTGAACTCTTATTTGTCCACGTCATGCCAATTGGACATATGGGAGACATGAAACACAACTCTATGAACCTGACCACCTCACAGTCTGCTGTGAATGAAAAACAGCTGCCTGAAGTTCACAGTCGCATACACCTGTGTGCACAGTCAAGTGATCAAACACCTATAAGTCACAGAAGTATCGTCTCTCATGGTCACATCTCAGATGGCATGCTGAGCCCTAAACGATAAACATCCCAGTAGTCCTGACAACGAAGCCACAGCACAATGACACAGAGGCAGACACCTGAGGGAACATTTCACTGATCACAACATGTCAGCTGATACACGGGAGTGGGAGTACAGAGGGTATTGTATGCCCTGGAGTAGGCATGACTGTCCTGCTCCACCTGAAAGAGGGATTAGCCCTGGACAGTAGGCAGGTGGCTAAGCATGTGTGACACACTTGATATACATACTCCTGAGGCCCAAACATTGTTCCCACCCACAGCATGGGTGTGTACCAAATACCCCAGGGACATGTGGTGATTCAGATCAGCAAGTGGACCACATATCAAAGTTACACCCAGATTACATGTCAGAACTTAGGCATTGTGTAAGCAATTGACCCACCCATGAATCCCACAACAAAGTCACGGGAACAAATGCTGTCCCCCACCTTGAGCGAAGCAAAATGCAAGGACACAGTACCCAAGTGACACAATTTCCTGACTGTAAGGGCCACACATATGCGTATCAGATGAGGAGTGGGCATGTCACAATTGAGGGACATGGGTCCTGGACCACAAGACTGATGTACTGTGGAAGTTTAACCAGGCCAGAGGAGGGCACATAGCATGTCAGACAAAGTTCACAGTGCAGTCATGGACTCACCCCTCCTTGCTGCTGTCTGGCCTTCAGCTGCCCATCCAGGTCAGGGAAGACCACCACCAGGATCCTGAGCATGTGGGGGTCAGGGTCCGGTGTCCGCGCCTCCTGCGAGGAGGCGACAGCTTCAGCTGGACCCTTGCGATCCTCCGGGTCCAGCCCCGAAGGTCCTGCCACCTCTTCTGGCAGTTGCGGATCCGGCGCTTGTAGACCCCCACAGATCTTACTGCCCGGGCGATGGTCAGCCAGATTTCCTGCTTCTGGTGGGCATCAACCTGTGAGGATGACAAAGTGAAAATGCCATTACTACACATGCAACATATACGTGCATCACACAGTTGGATATACATGTCTCAATCACAGGGGCATATGATGTACACAGGCAGTGCAACGATGGCTATGAACAGTTTGCCAGCAGTTACTACATGGTATCATTGTCTGGGAAGTAAAACCTTGTTGGAATGCACTGTTACTGCACTGTACCTGTTCAGTGCATGTAACTACACACTTTGGGGGGTGATAACTACTCAGTGAGCATGCTAGCCAGTTGTGTGCACACTGTAAGTCTTGCTAGTCAGACAACCTGCACAATTAGTAAGGCAGTGGACAGCACACTCACCTGCTCCCCTGGTTTCCCATACAGCTTGCTGTACTGTGGAAGGAGGCTGTCCAGCAGGGCCTGGTTCTCCTCAAGGCTGAAGGCTGGGGCTCTCTCCACAGTACGTGCCATTGCAGTAGCCAGAGGATGCAGAGACAGCAGCAGTGTTGGTGGCAGATGTCGTCCTGGAGCATGTAGTGCAGGCAAGTGAGCTCTCAGGGGAACAGCCAGCATTATATGTGTGCTACAGAGGCAGATACTGTCCCATGTGTCCAAAGTGATAGGTCCAAGTCGTTTGCATCTTCTGAATCTGGCCAATCCATGGAATTGCACCACTTATACACGCCCACAGCATCCTTCAAAAGTTAAACTTCATGACACCCATGAATTTGCAACATTGTTGTGGCTGGCCAACTGAATTCACTGCATCAGACTCGTTACAGCTTCGAAAACGCGTCCGTTGCCATGCCAGGCCCTAGCCAATGCATGCGCACCGTCCGGACCATTGCTGTACAACGCGTATTTCAAAAAACAATGCGTACACGCTCACATCAAATGCAATGTCCAATGCGTGCACACCGATCGGTCCATTGCTGTACAACCCGTACCCGCTCACAACAGATGCAATGGCCAGTGCGTGCACACCGATCGGTCCATTGCTGTACAACGCGTACCCGCTCACAACAGATTCAATGGCCAGTGCGTGCACACCGATCGGTCCATTGCTGTACAACGCGTACCCGCTCACAACAGATGCAATGGCCAGTGCGTGCACACCGATCGGTCCATTGCTGTACAACGCGTACCCGCTCACAACAGATGCAATGGCCAGTGCGTGCACACCGATCGGTCCATTGCTGTACAACGCGTATTCCGGGAAACAACAGATTCAATGGCCAGTGCGTGCACACCGATCGGTCCATTGCTGTACAATGCGTACCCGCTCACAACAGATGCAATGGCCAGTGCGTGCACACCGATCGGTCCATTGCTGTACAACGCGTATTCCGGGAAACAACAGATTCAATGGCCAGTGCGTGCACACCGATCGGTCCATTGCTGTACAACGCGTACCCGCTCACAACAGATGCAATGGCCAGTGCGTGCACACCGATCGGTCCATTGCTGTACAACGCGTATTCCGGGAAACAACAGATTCAATGGCCAGTGCGTGCACACCGATCGGTCCATTGCTGTACAACGCGTATTCCGGGAAACAACAGATGCAATGGCCAGTGCGTGCACACCGATCGGTCCATTGCTGTACAATGCGTATTCCGGGAAACAACAGATTCAATGGCCAGTGCGTGCACACCGATCGGTCCATTGCTGTACGACGCGTCCCTGTACAGGTCACTCGCATATGTCACCATGCTTGTCACTGGTGAACGTATGCCAGCCACATATACTTGCCAGGGACTCAGGGGCACACCTACAACACCAAAGCCTATCCACACTGTATCCTAAGGCATGTAAGGCTGCATTACCTTTTCTGTGTATGGGGGTCAACATGTGGTTTTTGGGGTGGCACTTGGGGGCAGCTACTCCCAGGCTGTGCACGTGTTCATGGGGACAGGATCCTTTGTGTGTTGTGCACATGACCACTGTGATGTGCAACTGTTCATTTCAGAGCATGTGGCATGGTCACATTTCCAGGTTGTGTATGTGTATGACATGTCACAGACCCCCAGAGTCCCATGTGGGAAGGTATGTACGTCACAGGGTGACCCATTGCCACAATGGTGATGGCCCTCCACAGTCTGTGTGCATGTTGTGTTTCCGATGTCTCTGATTCCATGTGCACAATGGGAGACAGTCTCCACATCCACGTTGTTTGTGCATGGACTTTGATGTTGTGCGTGTGTGTGTCACAGACGTCCATGTCTGTCCTGCGGAGGCAACAGGGGCCACTACCTGTGGGAGTCATGTTTTTTTTCTGACATGTACATGATACGCCATGTCATGCCAGTGTTCATGTGGCAAGACAGGGTCCCTGGGAATCTACCTGTCAATGAGCTGTGATGCCTGTGGCGCATCTGTCCAGACATGTCACTGTGGTGTGTGTTTGGAACGTGACAGCAGTAAATGGGTATTGTGACACAGCCTAATGGTTTCCCATAGCACAACCTGGAACCTGTTGTCAACACATGTTGAACTGAGATGTTAGATGATGGCCATGTAGGTGCCATATATGTCCATACAGAACGGCACACACATCAAGTACTTGTGTCTCGTAATGATGTATCATGTGATATTGAGTATGGTGAATGGCACATATGTGGGGTGACTGACAATCTTTCTTTCTTCACCTATGCACTGCAGGGCACCAGCTGTCCATAGACCATTCCCTGACCTAGCAACGATGGTTGAACGTGACAGCATCCGACGGTACCGCTTCACCAGGCAGCTGATTGAGGATTTGGCAGTGCGCTTGGCCCCACATTTGCAACCTGGCCGGCCGTACCCTACAGCGCTGACCCCCAAGGTGAAGGTGATGGCAGCCCTACACTTCTTTGCCACCGGTACCTTTCAACACACTGTGGCGACTGCTGGTGGGATGTCACAGACTATGTTCAGCCGTGTGCTACGCGATGTTTTGGAGGCAATGTTGAGATGCCTGAACCAGTACATCTATTTCCCTAAACGTCAACAACTCACTGACGTCAAGAGTGACTTCTATGCCCTGGGGTGGATGCCACATGTCATTGGCTCCATTGATGGGACACATGTGGCTTTGTTACCACCACAGGCACATGAGCAGGCATACAGGAACAGGAAACATTATCATTCGATCAATGCTCTGGTGGTATGTCTTGCAGATATGAGCATCTCACATGTGTGTGCCCATTTCCCTGGTTCGGCACACGATGCCTACGTGATGAGGAGTAGTCGCATCCCGAGGATGATGTCACAGATGCAGAACCAGCGTGCCTGGCTTGTCGGTGTGTACTGACTTTGTACCATTGTGTGTGTTCTGCTATGTTGTATTCCGCCCTCTTTTCCAACTCAGCTAATGTGCAATTGTCTGTCTGTAGGTGACTCCGGATACCCCAACATGCCGTGGTTGCTGACACCCCTCAGGAACCCTGTGACACCAGCCCAGATGCGCTACAATGAGGCACATGGTCGGACCAGGAGAGTGATCGAGCGGACATTTGGTCTCCTGAAGAGCCGCTTCCGCTGCCTGGACAAGACAGGAGGGGCCCTCCCATATGCCCCAGCAAAGGTGTGCAAGATTGTCATCGTCTGCTGCATGCTACACAACCTGGCAGTGCGGAAGGAGTTGCTTCTCATCCTGGATGATGATGACCAACATCCGCCACCTGTGGAGGATCCTGGCCTGGGCCACGATGCCAGTGATGAAGATGATGATGATGATGATGGTGATGTACGCACACAGCTCATCACCAACTTCTTCAGCTGAATGTGAGTATCCAGAGAGTTGTCATGTCAATGATGTGAGTTTGCGTGATATGTGTTGGTGGTGCTCTGGTGCTGTTTGAGTGTGGCCATGTGCTACTTGACTGGAAGCGTGCAGCGATGTGTCCTTACAGGTAGTCTGTACTCCCCAACAGTGTTGACATGCTAACTTGGTTTTCTGTGAGTATCTTGTGACATGTATTGGCCATGAGTATTGCAGTTCTGTCCTGTTCTTCAGTGCTTTTGACTGTGTGTCATGTCTGTCCTTCACAGGGTACTTTCAGAGTTGTTTGGTGAACTGTGATCCCCCGACACCATGATTCAACTTCCATGGTGGAAGCAGTCGTTTCCCTACAGGTGATGTGCCACACACCCCTGGACTTTATTTCTTCTACACTTGTTGACTGTGTGGCCACTGCCACGTAGGATTACCTTGCATCTGTAGTGGAAACAACATGTTGCAAATGTGTAATAAACCTGTGCTTCACTTTGGGATGTGCGTTGTCTGTGGTCACACATCTGACTGACATGTGCTTACTGCATCTGTGGGCTAGTTAACACAGACTGTGAATAGGTGTGGTGTCTGTGCATTCCACTGTATTTCCTGGCAACATCAGTGTAGGCGATGAGTCTGATGGCCCTGGTCTGTATGTGTTGTGTAGCCCTAGTGGTGTGTCTCCCTCATATGTGTCACGTCGCCATGACTCACATGACGGTGTTGAACTTGCTGTAGCAGTTAGCATGCACAGTGTCATTTAGCAGATCACCATCTCCATTACAGAAACCACGTTGGAATCACAACAGAGGCAAGTATGGTATATTAGTGAGTTTATTTCCATACATGTGTGAGGATAGTGCACAGGATGGTGGGTGCTGTACATTGGGATTGGAATCCAAAGTTCCCAGATGAGTTGGAAGTCTTGGTAGCAGAAATGTCCTGAGTAAAGTCCACAGTCATCTGATACATTGGGCCAACTTAAGCTCCCCATGTCATGTGGGAGAGTTGTGTTGCATTCGACATGGTGAACAGTTTGCACACAAAGGAGAATTTCCAGAACAGGTGTTGGGTTCCTGGGGGATGTACATGGCCATCGGCCTCTCAGTTTTCCTTCCTCGGACGACCCCTCTTCTTTCGGGGGGACCCTCACGTGCAGGCTGCTGCGGTGCAGAGGACTCTCCGCCAGAGTAATCCTCCCTCCCTGTGGCAGTTGCAGTTGTTGCAGCACCAGATGTTGTGGGCACACAGGGAGGTGTGGCCATGTTGGTGCTAATCTGGCGGAGGCATGTCAATATGTCCCTATGCACCGCTGTCAGTTCTTCCAATGTGTCCCACTTGGACTCCATGCCAGACATGTGTGTCTCCACACGGGACATGTGTGTCTCCACACGGGACATGTGTGAGTCCAAGCGGGCATGATGGGCAGCCTGCTGCTGTTGAATGTCCTTGAGGATCCCCACTACCTGGCTGACCTCTCCGGTGCTATTCTGGTACGCCTCAGCAATGCGTGCCAGTTGTGAGTCATCATGCAGTCCAGACCCCTCTGCAAACAGCGACCTATGTCTACCACCCCTCCCACCACCCCTGGCGACACGTGCGGGACCTGTTGTGGCACGCCTAGGTGACCGTAGGCCCACTTGGGGGTTGTTACTGGCTTCGTTGTCCGTTGCTCCACGTTGGGCCGGGGTCCCTGTGCTGTTGTCATCGGTGGTCCTTGGTCTGTCCGTGTTGGCAGGGGTGGTCTGTGTGTTGGCAGTTGTTGGAGGGGTGGGTGCAGGGGGTGCAGATGTTGGTCCTGCTGGTGCTGCATGATGACTCACACCGGAGGGGCCAGGTAGGTCTTCGCCATCCGAGGAGTGCAGAGGCTGTTCCACACCAGTGAGCTCAGTGTCCCCCGGAGCCTGGGACAGGGACACCTCATCGTCTGCTGCTGTGTCCCCATCATCACCTGTTTTTGGAAGAGACACACAATGTATGTTATGTTTCTACGGGCATCAATGGTTCACACACCTGACAGTTGTAACTGTACCTCTGGATGCAGGCCTGTACATTGCATTGTCCTCAGTTGTCACAGTCAGAGGTTGATATTGGTGTAGCACATTGTCCTGCCAACCTGAAGCTTTTCAATGTGAATGTTGAGGTGTGTGCATGGCCAGCATTGGTGGTATTTGGTGGTATTTGGTGGACATCCGGCCCTCCTTCTCCCCCCAGCCCAGTTATCCCACCATGAAGCATGCCACCCTTGCAGTGTGTGCAGGTTGACTCTCAGGATGTCAGTCAGTGGTGTCCTGCAGTTGGTTGTTGCACAGTTCCCAGCAGGGCCTTGTGCCCCCCACAGATGAGGCCAGTGTCAGACATCAAGTGGCTTTTCACTCCCTGTGAGGTGTGCATGCTTCAGTGTGAGCTTGCTGGGCCATGTGGGTGGGGGATGTTGAGCTGTGACTACCACTCCCATCATGCTATTGCCTACACCCCCCCTACCCAGCATGCCCATACTTCCTTCCTTTTGACTCTGCTTCCCTGTGGGGTAGTGTGCCTGTGCTGACAGGATGGCTGACAGTGTTGTCCTGGCATTTGTTTGGCTACAAGTCCCAAGAGTGTCCCTGTGCTTCACACAGCATAACCCAGGGTGGTGGTTCTTTGTGGGATATTTAATTGGAGTGTGAGGCATTGCATTCTCCCAGGTGAGTTGTGTGGAGTTTGTGTTAAGGGGGTGCGTAAGAAAAGCTGCTTGTAACTATGGTCAGAGCTGTCAGTCCTCCTTCCCACCCAGCCAGATATCCCACCATGGAACGTGCTTCCATTGCAGGGAGTGCAAGTTGGCTTTCAGGATGTCAGTCAGTGGTGTCCTGCTGTTGGTTGGTGCCCAGTTCCCAGCAGGGGCTTGTGCTCCCCATAGCAGTACCCAGTGTCAGCCATCTTGTCAGTTGTTTTCCACTCCCTGTGATGTGAGCATGGTTCAGAGTGGTGTTGATGGGCCAATTGTGAGGGTGAGCAATATCTGTGACTGCAACTCCCATCATGCTATTGCCTACACCCCCCTTCCCAGCATGCCCATACTTCCTTCCTTTTGAGTGGACTTCACTGTGTGTGAGTGTGACAGCAATGGCAAGATGGCTGACAGTGGTGTCCTGCTGTTGGTTGGTGCACAGTTCCCAGCAGGGCCTTGTGCTCCCCACAGCTGAGGCCAGTGTCAGACATCTTTGAAGTGGCTTTTCACTGCCTGTGAGGTGTGCATGCTTCAGTGTGAGCTTTCTGGGCCATGTGGGTGAGGGATGTTGAGCTGTGACTACCACTCCCATCATGCTATTGCCTACACCCCCCTTCCCAGCATGCCCATACTTCCTTCCTTTTGACTCTGCTTCCCTGTGGGGTAGTGTGCCTGTGCTGACAGGATGGCTGACAGTGTTGTCCTGGCGTTTGTTTGGCTACAGGTCCCAAGAGTGTCCCTGTGCTTCACACAGCATAACCCAGGGTGGTGGTTCTTTGTGGGATATTTAATTGGAGTGTGAGGCATTGCATTCTCCCAGGTGAGTTGTGTGGAGTTTGTGTTAAGGGTGTGTGTGAGAAAAGCTGCTTGTAACTATGGTCAGAGCTGTCAGTCCTCCTTCCCACCCAGCCAGATATCCCACCATGGAACGTGCTTCCATTGCAGGGAGTGCAAGTTGTCTTTCAGGATGTCAGTCAGTGGTGTCCTGCTGTTGGTTGGTGCACAGTTCCCAGCAGGGCCTTGTGCTCCCCTCAGCAGTACCCAGTGTCAGCCATCTTGTCAGTTGTTTTCCACTCCCTATGATGTGAGCATGGTTCACAGTGGTGTTGATGGGCCAATTGTGAGTGTGACCAATATCTGTGACTACAACTCCCATCATGCTATTGGCTACACTGACTTCACCAGCATACACAGAATTCCTTCCTTTCAGTGAGCTTCCCTGTGAGGTGGTGTTCTAGTGGTGGCAAAATGTCTAACTGTGTTTGTTGGTTATATTTGTGCCACTGCCTTGCTGTATTTGTAGTTAGGTTTGTACATATCACAACACAGTTACATATCACTATGAGATGGCATGTATTGTGTTTATCTGACTGACAGACAAATCTTGGGGTGATTATCTTTTGGTTGCTGTGGATTTGCTAAGGGTGCATGGTTTGACTATCCCCTTGACAGTGATGTGTGTGTATTGTCACACAATATTGTGTATATTAGTTGTGTACTCACCAGGCTCTGGGATGTTTGATAGTCCATATACGCTCACTGGTGGTAGGATGGCCCGCACCTTCTCCTCCTAGGGCCTGAGGTATAGTGGTTTGGCAGGAGGGCCACTGCCGGTGCGCTGACTCACTATGTAATCCTTCTTTAGTAGGTCCCTGACCCTCCTGCGCACATCATACCACCTGTTCTGGATGTCTTCCTTTGTGCGCAAACATGGTGATTGTGCGTTGCCCTGTCGACGATCCTCTCCCACATCTTGGTTTTCTGCGACATGGGGGTCTGTTGTACCAATGTACCAAACAACTGTGGCTCTACCCTGAGGATCTCATCTACCCGGACTTCCAATTCACTGTCTAGGAACTTTGGATTCTTCTTTGGGGGCATGGTGATGGGTGGTGGTGGTGATTGATGTGTGTGTGTGTGTGCAGGTGAGGGTGTGTGAGTGTAGGGTTTGCTGGGTGTATGTGAGGGTGCTATTTGTTGAGGTGCTAATGGTGTGTGGCTTGTGTGATGGATGAGCTGTGAGTGTGTCTGTGGTTGCTGTGTGATGGTGTTCTGTGCTGGCAGGTCAGTTGAATTTGCAAAGGATCATGGTAGGGATTTGTGGCCTTTATGTAGGTGGAGTTGGGGGTGTGTCCTTGTTCCATGTTTTTTTTCCCTGTATTTATTGACTTTGTCATTGCTTGTTTGGCCCTTTTTTTTGTATTTTTTCCTTTGTATTTTTTGTGCATGTAGGAGACGTTCTTCTGACCGAGTAGGATGCTGCAGTTGTCTTGTGCGAGCTTCTCTGAGTCGTTTACGCTGTGTTTCTGCTAGGTTTATTGTGCGGTGTACGCGTCGGTCGCCGAGTATTGCCTTCCTTCAGCTGGCTTTTGTATGCGTGTCGGTCGTACGGCTTGAGCTCCGTGAGACTCGGTCTGGTTTTCCACGCATTGCATCGTACTGCGCGGGTCGGAGTTCGCGGGTACGTTTCGTTCGGGTTCATTCCTGGTGCGTGTCGGTCGGTTCGATTCGCATGGTTTCCCGGCCGGATAGCTTGTTTCCGTCCGGTTCGGTCGTTCGGCTTGTGTTCCGTACGAGTCGGTCGTGATTCACATGCATTTCATCGTACTACGCGGGTCGGGCAGCGCCGGTACGTGTCGGTCGGACAACATTCCCGTACCGAGTCGGTCGGTATGTTTTCCGGCCCGAATCGGAATCGGCCCCTGTGTCTCTCCCAGACACCGTCAACCTCTAGTTGTGTTACTTCCTTATGCAACTCTGTGATATTCTGAATGTATCCTTTCAGATTCTTACTCTTATCTGGAATGTAAGTGCAACAATGTTGAACCTTCAGCATTCCACAGACTTCACCCTCTTTTGCCAGTAATATATCAAGGGCAAGTCGATTTTGCATAACCATAGATCTCATAGTAATCATTTCAGTGTCAATCATCAGGAATCCTCCAGCAGCATCCGTTGATAAACGATCAACCACTGTGGACAATTGTCAAATTTTATATGCATTCAGTGTAACTCCAACTCCAGGTATCAATGCTCCAAATATATCACCTACAATTTCTGAAAAACGTTCTCTTTTTACACGTGTTAGTCCTTGTTTTACTTCATGTATTCCATTTGTACTTTTGTCTACATGGTAGACTTTTGGAAAGACAATCCCAAGATAACAAGTTCCATACCAGTGATCTGGTAGCCGATAATAGGCTTTCCTCCCACAGACATAATATATACCTGGCAGGACAGGGTCAGTTCCTTCCTTTAATTCCCAACCACCAATAATTTTATAGGTATCTTCACATTCACTGGAACCAATGAAGTAATTGTTGTAGTTAGTCTTTTCCCTACGTAAGCATAATTTTCCCTTCTGAGACCAATCCAGGGCCATTGCAGCATAAGTCTCGCCTTTGTCATAGTTGCCTTCTCTGAAAACCCAAGGTGGTGTCTGTAATTTTTCTTCAACAGCTTTTCTCTGAAACTTAGCCCTTCTCTCTTCCATCATCTCCAAGAAGATCTTCTCTTCCTTCTTCAATCTACATGTTAAATTATTTTTATTAGCGTATTCTATATATAAAGGCTTTGTTGTCAGGAAAAAATCTCCCATGACATGTGCAGGTGCTATCTTATTTAATTCAGGTATTACAGGGACTTTAGAAAGATTGTATCTACATTGGAATAATAGTAATCAAGTTTACCTGTTCTATACAACAAACTTGATAAGACACTACAAGTTACACCATAGGTCAAAGGAAGGTGATGGTAGGTTACACCTTCTGAAACAGACAATGGTAACCGTATACACACTTAACAGTCAATCACATCCATTGTTTCCACATACTCGTAGAGTAACTTAGTGAAAACATTGAGGGAGAAATTAGTAACTGATCTATCATAATGCAAACTACTAGCATCTATTTGATTCAGGTGATTCAGGTGAGTAATAGGAGTTTGCTTAATGTCAGTGTTTACTTTTGGACTTGTCAAATTGTTAGGACGAGGTGTATCTTCTTTTATCAGATGTAAAGGTATTACTATTGTTAATATCACCCAAAACACTATCAGTATACAAAATAGACAAAAACAAGCTTTATAACACCTACGCATAAAACTACATCTGGGTCTTGTTACTTGTATATCTGCCATAGTAATATTAATCTTAATAAAGTTCTAATGGATTTTCTAAAAATCTATTTCAAGTATTTCTAAAAATAAAAAAAATGTAGTGTGATCCCACACTTCAAAAGCTTTCCTCTTTACCCCTTCTTTTATTTTAACTAATCCAATTTTTTCAGGACGTTTTCTGGATCTTCAGAAATTTCTTCAGTCAACAACGTGGCACCTTTGTTTGTCTACAGTCTCTTAAGGTGGATTTAGATCACTCTTTTCTTCTTGCTCGTTGTCAGTGCTATTTCTTTCTTTGTTTAAATCTTCTTCTTCAATCTCCTCCAACACTATGTAGATCCAGTCAGGTGACTTGAACTTTTTGTTTGGTTTTCTCACTCTCTTTGGTCACAGCACTAATTCGTTATCCGACTCTCCCTGTTCTATCTGACTTGAAACTTCATTTATCTGTTCTGGCCTATTCCCGGGTCTTCCTTTCACCACCCTGTATTTCAGTCTTTTAACTCCGCTTGGCCAATGGTCGTCTTTCTTTGCCCTCTTTGGTTGTACTTCTTCTTCTTTGTTCAATTCGTACCTTCGTTTCTTTGCACCTACTCTGAGTTTGCTTTCTTCTTCATTTTCTTTTTCTTCTTCTGTATTTCTTTCACCTATCTCCTTTCTACACTTTCCCTCTTCAACTAAAATGTTCCTTCCTTCTTGTTCAACAGCAGTTTCCTCAGTCCCAGTAGCTGGTGCCCACTCTACTTGACTTGTGCTAAGCAATTCATCATCAAACCGCTCTTTCAAAGTCTATTGCTCTAGTCTCACCAGTCTCTTGTACTTCGGCTTCTGATTCCGAGCTCGGACTTGAGATCTCCAGATGCCGCTCTACTCGGTTTTCAAGTGGACTTGGGACTCGCTGAGTATGACTGGTGTGGATCCAATTGGGTAAACCAGCACACTTTACTGCTCTAGTCGTCACCAATATGACCTGATATGGTCCTTCCCAGCGGGGCTCTAGACAAGTTTTTCTTCTATGCCTTTTCACGTGAACCCACTCACCAGGGCTCAGGTCATGGGCTTGAGTCTGCTGGGTGGTGGTCGCGTCTGCTCCAACCTGATGAAAGACAGAACGTACGACATCAGTCAATCCTTTGCAATAGTCAAGGATGAGATCATCAGATATATTTATCAATTTGTTGGCAGGTATAAATGCTTGCCTCATTGCTCTTCCCATCAAGATCTCATGTGGACTCAATCCTGTCTTTTTGACAGGAATGCTTCTGGGTAAAGCGACACGTTAGGCATCTTTGGCAAAGACTTTCTGCAATAGTCCTGAACTTGGTATTAAACCACGTTTGTTTGAATGATCTGACCATAGCATCTCGGCCGATGTGTGTCATCCCATGATACATCCTTGCCATATGAGAAAGTAAACTATCTGGCATGACTGGTCTCCCATCAATGTACACCCATACATCATCATCTGCTTGTCTCCTACATCCTGCCTTTTCCCATTCCTGTTTCTCCTCTTCACCTGCCTCTTCCTGCAATTGTCTCACTTCATCCCATGTTTCAATGGTGTTAGTAAACATAAATTGACAAACCGTATTTTCTTTTGTTTTTCCCCGATTTATGGAAGTCTGAATCTTTGCACAATATTGTGCGACTTGGTCAGCAAATCTGTTGCCTTGAGTCACATAATCATCTCCTGACACATTTGACCACTGCAATTCGTTTTGGCAATTGTAATGCTTCAAGCAATTCTTTTACAAACTGACTATTCCTGATGGGGGACCCCGAAGAGGTCAGAAATCCCCTCTGCATCCATAGTTCTCCAAATTCATGCACAATGCCAAAGCCATATTGGCTATAGGTAATTATAGTCACCTTCTGACTTTTTCCCAATTTACAGGCTTGAATTAGAGCCACCAATTTGGCGACTTGTGCAGATTTTACCCTTTTTAGACAGGATGCTTCCAGGATTGCCGCTACAGTACAGACGGCATAGGCAGAACTCAACACACCTGTTTCAGTTCGTAAACATGAACCATCAACAAACAACACACAATCAGATTCTTCAAGAGGAACATCCTTAATATCAGGACGGGGCTTGGTGCAAAATTCAGTCACATTTAAACAATCATGTTCTGCTTCATCTCTCACTTCTTCATCCCAAGCATCTGGCAATAAAGTGGAAGGATTCACAGTTGTACATCTCACTATTGTCACATTTTCTGCACCCAGAATTACTCTCTCATACCTAGTCAGCCGACTATAGGTGAGGTGCTGAGTCCGTGTTCTTGTTAAAAGGATCTCAACTGAATGTGGCACATACACTCTCACAGGATGACCCATTATGATTAGGGCTCCCGGTTTTATGGTATTTATTTTTTTAGCATTTCCGTCTGTATTTATCCATATTTATTTTTTGCCCACTTTTTCTGTATTTATCCATATTTATTTTGTGTTTTGGGACAAATGAAGTTGTAAAACTGTACATTTCCATATTTATATAATTGATAGACTCCCACTAATTCTTTGATGTCTGTCTGTTTTAGCTATTTCAGATGCCAAATATTAAATAACAAAACATCCACTGGTAAATATTAGCATTATACCACAAATGTATATTGACAAATGGCATTATTTAATGAAATTGCATCCTGTTTTTTAAATTTCCCATGCTGTCCATCTGCTCAGCTGATGGCCTATAATTCATGAAAGACTGCATAGAGTCACTTAAAAGAAACCCAATTTTCTGTATTTATCCACTTTAAAAAATAAATGCAGACAGAAAACACATTGTTTTCTGTCTGTATTTATCTGTAAAAATCCGTAAAAACGGAAAACCGGGAGCCTTAATTATGATCCCTTCATTCTGTTCCAGACTCACATATGTAGCAGCTACTGCTTTCAAACATCCAGGCAATGCGGCAGCTACTGAATCTAAAGTAGCAGAAAAATATGCCACAGGTCGTCTCGCCATTCCATGTCTCTGAGTTAAAACTGCAAGTGCACACCCATATCTTTCGCTGCAATATAATGCAAAATCTTTTGAATAATCAGGCATCCCCAATGCAGGTGCCTGACACAGACTGTCTTTCAATTTAACACAAGCTTCCATGCTCTCTTCATCCAATTTAATTGGGTCTTTCACATCATTCTTTGTCAGCCTCTGTAGAGGTTTTGCCATCAGTGAAAAACCACTGACCCACTGTCTACAATATCCAACCACTCCCAAGAACATTCGCACTTCTCTTTGAGTTGTGGGTGGTTTCATGTCTTTGATCACACGAATACGTTCTGATGTTACCTTTCTGACTCCCTTCTCAATCTTGTGACCTAAGTATTGGACTTCTCGCTGACAGAATTGTAATTTTGCAGGGGACACTTTGGGGCCGATTCCGATCTCGGCCGGTAGGGCTCCGAATCGGATTCGGCTTAACCGGATCCGATTCGGAGCCCTATTTCCCGACCGATTCGTACGTGCCTCCGGACGAGCGAGTACGATGCGAAATCGCCGACCGACTCGTTCGGGCGTCCCAACCGCTCCGACCAACTCGTTCCTGGGTCGAACCGCACCGACCGACTCGCTCGGACACGACTCGCACCGCGCAATGGAGACGTTCCCCGGCCGGGTAAGTACGATGCGCGCCGCGAGCAGTCCGACCGACACGCGCCATCTGGCTCGAAAGAGCAGTCGGAGCCGTACTTCGGGGGTCCTTGTCGGACCCCCTGTATGCGTAGCCGCGCGAGGTCGCACACAGGGGGGACCCATGGGTCCCCCCTACCTGTGCGTGTACGGCGCGAGTCGCCCGCCGCGTACCCGCTGTAGGGGGCGCCCTTGTTCGCCTCGCACCCATTGAGGCAATGGGAGCCTGCGTAAGCATTGTACGACCGGCTCCCATTGACTTCAATGGGAGTCCGACCGACTCGAGTACGATAGCATACGGACGCATCGTACTCGTTCGGTCGGGCTGCACGGGTCCGATTCGGTCGGAAATCTCTCCGGGTCCGGCTCGGTCGGAGAGATTTCCGGCCTGAATCGGAATCGGCCCCTTTATGTCCACCTTCTGCCAAATGGTTCAGTAAAGCAGCAGTGGCTGCAATACAGGCTTCTCGAGTCTTTGATGCCACCAGTAGGTCATCAATATACTGAACCAGAACTGACCCTCCAGTCATTCTCAAATCTTCTAAACACTTTTTCAAGATCTGGTTAAAAATTGAAGGACTCTCAGTATACCCTTGAGGAACTCGGCACCCATGCCAAAACACAGTCTCCGAACCAGAAAGCAAATAAATACTGGCTATCCGGATGCAAGGGAATCGAAAAGAATGCATGACACAAATCAATCACGGTATACCATTCCGCATCATGTGGGATTTGATAGAGAATCACTGCTGGGTTTGGCACAACTGGGCAACAAGGCACAACAATTTTATTCACCTTTCTCAAATCTTGCACTATTCTATAGGTTCCGTTTGGCTTTTTCAGTCCCATAATAGGTGAATTACAAGGACTGCTCATTATTTCTTTTAAAATTCCTTGCTCAATCATTTGATCAATTACAAGAGCTATTCCTGCTATTACTTCTGGCTTCATTTTATACTGTGGTGTATTTGGATAGTTAACACCATCTTTCACTGTGATTTTAATCGGGTCTACTTTTTTCATTAACCCAATCTCTTGTCCTGTGAAATCCCACACATCTGAATTCACTACCTTCAACAATTCCTCAGGCACACTTTTATCTGTAGGATGCGAAAATAACTCATTCACTTCTGTCCCTTGCTTTGCTAGCACCATTTTAAAAGCGACATCCTCATCAGGTGTCTGGAATGCAATACCATCCGGTGTGCAGTAAATAGTGCAGTTCATCTTGCACAACAAGTCTCTACCTAACAAATTTACCGGACTCGAGTCACACACTACGAACCGATGCATTTCTTTAAATGGACCAATATGCACTTCAATTGGTTTAGTAACTGGAGTATGAATCTGTTTATTTGAGACTCCTACTACTTGGATAGTTTCTCCCGAGAGGGGTAGGTTTGGAATTTCTGCTGCTCTCACAGTAGAACGGGTAGCACCAGTGTCCACAAGAAAGGTGATATTGATGGAGCAAGGACTCGTAAAAGAGACTTGCTCGGAACCAATCCTTTTCGTTTAACTCATTAACGATTTACTAACAACGTGTTTGTAATTAATAATTTGTATTTAGAAACAGACATGCGGGACAGTGAAGCTTGCCTATGTGTTTACTAACTGCAATAACATGAACGAAGGATGAAAACGCACTTTAACAAGGGATCTTTACTGCACATGCGTCTGCTGCATCTTAATAAAGTTCTAATGGATTTTCTAAAAATCTATTTCAAGTATTTCTATAATTAAAAAAAATGTAGTGTGATCCCACACTTCAAAAGCTTTCCTCTTTACCCCTTCTTTTATTTTAACTAATCCAATTTTTTCAGGACGTTTTCTGGATCTTCAGAAATTTCTTCAGTCAACAACAGTAAACATAAAAAATGTACTATTCCCACTCCAGTATATATTAAATTGGGGTAGGTGCTGGACAGTAAACATAAATATTTTACTATTCCCACTCCAGTCTATATTAAATTGGGGTAGGTGCTGCACACTGAACATAAATAATTTACTACTCCCACTGAAGTCTATATTAAATTGGGGTAGGTGCTGGACACTAACATAAATAATTTACTATTCACACTGCAGTGTATACTAAATTGGGGTAGGTGCTGGACAGTAAACATAAAAAATTTACTATTCCCACTGCAGTCTATATTAAATTGGGTTAGGTAGTATGAAGTACTAATGCTTGGAGGGAAAATCTTGCGCCTGCGCAATAGACAATAAAATGGACGCTTGAAAGCTCACATGCATGGCACCTGCTTGGTTGAATTAGAAAATAAGTTTTATACTAACGCAAATGCAGAAAGGGTAATAATAAATAGAATGGGTTAGAGTAGAGGTTGGTGGTGTACAGTGAAACCATTTATTGTTGGTGCACATTTGGGCCTGCCAGACTTGTCCGAATCGAGCTGACTGACTTGACCCCACGCATGCGTACTAGAGAGAGAATACGAAAAGATGAGTAAGGACTTGTCACGCGTCCAAGGCCAGCGAAGATGTGCCCTGGGAATATGAGGGTGAAGAGTTCATATAAAGGAGCTTTATTCATAATATGGCAACATTTTGTATTAATAAAGTTTGGAGATGTATGGGAAAGGAAATTATTTAATAACAGTTTGAGGGGAGGGGTTTGAAACAATGGTTTAATAAAATAAGTGAAATGTAAGCATGGTGTGATGGTCATCCCCCCCTCGCCTGACCAATCAGAAGTTAGCGTTTTACAATATTGAAACATTAATGGGTGGTACTCGGTAATGAAAAGGTATAATTGAGGTAGTTTAGTTAGTTAGTGAGCGAGCTTATTGGGAGCTGACACGAAGCTTTTACGGGAGCACAGAAGCAGAGCTCGGGATGCTGTCGGTGCTGGGGGTGGTGCTGAAGCTGTGAGACGCTGATGAAGAAAATCGAATGCACAACCATCTATTTAACTTAATTGGGTTAGAAAGAAGATCGCGGAAGAACCACGAGGAGAAAGAGAGTGTCAGAGAGGGGTGCGACGCAGTCGTCGGTATCTAGAGAGGTGAAGTATCCTGTCCTGATTCCTGTCCTGAAGTCTTTGTCTCCTGATCTATCCTGGGGGACCCTTAACAGCCCTTTGGCCAGGGGGTTGGCCTTCACACCATACTTGATAATTATAAATTCATCGTATTGATAGATGCTCTTCTCTCTCTGTCCTCTTCTTTCTGAGCATAGTTATTTGTGTGGATCTGGATTGCTAATGCCTATTTGAAACTTGATTGAATTGACACTCTTGCGAATGAGGGTGTTTGTACTGAAACGTTTGAGATGGTTCACACGCAATTAATTTAGATAAAGATTGTAAAACTTCCCGAGTCTGTGATTATTTCATTTTAAAAAGAGAAATGTTTAATAAGTTATGTTAATTATCACCATCAACTAGTTCCAACTAATGGTCCATTGACCAGAGGAAAGAACTAATTGATCAGTGAAAGGTTTAGTTAGGGAAAAGAAATAACTAGATCTTGAAGTATGAAAATCATAAACTAAAGATTCCAGCGGTCTACTTAGGGGCCGATTCCGATCTCGGCCGGTAGGGCTCCGAATCGGATTTGGCTTTACCGGATCCGATTCGGAGCCCTGTTTCCCGACCGAACCGTACGCGGGTCCGGCCGAGCGAGTACGATGCGAAATCGCCGACCGACTCGTCCGGGCGTCCCGACCGCTCCGACCGACTCGCTCCTGGCTCGAACCGCTCCGACCGACTCGCTCGGACTCGACTCGCACCGCGCAATGGAGACGTTTCCCGGCCGGGTGAGTACGATGCGCGCCGCGGAGCGAGTCCGACCGAGCCGCGCCGTCCGGCTCGTAAGAGCTGTCGGAGCCGTACTTTGGGGGTCCGTGTCGGACCCCCTGTACGCGTAGCCGCGCGAGTCGCACACAGGGGGACCCATGGGTCCCCTACCTGTGCGTGTACGGCGCGAATCGCTCGCCGCGCACCCGCTGTAGGGGCGCACTTGTTCGACTCGCACCCATTGAGTCAATGGGAGCCCGCGTACGCGTTGTACGACCGGCTCCCATTGACTTCAATGGGAGTCCGACCGACTCGAGTCCGATAACATACGGACGCATCGTACTCGTTCGGTCGGACTGCACGGGTCCGATTCGGTCGGAAATCTCTCCGGGTCCGGCTCGGTCGGAGAAATTTCCGGCCCGAATCGGAATCGACCCCTTAGTGTTTTGTGGAAGTAGTTATATGGGCCCAGGTGAGTATATGGTAGTGGAGTATCTGCTGCTAGTACGCTGCTGGATCAGTTTTCTGGTAGCAGAGTTATGGTTATTATTGACTAGTTTGGTGATAAGTATAGATTATTGATTTATGTTTTACAAAAAGAGTTAGCGTCCTGTTTTATGTTGTCTGGAAAATTCCCGGGGAATGAATAGCGGGTGGCGATAGAAACCCCACTGCAGTGAGGTTACTCGTCTGTTGGAATAACACTGAGAAGCTAGGTAGGGCTGGCAGTGTTAAAGTAGGGACTATTTTCTGTGAAAAAGTGAGAGTGATTGATAGCAAAGAAGTTCGCTAATGAAACTTTAGGCGTTATATCACCTAGAAAGGGTAACCCTGAAGGAGTAGCAGGTTCTTCCAAGCTAGATTGACAGCAAAAGGAGTTCGCTGGCGAAACTTTGGTCTCAGATTTCCCAAACGGGTGACACCGGAGGAGTAGCAGGTTCTCTGGAGCTTATATGAAGGGTAAGCGGAAGGGTTTTACTCGCAGTGAAAAGAAATAAACTGTCCTTTGATTTAGCGGAACAGACAGAGTAGCGAATGTTTTTATGTCGTTAATAACAAAGAATTTTAAAGAATTTTTATTGAGAAATAAGTTTTCGTATTACCGTGTAAAGGGAGGGTCAGTTGCCGGAGTGGTACTGACGTCACAGTGAGCCGCGCTGGGATTGGTAGAAACAGAGGGCGTGTGACAAGAACAGCCTTGTAAAGGGAGGGTCAGTTGCCGGAGTGATACTGACGTCACAGTGAGCTGCGCTGGGATTGGTAGAAACAGCGGGCGTGTGACAGGAGCAGCTTTGTAAAGGGAATCACTGACAAAATATCGAAAGACATATTATCGAGCTACAATTATATCGATACAAAATTATCGATAACATTAATATCGACATCATATACCTATTTAAAAAATTACAAAAATATCGAGGATACAATATCGAAGTACATAAATATCAATTTCACAAATATCGCTAACATACTTATCGAAATACTAAAATATCGACCTTCATTAAAATACATTAACTAGGTAAAAAATATCATCCACAAAAATATCGACAACACTAATATCGTAAAATTAAATATATCGACTATATAAAACTATAATAAATATAAAAATAAAACGACATAAAAATAATTACATTACTAAAAAACAATACTAAATTAATAAATAACAATAACAATTTTACTACATAAAAAATTAATTAACAGCAATAAAATTACTAAAATATTATTAACATTACTACATTAAACATTAATAATATTAAATATTACTATTACACTTCAATTATATAATATAATATATAACAAAAGCTATTTAAAAATATATACAAAATTATACATAACTTACTACTAATTAGCGTTTTCCTTATTTGGAAACTAACTACCAAAACATTTAAAAAAAAATACAAATTAACCAATAGAAAAACGGCAAATTCAAACTAACCAATAAAATCGAAATTATCACATCCAACACACTATATAAACAGTTAAACTTCATTCCTATTCCACACCCAAAATAAAGAAAACTAAAGAAGGAGAAACTCTACAGGAATTCAACTACAGATATAAGAAGATCAACATATACCTAATAATTAACTCTATCAAAAGTAAGTAAATTAAATTAAACGAAATAATACTAAAAGTAAAAAACTTTAATGAATAATATACATAACCTATAAATTAATCAATGTCTTCTTTCTATTTTATATTACCACTACAGGAAACTCTAGAGAAAACTAATAAACTACAGAAAAGGCCCAAAAAAATATACAACTAACAAAGGGGGTCATTAGGATGGCGGTTGGAAAATCACTCCGACCGCCATGGTAGAGGGAAAACACCGCCCGCTAGGACCGCGGCATAGCTGCCGGTCCCATTAAGATGCTCCACAGTCAAAATCTGACCGCGGCGGTCGGATCGCGGCATCTAACATTGCGGCGGTTGCAGCCGCCAGCAGCACCGCAGCGATGTCCAAAAAAGCATGACATGCATATCCCTGCACTGCGTGGCAGGCACTGCACAGTGCCTGCCACCTGGTACAGGGACATGTAGGGGGTACCATAGGGGGGTACCATGGGTACCCCCCCAGTGCACCCACACACCCCCACAACACAATGGGGGCCTGCAATGGGCCCCCGGAGACATTCTCCGTATGCCTTTACATGGCGGTGTCCACTGCCGCGGAAAGTCTGACTACCGCCGCATCATAATCATGCCGGCGGAGCCTGGCCCTGCACAGGCCCCATTTTAGCGGTCCAGCTCCGCCCGCCAGGCAAGCGTGCAGACTGCTACCGGCGGAAAAGCTGGCGGGCGGAGATCGCACCGCCGCGGGTCATCACCGCTATGCTAATGCGGACCGGCGGTTTTTAGTGTTGGGATCGCGGGCGGATGACTCTCCGCTGGGCCGGGCGGCGTCATCCGACCGCCATCCTAATAGACCCCATAGTAAGTATTTACCAACGAATCTTAAACAAATAGATTAAACAACAACGCAAAGTCAAAACCAATACCAAACCCCCTACCCACCCCTATAAAAAATATAGAAACAAATAATAAAACAAATGTACTTTTTTTCAGACAAAGAAAATACAGAAAGAACATTCCACAACTAAAGAGTAAACGTCATCAAACTGAAATACATAAATACCAACTTTGTAAGTATATTGTAAATAAATGTTTATTTGCTTAAATTAAAATACATAGAACAACATATTTAATAACAATAATATATATTTTTCATAGATTAACCTACATCAAAATGACTGAAGGAGCCGAATTTATAAGAAGCCAGAAAGGGAAAATGTTACTATGCTATATGGGATACACTTACACACAAGAAAAACAATTTGGATTAAAAGTTAACTGGAAATGCTGTAAATACTACTCTAATAAATGTTACGGGTGTGCTACAACTAGGGAAACAACAATACTGTATACTAGAGAACATAACCACCCACCAAACGTGTCAGAAATAGAAGTCAGATCTGCATTAGAAACAATAAAGGAAGCTAGTACAAGTTCTCAAAAACCTACAAGTGTAATTTTAAAAGAGCAGCTTCCCAAAATTCCTAAAACTGCTACTACACAAATGCCATCTGTAGCTTCACTAAAGAGAACTATAGCACGTACTAAAAAAATTACTACTACTTCCTAGAACATATAGTGAAGTTATTATAAATCCTGAACAAAGTATCACTTTAAACAAAGAACCATTTGTCATTTTTGATAATAAAAGCAATGACAAAAGATTAATAATTTTTGGAACTGCAACTAATCTATTAAAACTACAAGAATGTCAATACTGGATGATGGATGGGACTTTTACTATATGTCCCAAGCCCTTTTTCCAACTGTATACAATACATGGGCTACATCAGAATTGCAATATACCATTAATTTACGCATTATTACCAAACAAACAGAACTCCACATACATGGAACTATTAAATACAATAAAACAAAAAACTAATGACTTTTCTCCACAAAAAATAATCCTAGATTTTGAACAGTCAATGATTAATACTATATTAAAAACACACCCCCATACCTGCATCCAAGGCTGTTACTATCATTTTAATCAGTGCTTATGGAGACACATGCAAAAATCAGCACTAAGCATTGAATATGCAACTAATTCTTCTTTTGCATATCAAATAAAAAAATTAACAGCACTAGCTTATGTACCTGAGACAGACGTCACAGAACATTACAACATCTTAATAGACAGCACCTTCTACAAACAAAATGAAGCAAAACTAAGTCCACTATTAGACTATTTTGAGGATACATGGGTCGGCAGACTACACAGATCTGGCCACAGAAGAAACCCTAAATTCTTAATATCCTGGTGGAACGTATACAGAAGCACATTAAATGGAGAATCCAAAACTAATAACGCAGTCGAAGGATGGCATAATGCCTTCCTTCAATTAACAGGCAGAACAAAACCAACACTAGAAACATTTATATCATGCCTACAAAAAGAACAGAGTTATCAAGAGTTCCGAATGGAACAATCCATAACTCAATTAACTCCAAAAACATCAAAACAAACTAAACAAATGCATAAATATCTAGAACAACAAGTAAAATTGTACCCTAGTACAAAGGGCCTGGAATACCTAAACATAATATCCAAAACTCTTCTTTAAAGCATTAATACAAATAAATTACAAATTACTCATCTTTCAAACATACCATAAAAGTAAAATGTATTTATTTTATCACAAAAATAATTACTGTGGGGCCGATTCCGATCTCGGCCGGTAGGGCTCCGAATCGGATTCGGCATAACCGGATCCGATTCGAGCCCTATTTCCCGACCGATTCGTACGCGCGTCCGGACGAGCGAGTACGATGCGAAATCGCCGACCCACTCGCTCGAGCGTCCCAACTGCTCCGACCGACTCCTTCCCGGGTTGAACCGCACCAACCGACTCGCTCGGACACGACTCGCACCGCGCAATGGAGACGTTCCCCGGCCGGGTAAGTACGATGCGCGCCGCGAGCAGTCCGACCGACACGCGCCGCCCGGCTCGAAAGAGCAGTCGGAGACGTACTTCGGGGGTCCGTGTCGGACCCCCCTGTACGCGTAGCCGTGCGAGTCGCACACATGGGGGCCCATGGGTCCCCCCTACCTGTGCGTGTACGGCACGAGTCGCTTCGCCGCGTACCCGCTGTAGGGGGCGCCCTTGTTCGCCTCACACCCATTGAGGCAATGGGAGCCCGCGTACGCGTTGTACGACCGGGTCCCATTGACTTCAATGGGAGTCCGACCGACTCGAGTCCGATAGCATACGGACGCATCGTACTCGTTCGGTCCGGCTGCACGGGTCCGATTCGGTCGGAAATCTCTCCGGGTCCGGCTCGGTCGGAGAGATTTCCGGCCCGAATCGGAATCGGCCCCTGTGTGTTACATATTTTTATAATAAAATATATTAACACACATTAATAATATTTGTAATAAAATAAAATACAACAATAATAATAAAAAACATTACCCACCCACAATAAATAATAATAAATAAACTTACCAGGTTTATTCCAAATGCTGTCAAATCCATTTTCTACTAACACAATCCAAATATTAAAAAAACAGTTTCCCAAAAAAAATGAAAAAATACAACTGTAGCAAAAATTAATAATCCATGTAGCAAAGGTCCATAGGAAAACCATAAAAAACCCGAAAATTTATAAAATAGTAAAAAACGCTCCAGGAAAACCGAAAAATTTAAAGAAGTGTAACAAATATATTAGTCAATAAAACTAACAAACACTTCTTTAAAAAAAAAAACGACTCCTTCCGATACGAAGAACTTCTGAAAATAAAAAGTGTCAAAACAAAAGCACATACATTCCCACCCACATAAAACAACACATAAACACTTACTAACAATACTACTAGCTTTAAATTTGATAAAAATATACATTAAACACCGTAATCCTAACTCTCTAAACAGGCCTACACAACGTTAACAATACGTAAATACACCACACGTAACTATAACATATAACATTTCCGAATATAACTAATAAACATCTAACTACACTAAACAGTATCTAACTAGGTTCAAAATATATTTAAAACTTAGTTAAAACAAAGAAAACAAACCTTACCTTTAGCGACGTGAAGTGTCTCCCAACCGCGAACTTCTCTTCAACCAAAATGACACAAAACGACATAACCTGGTTACAAAATATAACGCCCAAAACCTAATAAGAACTTTAACCATAGAAAATTTTACTCATTTAGGGGCCCATTACGATGGCGGGCGGAAGCACAACCGCCGTGCTGGCGGATGCAAAAACCACCAGTAACCGCCGGCACGCAGCAGTCCACACGCCCGCCCAATTACGATGCGAAAAGCAGGCCAAACACCGCCGGCAAGCCAGCAACACCGTCCGCCATCAAAGTGCGCCCGTACACGTAGCGGCGCAGCACAACTGACACACACCGTCCGACGAAACACGTCCCGCCCGGCGCATAAATTACGATGCCGCAAACAAACGGCTCCCACGGCTAAGAGACACCGCACGTGAAAGAGAGGCGGTAACACGGACGCAGAGCACGGACAACGAAGAAGCGGCACCCCGGGCATGAATCCAGCACTGCAGGCCCTTCCCATGCTTCTGCTGATGCACCACCAAGGACGCAACGTACCGCGGAGACGCAGGTAGGCACACACACAACAAGTGCACGCAAACAGCGCACACAGTGCAAGGGCGGAAAAAGCGGACAACCCCCACCAGCGCGTGCACACTACACATCCACCATTGCATCCACATATGACACACAGGCCAAATCCTAACATCGCGGAACACATGTGTACACACCACCTGGGACTAGGAACCAACCACCCCGTCACGGCCCCAAAGCGCCGATGACGCCGCCACCACATGCGCACAACGCAGAGGCCAACCGCAGCGCCATGCATGCGTCGCACACAGACACAGGGACACAACCAAGCAGCACACACATCAGCCCCACCCCGAACGCACATGACACGTGACAGGCCTGCCACAGACATGTCCCCAACGCCCAATTCACGGACAACACCCAACGCCACACAACCGACGCACACATGTCAGTGAAGTCACGCAACAGCAGGACACACCCCAGTGTAACAAACATGGCGTAGCACACAGCGGCGGCAACACCAACTAGGAGAAGCAGGGCCCCTTCGGGAAGAGGAACGCCAGTACCACACTGAAAAACCCATACCACCCTGCACATATGAACAAGACATATGAAACGGAACACCAAAGAGCCCGGGGACCGACAACAGGTGGCCCAAGAATAACATCCACACACAAGGCCCAACGCAGAGCGGAAAGGCAGGCTGCCGCCCACACAAGGGAGAGCAGACAGCACTGAATGACCTTCCATTCCAACTCCGAAACCACAGCCCTACGACAGAAGCCGGTGAATACAGCCATTGTCCAAGAATAGACCAACACAGGCATGCCGAGGAGACCGACCACAGGGCAGATAGCGCATATCACAGAAGCACACAACGGACGGGGAAGAAAGAAGAAAACACTCCCCCATGTCGGCCACATGCAAGTTAATTGGAAGGAGTCACACAGCACTGACCTTGAACTGTCTGAGAAGCATGTGGGAAGAGGGCCCGTGTCCTCCAAACAAGCCAACAGAACACAAGTCCTGTCTCCCTACGACTACACAGAGCTCACAGCAACCCGGAGCGTGCACATTGCAGACTGCACACACAGCCGGAGCACGCCACCTCAACGAACCGCTGCGAAATGGCAACCGCAACACACCTACCCAACTACGCCGAACAGCTCAAGCTGTACAAAACCAACACTGATACATACATTGGGATGCGATCTCCTGTCCCTGCTGAACGTAAGTTACCGACTGACTTACCGCATCACATTGTTCAGCTGCGTCATGCCCGTCTTCTACTGTCGGAGGTGTCCCTACCAGCATCCCGTCGAGATATGCCTCTCCAACCCGGCATGTCTGAAGGCGGACCTGCTACCACTACTCCTCCCTCTGGACGCACACGACAGGGCCTGCTCTGCCTATGGGGGCATGGCGTATGTGGCCAACATCGCACCCGCACTGAAATGGGACCACTGTGCCTCCACACGACGGATCATCGAGAACAGCTACATCGAATGTCACCCAGCATGCCCCATCATGGTCCTCCAAGGGACAACTTACGAACAACACCTTGAGAGCCACCATCCGCTTCATTGGCTGGCAAACATGTACACCACCAATGACATGGAAGCCCTGCTGGACGGCATCGCATACCTGACAACCTGTAAATACGTCGGACCACAACGCAGGTTCCCCGAGTGACCTATGAAGTCCAACCCCGCACCCATGCTCAGCTTCCGCACGGATTGGCCAGTCACCACCACAACAGCCATACCAAACGACCGGCAACTGTAACCACACCATCAACGACATCGCCATGACATCGGATATGACCGGGACATGCACACTGTTCCCCATCACATCCAGGAACACCGCATGCATCGTGGGAGGCAGTGGCATGGGCTCTGTGTATCGCACCCACATGGACGGAACTGCACGAACAACCAGGACACGACATGGATCCAGCGCACATGGACACACACACCGCTCAGTGGACATGAATAGGTCGCCTGGAGTCTGTGGGTGCTGCACCCCTCCCACCCCCGCCCCGGGAATCCCATACCAGGACCTTTGCATGGACGACAAGTGCATACAACAACAACACGACCCCAGTGACTGTGACATGTCCAGTAACCACCACAGTGCAACAACAAGTGGCACGCCGCTGCATGCACGCAAGCACATGCCCTGATGTCATCTCACATGCACGCGTGCATGAGGAACAACCGCAGCAAACCTGTCACATGGAACTGAGATGGACTGTGCCCATGATGCCGAGCGGTCTGGTAGGCTACATGTATACCGTCTGTGTCAAAGTCCGCAGCTCCGCAGCTATACGTAAATGTACATTAGCACAGCCTTGGCCAAGCAGATGTCACTCTGAAGCCCACATCCCACATGCAACAGCCAATCACATGTAACCCCACACCCTATCCAATTTGTAATCATGCTCAGTATATCCTCAACATGTATTCCGCTGCCAGTAGTGTCCACTATACTGCATCACAGAGGACAGAAGACTCAATATAATGTTTGAAACCAAAACTGTCTCCGCTGACTCATTTCACAAGTACGAATGAGAGAGGATGAGAGTATGTGAAGTACACGGCAGTCGTGACATGACCATGTAGTCCACTGGTATTGGATGTCAACGCAAATGAGTAGCACTACTGTGGAAGACACACATGTGTCGTGTGAAGTCGTATGGACGCAGTGCTCAGGTGGGTGGGTGCGACGGGTAGATGCGCACATGCCAAGTTGGAGCACGCCGTGTTGGGAGGGGTCATGAACAGTACACCACCGCTTCCCTGGGCATTGTGAGAGGACACCTGTCGGGGGAGTGAACACGTGTGTGCACAGCAGCCGGGCACACGTACAAAGCGGTACCAGGCGCACCTCAGCCCACCCTCTGTGGACAAGCTGGATCCTGTTGTGCGCCCGCCATGCCCCTTGACAAGGCACACACAGCCCCAGTCGACCAGGTGTAACCCCAACATAGTCAATCCGCACAGGCGATACAGGGCACGGGATGGCAGTGGAGCATGGTGTGTGAGAGGTCTCCTCGCGCTCCTCCTGGTCATATCACGCAGGCAATAGAACCTCAACGTCTAGCATGGCACAAGTCAGATGGAAGTGTAGGGGGACGCACCACAGCACGAGCAGCACTGACGTCACGGGAGGTGGCTCGCACCATCCCATCCATTGCCCATCATACCAACCACGCCACATGCCATTGCGACTAAGTGCAAGCGCGTGCGCCACCACCCCGAGCCCTCCCCAGAGAGGCCAAAGAGTGAATGTGTGGGCCATCAGCCACAGACGGACGCGGCCTGGCCGCAAGGGCAGCCACAGCCACTGGGTGTCGCAGGTGGCGGATCCGGAAGGCGAAGACTGTGATGCATAGTCCATGCAGGCCGGGTCTCCATTTGGGGCACCACGCAGGTGGACGGCGTCCCGCCACACATCATACCCTGAGACAGCCCACTCGTGCAACTGGACCCACACATACACTCCTTGCCCTCTCTGGTGCGAGCTTGGGGCTGCCTGTGCAAGCGCTAGCCTCGCAGGTGAGCATGCATATTGGGGGCGAGGGAGGACATGAGGGCTGGGGCGAAGATGACTGTATCACTGTCAGTTAGTACAAGGGATGACCCAGATGTGGAAAGGAAGAGACGTGTCCCGTGTGTACTGCAACTAGTCGCCAATCCAACTACCCCCATGTCCGGAATGTAAGCCCGCACCTAGGCCCGCCCATCCGCCACATCGAACATACCACCAGCACGACAACCTTCCCATTCGAAACACTGACTGGGGGTGGCGACCAGTGAACAATCATGTGTAGCCTACCCACGCGTACATGTGGGCCCTCCATGATCCATGTCACCTGCGGCAAAGACATGACATGCGCAATGAGGGAAGTGAGGAGAGCTGTCCGCCCCACGCGCAGAAGGTGCATCAGCTCCACAGACCCAGCAGCGAGTCCAGCAGGGGTCACATGTGCAGGGGCAGCTGTGCCTGGTGTGAAGGCACATGCATATAGACAGCACATCGACCAATGTGTAGTCTGCCCACATCCACAGTCCATCATCATGCGGACATAGGAATTGAACACAGGGCAACACATCTTAGTTGGTGCACCCACCGTGACCAACAATGCGCAATCATCGACGTACCCGCCCTGTGCATGGCCCCCACCCAACGGAGGCACATCCAGTGCCACCATCCCACACACACAAGCCTTCCACGGAACATGCTGTGTCCAATGGTCAGTACAGAGTCAGCGCCCATCTGGTGGATCCTGAACAGGAGACACATGCACACACATGCCAGCTCCCACTATGTACGTCTGCCACCTGGCACGTGCAATGTAACCTCTCACCTGTGACGTGTGACTGCAAGCACACAGCCGTCTTGGCATGGGGCTGTCAATGTGGACACCAGTCAATGTTTCGGGAGCTGTGATCCGTACAGTGCTGTACATAGGGTGCAGTGCTGACACCTACTACTGTCTCATATCCCCTCGTGCCACAGGTCCCACTTGTATTGGCCGCTCAGCCCGTGCCCACATCGTCGTCGTCGTGTGCCATACTCATCCAGCCTCGGAAGCAGTTCCATGCTCAGCAGACACTCATGTTGCCGTGGCGTTGCCGCTTGACGAATATGCAGTCAGTCCCCATCAGCACGCCCCGCAAGTCATTGGGGCCTAGATCCCCATGTGCATGCACATGGCAGTGGTATGTCTCACTTGCCATTGCCATTGTTGGGAGACCTGTGTAAGTGTATTGTGGCCGTGCCGTCCCAGCTTGACAGCTGGGCTGTGGCTCATGTGCTTGCTCAGTCATGTCAGTGATGTGTATGCGAAATTGCTATGTGCCGTGTTGCTTTGACATGTGTCCTCTGCCATTTAACCCAGGCGGAGACCGAACATTGACCGCCCATACCAATTGCTGGCGGACATGGACGATACAGAGGTAATCAGGAAGTTTCGGCTGGACAGGCCAACCCTGCATCGACTGTGTGCCATGTTAGAGCCCCATCTCCGTCCCCGCAGGGTGTATCCGACTGCTGTCACCCCCACGGCTAAGGTGATGGCCGCCATGCATTTCTTCGCCACTGGGTCATTCCAGCACACAGTGGGCAGTGGAGGAGGGATGTCCCAGCCCATGTTCAGCAAGGTGCTGAGGGATGTACTGGCAGCCATGATGCTGTACCGGAACAGGTACATCAGATTCCCCAGGGCTCGTGAATTGGCGGCAGTGAAGGGTGCATTCTATGCCCTTGGCAGAATCCCACACGTCGTGGGAGCCATTGACTGCACACATGTTGGCCTTGTTCCACCACAGGCCACTGAGCACCTGTACCGCAACAGGAAGCACACGCACTCCCTGAATGTGCAAGTGGTGTGCCTTGCGGACATGGTGATCACCCACGTGTGTGCCAAGTTTCCAGGCTCGGCACATGACGCACACATAATGCGCAACAGCATCTTGCCACGACTGATGGCCAATCTGCAACAGGATCGTGGCTGTATTGTCGGTGAGTATGTGGAGTGGTGTAGCGTGCTGGTTGTGCGATGCTGTCCCCTGTCCAGTTGGAATAGCAACGGTTCTCTGTGTCCCTCACACCCAGGTGACTCTGCGTATCCGAATGGGGCATGGCTGCTCAGTCCATTGAGGAATCCTCGCACCCCAGCAGACGATCGATACAATGAGGCACATGGGAGGACCAGACGTGTGGTCGAGCGTACCTTTGGCCTCCTCAAGTCCAGGTTCAGGTGCCTGGACCGCACCGGGAGTGCACTGGCGTACTCCCCACAGAAGGTGTGCCAGATAGTGGTGGCGTGCTGCATGCTGCACAATCTGGCCATTCGGAAGCAGATCCCCCTCATTGTGGATGACGGAGATCAACCAGGGCCCCAGCCCGCAGACCAGGACAGCTCGAGTGAGGTGGACAGCGGAGAGGAGGAAGCTGGGAATGTGCGCCAGCAGCTCATCGCCCGCTACTTCACTTGACGGTGAGTGTCCATGTACGACGGATGATGTGTCTGTATCTGTGCAGGTGTGTGTGTGCTGTGTCAGGGTGGCCGTATGTTCACTGCGTGCAGTGTGTCAACGCTCCATGGCCAGGGTAGTATGCCACTGTTGGTGACTGTGGCATTGTGCCCTATTGCTCTGTGCGATGTGTGTACATTGCTTGTAGTTGTTGACATGTACTGTGTGATGGGTGTGTGACACACTCATTGAATGTGCTCCTGTTCTGTCTCCCACCCCTAGGTCCCTACAGGCCCTCCGGATTCCATTGCCATGCCACGCATCAGGTGCCTTTCCGCCCAAGGTGGCCGTTGTATTCCGTACAAATAAAACACAGGGCACAAACAGCAGTTAGTGAAAAAGGTGCATTTATTACAAACTGTGACATGTGATTGTGTGTAAGGTGATGACAAAAGTGGTGCGTGCAGTGACAATGAGCTGTCGGTCATGGCTGCGTGAAGCTCAGGGTGTACCCACTGGTTCTATGTCCATAGTCCAACACACACATGCCATCCAGCTGGCTGTGTGGAGTGGGATCGTAGAGCAAGTCAATGCAGTGGCTGGTCAAGGAAGGCTGGCGGAAGGCTGGCTGGCTGCCTCACTTGCGACTGGAGCGTGCGAAGTCCTCCCGGGAGATCTGTTTCCTCTTCGGACGGCCCCTTCCACGTTTGGGAGGGGGTGTGTGGTGGCGACCTGCTGGTGGTGGGTGAGGTGTGCTCACTGGCTGTGGACGCAGGGGAAGTGGACACTGCTGCCCGACCCTGCGCCCTAGCAGGTGGTGGCGGAGGTGGTGTTGCTGGCCTTGCCTGTGACCCCACCGCCACCACCAGCTGGCCCATGAGGTCCACGAGTTGGTCCATACGGGACACGAATTGGCCCATATGGGCGTCCATGGACCTCAGCACCCCCAGCACCTCCCGCGTGTCTGTAGCAGACCTGGCCCATTGTCCTTGGGCCTCTTCATAGGCCCCAAGGACTCTGGCCATTTGAGGCAGGGCATGGCTCCCAGGGGAGGCTGGCGTTTCCCTGACCCTGCTCCTCCTACCAGTCCTGCTGCCACCGGCCTGCCCACTAGCCACATTGCACACCACGGTCCTCGCTGTGGCTCCCAGGGTGGATCCAGTCGGCCGGGCCACCACCTGCGCTGGGGCTGGTGCCAGCGAAGACGTGGTGGTGGTGGTGGCGGTGGTGGTCGGTGCGGCGATGGTGGCGGTTGCGGCAGTGGTAGTGGCCGCAATGACCGTGGGTGTGGCCGCAACGACAGTGGCAGCAGGGGGCTGGGACTGTTCAGCATCCCTGGATGATGGGTTGGTGGGTAGGAGGGGTCCTGGGGAGCGGCTGGGCCCTGCCACGCCAGATGGGCCTGCTTGGTGGTCCGTGTCCGAAGAGGAGGACAGATCCTCCAGATCCGTGTGTCCTCGTTGGGGGCTTGTGGGCTGGCTGTGCTGGCTGCTGTCTCCATCCCCAGCATCCGGCAGTTCGTCACCTGTGGAGAGAATGAGATTTGTTATTGTGTTGCACCTGGCGAAGTATGTATTTGTCGTCTGACATTGGCAGTTCGTGCAATCTCGTACATGGGTTTCCCGGAGGCGAGTGTGTGGCTGTGGCATCTGTAGTTGTGTGTGCTAGGCAATGGGACTGTGTGCTGTGCACATGTGGCATGGGACGGATTGGCCATGCCGATGGGTGTGTTGCTGTGCCCCTACTCATTGTGACTCTGGTGTATGCGGGCTCCTGGCCCATCCTGGGTCTGGTTTGTACTTTGCTTTTGGGGTTCACATGGAACGCTTAGGAACGCATATGGCAACATGGGGGCCATGCCCCAGATTCGCATTTGGGAGGGGATATGCTTTTGGGGTTCAAATGGAACGCTTAGGAACGCATATGGCAACATGGGGGCCATGCCCCAGATTCGCATTTGGGAGGGGATATGCTTTTGGGGTACATGCTGTGAGCCATGGGTGCCGAACGTGACATGTGTTGTGGCAGCATGACAGTGCATGGTTTGAGGTGTGTGCATGCTTGACATGGCCTGCATATTTGCTGTCTGTTGTGATTACTGGACATGGCATTGGACGCATCGTTATGAGTGAGTGATAGTTGTGTGCCAGCCAACGTATTGCAGTTGTCCCATCTCCTTGGTGTGCGTGCTGCCCTGTGCCATGTGCATCACTGCAGTGCTCGGGGGGGTGTGGCCCATGTTGTGTGTTGTTGCTCACAGTGTGTCGTGCGCTTAATTGACTTCTGGCACATGGTTGGTCATGGGCATGTGTCTTAGCGTGACTGCTGTATGTGTGGCAGCTGTGCGGATGACATGCCTTTCATGAGACTGGGGCTGACGGATGGGATGGATGGTATGTTGTATGTGCATGGTGTGTCTGTGAGTTTGATGGGTTCAGTGGTGTTCGTGTGCATTTATGTTGTTCCGCTCTGTTGCGTCTAGTGTTGTTTGTCTTACATAGGCGTAGTTGTGGGGTGTGTGGTTGACAGGCAGTAGGGGCTACATGGACAGGACTTCAATGGTGTTTCGGTTGTGTGTGATGAGTTGCACAGTGGCTGCCGTGTGGGACTATATTCAGTGTGGCTTGTGCATGCAGACGTGGCTCCTTGGGTGTTGCTATGTCTGTGATGGGTCATGTGGGGTGTGAGTCTGTTGTTCATGTCCGTGTGCACATTGTTCACTTGTTCGTGACGGTGGGCGGTGCTGCGTGTTCGTCTGCTACGTGACATGTCCCATGTGTTGGTCGTGTTATGGTCCTCATGCCTCCAGTAATCCAGCCCTGTCCAGTTTCCCACCTGCAAGTTGTTCGTGCGTGCACTGTACTGGATGCCACATGGCTCTAAGCGGGGGTGCTCCATGTTGCAGGTCTGTGGGGGTGGGGGGGTGTTGTGGGTCGTGGGGGTGGCTGGACACCCACTGACACCGATTGCTGTGGACCGTGATGTCTGCCTTTCGGCTGTCGTTGTGCACTGCGGTGGCTGACACGTGGCTGTGGGGTGTGGGGGATGCTCCTCCTTGCTGTGCTGTGGGACTGGGGCCTGGTGTGTGTTGTACTTGGGCTGTCCACCCTCCCACCCACTGCACTTTGTGTTCCTGCCACTTACCTGTTACTTGTCGGTTAGTGCAGCTGTGGCGGACACATGGGTGTGGTGGGTGCTCGTTGTGGCGCTTCTGGCATATTTGGGGACCTGTTGGTGGTTACGTGGCTGGCTTAGTGTACACATGTCCCCACGCATCTTACAGTTGTTCGGTTTGGGCTGTGTGTGGTAGTGTCTGTTGCATGTGTGTGTGATGTGTTGTGTATTGTGTGCTGGACATGGGGGTGTTTGTCCCTGGGAGCTGTGGCATGGTAGTTGCGCATGTGAGTACATAGCGGTGTGCTGGTATACATTAGTTTGTACTTACCAGCCTCCACTCCCCCTGCTAATCCGGCGAGGATCTCCGGATGGATTACGACTCGCACCTTCTCCTCCCACGCTTTGAAGGTCTTAAAGAGCGCGGGATTCCCTCCGCCAGTGACGGCAGCCAGCTCTCTGTTTTTGCCCTCCTTCTTCTTGACCAGGCTCTTTACGTCATTCCAACGTTTGTTAATTTCGCCTCTGTTCCTGGGCAGGGTCCCGACTGCATTGACCTGGTCTACGATCCGGTTCCACATTCTGTTTCTGGTGGCTAGTGGTGTGTGCTGGACCATGTTCCCATAGATTTGTGGGTACACCTTGATGATCTCGTCGACCATGACCGTCAGCTCCATGGGCGTGAACTTGGGCATCCTTTGTGGTGCCATGGTGTTTGTGGTGCTGGTGCGGTGTGTGTTGTGTAATGTGCAGGGGTTTGTGGTGCCGGGGTGTGGTGGTGGTGGTGGTGGTGGTGGTGGTGTTTGGTGGTGGTGGTGGTGGTGGTGGTGGTGGTGGTAGTGATGTGTGCGTTTCTGTGGTGTGCTGCTGTCCTTGCTGTGTCACTGTGTCCTCTCCTCTCCTCTCTGGTTTGCAATGTAGCAAGGGGTTGTGGTCTGTGGGAGTGCTGCTTTTGTACTCACCTATGTGGGTGTGTCCTCATGGTCTGTTGTTTTCAGGTGTGTTGTGTCTGGGGTTCTGGCCTTTGTATTTTTTGTTTGTCCGGGGGGTGTTTTCGGGATGTGTACTGTGCTTGTGTATTTGTGCGTGCCTTGCTGTGTGGACTTGTTGGCCATGTTGTGTGCTATTGGTTTTGTGTGCGGATGGTTTCTGTGCAGGTACGTTGGCGCCATGGCTTCTGCCGTGTCGATTCTCATCGGCGTTGTTTGCGCTGGCGGGCGGTATATTTGTGGTTTTCCGCGCTCATGGCGGTGCGATCGTAATTTCACGTGCGGTGTGTCGGCCGTGTGGGCGGGCGGTTTTGTGTTGTCGTGCGTGTTTCCGTCCGTGGCGGGCGGTTTGACTCCGACTCGGACGATGGCGGGCGGTATTTTGTGTGATTTTTCCGCCGATGGCGGTTTTCGGTTTGTGTAATCGTAATGGCGTGGTCGGTGTTCAGGCGGTGTGTGCGGGCGGATTTTTGCCGCTTCCATGCCTGGCGGATTTATTTACGCCGGGTATCGTAATGGGCCCCTTAATGCAGTAAAATGTTACTTTACATGGAAAAAATGTACAACTATTTAAATAAAACTAGTACAATTTATTTTGATTTAATAAAAAATTGTGACATAATGTACCTAATTTGTAAAATTATAAAAATAAATATTATAATAAATATAATATTTATTATTATAATTACATGAAAAAAATAAATACAATAAAACAATGTATAAAAAATTGTTATAAATGTTTTTCATGCATTATACAAATATAATTTCTGTTAAAAACTTGTTTTAAGTTAAAAACATTGTAAAAATTAATTAATATTAATATTTTTAATATTAATATTAATTAAAAATGTAATATGTATGTAACAAAAATAAAAAATGTTAAACATTTATATTATATGTAAACAGTTTGCACTTTCTTTGTATAAATATATACAATACCTATTACTGTATTAAATATAATTGAAAACACAAAATTCTACTGTTTTGTTAATAATTAATATGTACTAAAAAAATAAATGTAAAAATATTGTAAATAAACATAACATATTTTCTGAAATATATGCACTAATATGTTTCTATTGAATTATAATGTAATAAAATATTTTACTGTATTATCCTACTCAAATTAATAAACAATAAAAAATTATAAAACTACAATAAAAATGGTGTGTTTTCTAATTATTGTTGATTTTACTTATATTATCTATATTTTACATATATAAAATACAATTTTTTTTAACAAACATTATAATAAATAAATATTGTCAATTTATTAACTACCATTACCCATTTTTTAATGCAAAATTATCTTATATATTTTTCTAATAATAACATTTTAATATATTAATAAACATATTACATAAAAATTGAATATTATTTATTATCCTACACTATACTTAATTAATAAACTATTACAACTCCAATATATAATAATTAAATACAGTTACTGTACACTAACATATTTTTATATACTATTCCTACCCCAATATAAATTAATTTCAGCAAATGCTGCACAGTGAACATAATTAATTTACTATAACCACTCCAATGCACATTAAATAAAGTAAATGTTGGACACTAAAATTAAATAGTTCTATATTCCCAATTCAATGTAAATTAATTAGGGTAAATGCTGGACACTAACATAAATAATTTACTATTCCCACTCCAGTCTATAATAAATTGGGGTAGGTGCTGGACAATAAACATAAATAATTTACTATTCCCACTCCAGTCTATAATAAATTGGGGTAGGTGCTGGACACTAACATAAATAATTTACTATTCATACTGCCAGTGTATATTAAATTGGGGTAGGTGCTGGACAGTAAACATAAATAATTTACTATTCCCACTCCAGTCTATATTAAATTGGGGTAGGTGCTGGACAGTAAACATAAATAATTTACTATTCCCACTCCAGTCTATATTAAATTGGGGTAGGTGCTGCACACTAAACATAAATAATTTACTATTCCCACTCCAGTCTATATTAAATTGGGGTAGGTGCTGGACACTAACATAAATAATTTACTATTCCCACTCCAGTGTATATTAAATTAGGGTAGGTGCTGGACAGTAAACATAAAAAATTTACTATTCCCACTGCAGTCTATATTAAATTGGGGTAGGTGCTGGACACTAAACAAAATTAATTTACTATTCCCACTCCAGTATATATTAAATTGTGGTAGGTGCTACACAGTAAACATAAATAATTTACTATTCCCACTCCAGTCTATATTAAATTAGGGTAGGTGCTGGACACTAAACATAAATAATTTACTATTCCCACTCCAGTCTATATTAAATTGGGATAGATGCTGGACAATAACATAAATAATATACTATTCCCACTCCAGTCTATAATAAATTGGGGTAGGTGCTGGACAGTAAACATAAATAATTAACTATTCACACTACAATATAAATTTAAATAAACTATGTACTGATCACTAAACATTATCAATTACATCCCCCAACAATTATTTTTTTATAATAACTTCCCAACATTATCCCCTATAAACCCAAAAACCCACTCCTAAAAATAAATTTATAATTTATAATTCTATGAACTTAGGGGCTCATTAGGATGGCGGTCGGCCGCCATGGAAGCGGAAAACAACCGCCCGCCGGCACCGTGGAGAAACCGGCTGGCCAAATTATGATCAACCGCCAAAAACACCGACCGCGGCGGTACAGGGGAACAAAAACCGCCCATAGCGTGCGGAGATGGCCAAGCTACGTCCGCGGCAGACGGATCCGCTGCGGGAAAAAACACCAACCCGCCCGCAAGGATAGCGGAGACACCGTACGGCAAATTAGGATATCCCCGCTGGTCCCGCGGCACGTTCCGCTCTTTCCGACCGCCGCGATCGCTAACAGTGATGAATGGGAGAGCATGCGGAAGCTGCAGCAAAGCCACCGCCGCGGACGCTCCGTGACAATTTTGGCGGACGAATCAAAAATCCCACAATAAGGCCACACAGTGCCCACACCAAAGTAGCCATGCCACCCAAAAACAGAAAACACACCCAAAAGACACAACATTGCACACAAAAAAACATTACAAGGACAACCCACACAACACACCTGAGAGCACTCCCACATGTGGACACACCCACATAGCAGAGCATAAAACCAGCCCTTCCTTGACCACAATCCTCTGCACTAACCCACAACTGAAGGGCCCAACCCCTGAGAACAAAGGATAGGCAAAGCTACACCCCATCACCACTCACACCACACACAGCACCATCACCACTTCCACACCTGCACCCCTAACCCCTTTGCACATCACACACCATACACATCACCACCACCACCACCACTTACACCCCTGCACCTACCACACCTCTGCACATCACACACCATGTCAACACATAAAATGCCCAAATTCACAGAGAGTGAGTTGAAGGTAATGGTAGATGAGATAGTCAGAGTGGAACCACAACTGTTTGGTAGCCTGGTCCAACAGACACCATTAGCCACAAGGACTCAAATGTGGGCAAGGATAGTCCAGAAGGTCAATGCAGTAGGGACCATCCCAAGATCCAGAAAGGAAATCATGAAGCGGTGGCAAGACTTGAAGAGGGTTGTCAAAGAGAGGAGGACCAAGAACCGTGAGCTGGCTGACAGGACTGGCGGTAGCACTCCCATACCACCAAAACCATTCACCCCATGGGAGGAGAAGGTGCTTGCCATACTGCATCCAGAGAGTCTCACAGGAGTACCCGGGGGAGTGGAGGCTGGTAAGTACAAACAAATGACTACCACCACACACTGCTATGTACTGCCTTGCACAACTACAAAGATACACCTCCTAGGAACAATTCCATTCATCTGCACCACACACTCACTAAAACATGTCTCACAGATCCAACATCCACCCTCCCAAACACCACCAATGTACCTAGCAACATTACCATGGGTGCATGTGCACAGGCAGCCTGCACTGCAACTCCCACCATGCCCCCTTGTCCCACACCTTAGCAGGATGGAGCACTCCCCCACCCAGAAGCATGTGTCACCATTACATCCCCAACAAACAAACTTACAGGTAGGTAGCCATCTTGCCACGGAGGGCTGTTTGGGGTGGAGTCCTGTACTACTACTCCCACCATGCCCCTGTCCCACACCTCAGCAGGATGGGGCACTCCCCACCCCACCCAGAAGCATGTGTCAGCCATTACATCCCCAACAAACAAACTTACAGGTAGGTAGCCATCTTGACATGGGAGGGCTGTATGTGGGAGGGAGGCCTGTACTACTACTCCCACCATGCCCCCTGTCCCACACCTCAGCAGGATGGGGCACTCCCCACCCCACCCAGAAGCATGTGTCAGCCATTACATCCCCAACAAACAAACTTACAGGTAGGTAGCCATCTTGTCATGGAGGGCTGTATGTGGGAGGGAGGCCTGTACTACTACTCCCACCATGCCCCCTGTCCCACACCTCAGCAGGATGGAGCACTCCCCCACCCAGAAGCATGTGTCACCATTACATCCCCAACAAACAAACTTACAGGTAGGTAGCCATCTTGCCATGGAGGGCTGTTTGGGGTGGAGGCCTGTACTACTACTCCCACCATGCCCCCTGTCCCACACATCAGCAGGATGGGGCACTCCCCCACCCCACCCAGAAGCATGTGTCTGCCATTACATCCCCAACAAACAAACTTACAGGTAGGTAGCCATCTTGTCATGGAGGGCTGTATGTGGGAGGGAGGCCTGTACTACTACTCCCACCATGCCCCCTGTCCCACACCTCAGCAGGATGGGGCACTCTCCTACCCCACCCAGAAGCATGTGTCAGCCATTACATCCCCAACAAACAAACTTACAGGTAGGTAGCCATCTTGTCATGGAGGGCTGTATGTGAGAGGGAGGCCTGTACTACTACTCCCACCATGCCCCTGTCCCACACCTCAGCAGGATGGATCACTCCCCACCCAGAAGCATGTGTCACCATTACATCCCCAACAAACAAACTTACAGGTAGGTAGCCATCTTGTCATGGAGGGCTGTATGTGGGAGGGAGGCCTGTACTACTACTCCCACCATGCCCCTGTCCCACACCTCAGCAGGATGGAGCACTCCCCACCCAGAAGCATGTGTCACCATTACATCCCCAACAAACAAACTTACAGGTAGGTAGCCATCTTGCCATGGAGGGCTGTTTGGGGTGGAGGCCTGTACTACTACTCCCACCATGCCCCCTGTCCCACACATCAGCAGGATGGGGCACTCCCCACCCCACCCAGAAGCATGTGTCTGCCATTACATCCCCAACAAACAAACTTACAGGTAGGTAGCCATCTTGTCATGGAGGGCTGTATGTGGGAGGGAGGCCTGTACTACTACTCCCACCATGCCCACTGTCCCATACCTCAGCAGGATGGGGCACTCCCCTACCCCACCCAGAAGCATGTGTCAGCCATTACATCCCCAACAAACAAACTTACAGGTAGGTAGCCATCTTGTCATGGAGGGCTGTATGTGAGAGGGAGGCCTGTACTACTACTCCCACCATGCCCCCTGTCCCACACCTCAGCAGGATGGATCACTCCCCCACCCAGAAGCATGTGTCACCATTACATCCCCAACAAACAAACTTACAGGTAGGTAGCCATCTTGCCATGGCAGTGGCTGTTTGGGGTGGAGGCCTGTACTACTACTCCCACCATGCCCCTGTCCCACACCTCAGCAGGATGGGGCACTCCCCACCCCACCCAGAAGCATGTGTCAGCCATTACATCCCCAACAAACAAACTTACAGGTAGGTAGCCATCTTGTCATGGAGGGCTGTATGTGGGAGGGAGGCCTGTACTACTACTCCCACCATGCCCCTGTCCCACACCTCAGCAGGATGGAGCACTCCCCACCCAGAAGCATGTGTCACCATTACATCCCCAACAAACAAACTTACAGGTAGGTAGCCATCTTGCCATGGAGGGCTGTTTGGGGTGGAGGCCTGTACTACTACTCCCACCATGCCCCTGTCCCACACCTCAGCAGGATGGGGCACTCCCCACCCCACCCAGATGCATGTGGCATATAATGGATCACTCCAAATAAACAAACAGCTAGCCAGACATATTATTCTGTCTTGTGCCACCACTGAGCAGGATGCAAGCCTCCACCACGCACACACAGATGTGTCACAAAACAAACACAAATGCTAACACACAACAGGCAAGTAGGCAGTACGTGCACCTAGCCATTTGACACAAAAAGAATGGTGCCATATGACAACACCAGTCCTCTCAATGTACAAATATGCACACCGATCATATTGCCACGCACAGTGTGCACACAGCTAAGCAAAGGAAACTGTCACAGCAACCAAAGTGTGACACACCAATGCACATGTAGAGGAAAGACTGGGAACATGGGAACAATCATGCACAGCAATGAATGACAGGTTCAGTGCCATGGGGCCAGAGTAACAACGACCATATGAACAGTAAGAAAGCATGTTATGTGGTACCAATCCAGATATGCACATGACAAGACAAAGGTATGCAGGAGATGACAATGGCCAGGACATGCCCAGATGTGACGGCCTGACAGGTCATAAAAATCCACATACAGTCTGCACAAAAATCATATTTAGCGCAAGGCCCTAGATGTCAACATGTCCCTGTAATCACAAATCATGCACGTGGTGCATGGTACATATTGACACCTCACACCATGGACAAGAAATGCATGTACCACCGCAGCATGTCAGGAGGCACAGTAGTGCACATAGGAAACAATGTGATGATCAGTCAACTGTGTAGTGTACTAACAGTGAATGACACACAGCTAACACAAATCTTACGTGGTGCACCCCAATGACCATTTCCCATCTGATCCACAGGTGACCAAGAATTGACTGCAGAGGACGACACCAGCAACCTGCAGGGCCAGTCTACCCCCCTTCCCCCGGAACATCGACTCTCGGATGTTGACTTCCAGGAATCTTCGGACGAGGGACTGAGGCCGGGCCATCTGGTGTTCCAGGGCGCAACAGGTCCCAGGACCCCATCGTCCCCCCCACCACACCTGCAGCTACAACAACCAATCTGCAGGCCCCTGCTGTTACGTCCGGTGCGTCCTCCACCACCACCACAACCCCCAGTGCTGCCTGCAACACCCTCCCTGTCCCACAGGATGACCACCCCACCCCAGCAACTGAGGAGGGCAGGGAGAGGATGTGTGGTCCGACAGTGGAGAGGCAACCGGTCCGTGGCAGCAGAGCAGGTGGGAGGGACAGGGTCACCCACACACGAACACAGCCTGGGACCGAATCCCTGGACCACATCCAAAGAGTCCTTGGGGCATATGAACGGGCCCAGGGACAAACGGCCTCGGTCCCGAACAAGATTCACGTGAGCTCCTCCTTCTGATGAGGTCCATGGACACCTCGCATGGGACAAATCGTGGACCTCTTGGGCCAACTAGTGGCGGTACTGAGGCACAGGCCTGCGCCACAAACAACACCTCCCCTTCCCACTGGTGGTCCGCAGGGATGACAGTTCACCATCCTCCCCTGCGGTCACAGAGAGTGGTGGAGTCCTCAGACCCCACTGGCCCTATAGCAGAGGCCCCCTGCCAAACGGAAAAGGGGCCGTCCGAAGAAAACCCTGGGAGTATCTGTTGGCAAAGCACCTGCCAAGCGCCAGTCACGCAGCCAGCCATGATGGCAACCCTCTGCACCACTGCATTGACTTTTTGGATTGTCCTTCCCCACACTGCCTTGTGAATGGCATCTGTCTGTTGGACTGGGTCACCACACCTATGTGGTGACCACTCGATTATCTCATTTACCATGAATGTCAACTCACTGCTCCACTAATCACCTCACTGTCAATGTATCCCCCTCACATGTCACCTTTGTAAATAAACAAATCCTTACACACACGTTGTTGTACCTGCACCGTCTTTATTCCAGGATGTACAATTTTCTACAGGAATACAATGTACCAGGGGACGGAGTGTATGTAGGCAAGGAGAGGTCAAAGGCACCTAGGAAAAAACAACAGAACAACATTCACTAGTCTGGGTGTGGCATCACAGACATCACACAACACTTCACAACAACACCAACCCACATGCACACATAACAATGGGCAACAAGTGCCAACATACACATCCTGTAGATGTTCAGAAATGAACTGTCCCATCAACATTGACAGCAAACACTGAGGGGTCGATTCCGATCTCGGCTGGAAGCGCACCTAACAGTATTCGTCCGGAAAAATACAAGCCGAACGCGTGCTTTCACCGATGGTCGAACACTCGTCCGAACGAACAAGTACGATGCGCATAACAGCCCAGATTCCGAGCGAGCCCTACTCACCCATTTCAGCTCCTGTTCCCCGCCCGAGCCGGATCCGTAAACGCCGATTCGAGTCGCACGGAACAAAATACACAGCACCTTCCGGCCGGACTAGTACGATGCGCCTTCCGTACGCGCCGAACCCGTCGCTACGTCCAGCACGTTTGAGCATCCGGGAGAGCCGTACATAAGCTCCAATTCGCGCCACAAGAAGATCCACGGCTACGAGACGAACAAGCCAGCGACTGAGTATGAGTCGAAGACACGCGAAACCCGAACGAGACGACCCAAGCATGAATCCCATCGCGCAGGTCCTACCTATACTCTACATCTATTACCAGGACCGGCACGGACACATACGGCGCAGACGGTAAGTCAAACACCAACAACACAAACAAATGACACGTACTCGAAATATGTCACACACACATAGGGATGCACAAATGACGTACACCAGCAACAGCATAACCATAGGGGTGGGATGGCCATCACCAATGCCATACACACCCATAGGGGATGGATGCCTACCACTACCACCACCCCTACTCAGGGGGCCTGGATGCCTGTCACTACTACCATCCCCACTCATAGGGGGATGGATGCCTACCACTAACACCACCCCTACTCAGGGGGCCTGGATGCCTACCACTACCACCACCCCTACTCAGGGGCCTGGATGCCTGTCACTACTACCATCCCCACCCTTAGGGGGATGGATGCCTGCCACTACCAACACCCTACTCAGGGGGCCTGGATGCCTGTCACTACTACCATCCCCACCCTTAGGGGGATGGATGCCTGCCACTACCACCACCCTACTCAGGGGCGCCTGGATGCCTGTCACTACTACCATCCCCACCCTTAGGGGGATGGATGCCTGCCACTACCACCACCCCTACTCAGGGGGCCTGGATGCCTGTCACTACTACCATCCCCACTCATGGGGGATGGATGCCACTACCACTACCACCACCCCTACTCAGGGGGCCTGGATGCCTACCACAACCACCACCCCTACTCAGGGGGCCTGGATGCCTACGACTACCACCACCCCT